>JAWDJN010000029.1:1619262-1964322 GCA_037788925.1 Mytilus galloprovincialis | reverse complement strand
ATTAACTCCGTCGAATATACACTATAGGTGTCGCATCTGAAATCCGTGTAGGGATCCGAAAGTTTCAAAACGGAGGGTTACACCACTGGTCATTCACCACCAGACCGCAGACGGAGAGTAAGAAAAATATCTTTATTCGATTTCAACGCTGGGAACATTGCGGTCTCGTGTAATTAATTAGAGTCGATTGAAAGTTGTCATTAAATAAATCATAAATTATAAATTTTAATCAACTGATTAAAAGATTCAACCACTCGTAAGCACTTGCGAACAACATACCCCAGGAATTGCATACCCCGCGGATTTCGGATTATGTGATACCTGGTGGGAATATTACTTATATATCTCATTAAACATAGTTTTAGATATACCCTCTCACAATGGTGTTCAACCTTTATTTATTTCTGCAACATTGGAGATATTAATATATGTATACATCCGTATATATGTTATTTAAGCATAAAAGGATTAATTTATTCAATAAGATGTATCTTTTATGTGATATATATATAGCGTTTAAATTCAACCGACCAAAAAAAAAACAAATTAATTCATCACCAAAAACATAAATAACTATATTTGATACCTTACCAAAACAAAATTTATTGAAGTATAGAAGTAGTTAACAATATTAGAACTGTTCAAATATATACTTAAGAAAAACAATATCAAGATGGACTGAAATACCGAAAAAGAGGGACGAAAGATATCAAAGGGACAGTCAAACTCATAAATCTAAAACAAACTGACAACGCCATGGCTAAAAATGAAAAAGACAAACAGACAAACAATAGTACACACGACACAACATAGAAAACTAAAGAATAAACAACACGACCCTCACCAAAAACTAGGGGTGATCTCATGTGCTCCGGAAGAGTAAGCAGATCCTGCTCCACATGTGGCACATATAACAGGAGAACAACGACACAACAATAAAATGTAACAAACACACGAAGAAACGAACTAAGCATGAGACAAAATCCGAAGAATAACAAATAAAATATCAAAATACTGAAAACATGAATTTGGTATAGAAAAGTACCGTGACACGTCTTATAGCAATGCGAATTCATACTCAAATACCAGAGGAAACAAACGAAACAAAAGGAACACAACGTTAAAATGTAACACACACAGACACTTACTTTAATATGACAATGGTAATATTTCTGATTTGGTACAGGACATTTTTTAAAAGAAAAACATGGTAGGTTCAACCGTGTTTTTTGGCATGCTACAACTCACGCTTATATTAACATTAAAATGACAACATAACAATACAGGACTACAATATAAATAAATAGGAGAACATATTAAAAAGAAATACACGAATTATAGCTTACATAAGGCACCAGGTTTAAAATTTAATACGCCAGAAGTGCCTTTCATTCACACAGACTAACTAGTGACGCCCAGATACAAAAAGCTTGAAAGTCAAAACAAGTACAAAATTGACCAGCACTGAGGACCAAAGGTTCAAACAAGTAATGTCCAATACGGCTGGGGTTTTCTGCTTGGGAAAAGAATTAATAAATTTTTAAAAGAAGAATAATTACTACTTTTGGAAACAGTATTTTGTATATAATGACTATATAATAGATATACATGATAAAACTGAAGTATTAACTAATTACAGAGAGACAAAAAACCAGACACATTAAATTAACCAACATATTGAAACACAAAAATATACCCGAGTAAGCCAAAGCCTCAACGCAAAAAGTGATGTCACATTTGAAATTGTAAAAAAGCACAAAAAATAACGTCACATTCGAAATTATAAAACAACTCACAAAATGACGTCACATTTGAATGACTAAAACTATATCTCAAAAATAAGATAGAATTAAGATTGATTTAAGATTATAGATGTACTAAATACTGATATTACATTTAATAACAATGACAATTGCAATACTTATTAATATCAAACTGACGTAGCAATAAGACAATTAAGTATATTATATAGCTATGTCCGGTTAATTCTGAAACAAAGACATTTGACAAAATCCGATGAGAATTACAAATATAACATCAAAACTATAAAGTTACATGAATTTGGGATAGAAAGGTACCGTACAGCCCCAGTTCCACTCGACAACGATCGCACCACGCTCACCGCGATCTAAAATAAATTCAGATCGTGGTGAGGTCGCGGTATGAGCGACATGAAATTTTATATTTCGTTACCTCCACGATGCTACTACATCCTCATTACGCTTCTACAACGACCCCGTTAAGAATATACCACGTTCTCACAGCGCTTATTCTGCGACCTCACTACGCAAATCAGGAACTTTATACGCTCATCATGTTCTCACTGCTAACATACAACACGATCTAACCACTCTTCTACTGCGATTATAGCACGTCCTTTCCACGATTGCACTATGTTCAATCAGCAATCTTACTACGTTCACAGCAATAACGTCAACATCGTGTTCCATTTTTTCTATTTCTGATTAATAGTAGAATTCTCGGAAATAACATGTCATGCCACCAAAATATACGAGAACACTTTGGAGTGGTGGTAAGGGGATAGAGGCAGAGAGAGCTTTGATAGTAACGAACTCTGATCCAGCCGAGCTGTCGGACCGACCAATCCAACCTAAACCACAACCTATTACTGGTCAATCAAACTCAAATGACGTTGTTTTAATGAGAGATTAAAGGGATGAAACAGATGTGCCAAGCATGGTCGAGCCGTTAGAGAAAAAGGACAAGAGGTCCAAATTGCATACAGACAAACAAAACCTGTAGAGCTTTCATATACTTTATGTGACAATGAGAAACAGTATGATAGTTGTAGTATTAACGTAATTAGGTCGTAAGAGGAGCGTGATGAGGACGGCATGGGAGTGCTAGAATCGTACTATTATCAGCGTGGTGTAAAAAAGGGACGAAAGATACCAAAGGGACAGTCAAATTCATAAATCTAAAATAAACTGATTACGCCATGGCTACAAAATGAAAAAGGCAAACAGACAAACAATAGTACACATGACACAACACAGAAAACTAATTTTGTCACTCAGGTGATGTTTTCATGGCGTCTTGAATGTATGTGAATTTTGTTAAAAGCAGACGTTTATTCTTTTCTAAATTTGTCTAAATTTATAACAGTTAACGGGAAAATCAGAAATTTTAAAGTCCTTTTTCAATATAAAATCTTATTTCCATACAATTATGTATAAGTGTCAAATCTGTAATGGGAAACAACTGTGCTAAGAACTAGGCTGTTGAAACCCCCATCAACAGCAGTGGCATCGATCCAGGGGTTGGTAATAAACTCGTCATATATACCTTTGATGAAGGTCATATGGTGACCTATGGTTTTCTATGTCATTTTGGTCCCTTGTGGAGAGTTGTCTCATTGGCAATCATACAGATGGGTGCAGTCCTAACCTGTACAGCAAGTTAACTTGATGACCAGTCATTTGGACTGGTCAAAGTTAACCTGTGACCAGATTTAGGACTGCTCTGACCAGTCCTAGGACCAAAATCTACTTAACTTGAAAAGCGGACTTGGTCCTAGGACTGTTTTTTTGTCTGCCAAAAGTTAACTTGGAAACAGGTCCGCTATTGATATAAGTTAACTTCGGAACCAGTCCTGTCATAAAGTTAACATAAGTTAACTTCGAAACCAGTCCTGCCACAAGGTTAACATAAGTTAACTTTTGCTTTGACAAATCCGATCAAAACCAGACCTGTTCCCAAGTTAACTTTTGACTGGTCTGCTCAACACTAAGTTAACTTGTAACCAGGACCGCTCTACATCGATTTTTTAAAAATATTTTTCATATCTTTGTTTCGTAGTATAAACATCGAAAATAAAGTAAAATTAATACTTCCGATTTATAAACAGGATTAAATACAAATATTTGAAAATTAAGAACCCATAAAACGTTGCTTTTAACACAAATTGATCTGTGATCTGACAATATATCAATTATAAAAACGATCTTGGTTACAACGATAACGGGCACTGAATATATATTCCAATACCTATCAAATTCAATCTTTTATGCACTTTATTATGTATATCTTTGAAAAGAAGTAAATTTGATGTTAGTTGTATACGTCCTTGTTAGTAATAATCCCTGAACTATGCAGCCACAATCAGCAATAGTTTAATTCATTTAAACACATGACTACAAATTTTTGTTCGCATAAATTTAGGATGCCAGCATGTCCTCCTTATATTCTATTATAGTTTTGATACTTCATGCTGACTTGTACAACTTAATTATTTGACCGCATTGTCCAAAACTGACCATATGTGCACTTTAATTTGTAAATCTATATATCCGCATAGTAAATTAGCCATATTTTTCTGTCAGGATACAATGTATGATACAATGGACAGCAATATTGCAATATATAAACAACAAGTTTTTTTTTTTGCATAAATTTAGGGTGCCAGCATGTCCTCTTTTTACTCAAAATATTGATACGTAACAAAATTTCAGTAGTTTTGATACCTCATGCTGACTTTTACAACAAACTTATTTGACCGTCATGACCAAAACTGACCATATGTGCACTTTAATTTGTAAATTTATATACCTGCATAGTATATCAGCCATATTTTTTAAGTCAGGATTCAATGTATTATTACAAGGGACAACAATATTACAATACAATGACAACAAATTTGTGTTTCTCCTATATTTAGGGTGCCAGCATGTCCTCTTTTTACTCAAAATACTGATCCGTTACAAAATTTCAGTAGTTTTGATACCTCATGCTGACTTGTACAACAAAATTATTTAGCCGCATTGACCAAAACTGACCATATGTGCACTTTAATTTGTAAATCTATATACCAGCATAGTATATCAGCCATATTTTTTATGTCAGGATTCAATGTATAATACAATCTAAAGCAATATTGCAATATAATAACAACAAATTTTTGTTCGCATAAATTTAGGGTGCCAGCATGTCCTCTTTTTACTCAAAATATTGATACGTAACAAAATTTCAGTAGTTTTGATACCTCATGCTGATTTGTACAACAAAATTATTTGACCGCATCCACCAAAACTGACCATATGTGCACTTTTATTTGTTAATCTATATACCCACATAGTATATCAGCCATATTTTTTCTGTCAGGATTCAATGTATAATTACAATGGACAACAATATTACAATACAATGACAACAAATTTTTGTTCGCTTAAATTTAGGATGCCAGCATGTCCTCTTTTTACTCAAAATATTGATCTGTAACAAAATTTCAGTAGTTTTGATACCTCATGCTGACTTGTACAACAAAATTATTTGACTGCATCCACCCAAACTGACCATATGTGCACTTTAATTTGTAAATCTATATACCAGCATAGTATATTAGCCATATTTTTTATGTTAGGATTGAATGTATAATACAATCTAAAGCAATATTGCAATATAATAACAACAAATTTTTGTTCGCATAAATTTAGGGTGCCAGCATGTCCTCTTTGTACTCAAAATATTGATACGTAACAAAATTTCAGTAGTTTTGATACCTCATGCTGATTTGTACAACAAAATTATTTGACTGCATCCACCCAAACTGACCATATGTGCACTTTTATTTGTTAATCTATATACCCACATAGTATATCAGCCATATTTTTTCTGTCAGGATTCAATGTATAAATACAATGGACAACAATATTACAATACAATGACAACAAATTTTTGTTCCCTTAAATTAACGGTGCCAGCATGTCCTCTTTTTACTCAAAATATTGATACGCAACAAAATTTCAGTAGTTTTGATACCTCATGCTGACTTGTACAACAAAATTATTTGACCGCATTGACCAAAACTGACCATATGTGCACTTTAATTTGTAAATCTATATACCAGCATAGTATATCAGCCATATTTTTTAAGTCAGGATTCAATGTATTATACAACCTACAGCAATATTGCAATATAATAACAACAAATTTTTGTTTGCATAAATTTAGGGTGCCAGCATGTCCTCTTTTTTTTCAAAATATTGATACGTAACAAAATTTGAGTAGTTTTAATACCCCATGCTGACTTGTACAACAAAATTATTTAATCAAAACTGACCATATGTGCACTTTTATTTGCAAATCTATATACCCGCATAGTATTGCACTGAGCGCCTTAATGTCTTCTCCTGGCGCTCCTGTGCAAATTTTAGTAGGACCCAAAATGTACATGTAATCAATAATATTGGAAAACTATTAATGCAAAAAAAATTCTGAATAAATTGAGAGTGTCAGCATTTCATCTCTTTATTCATAATAACAGTCACTACATATATAGTAGTTCATGATGGTGTGTAAAGCGAAACTATTATGCTGCATCATCAAAGTACCAACACTGACATGACTGACATGTCTGAATTCATTTGTACTATTTACAATGATTTAATAAAAAACAAAGTACATGCGGTTCTCTTCTGAGAATAGTATACTGTTTATCTATTTTGTCGGTTGATTGATTTTATTTATAGTTAAACGTCAAGTTACATGTTACCTGTTACCTGTCTGGTAGGTTCACCCTTTCTAAGGGTCACTCCCAATGGGATTTATTTAGGTTGTACAGTAACACCATAAATCAAGTGACAACTATTTCAGTAACTTGAGTGCGCATTGAGTATAATTTTGGGACGTCCCATATATCAATATTATAATCGGCAAAGACAAATCTCTCGATAAATCTGACGAATTTGACGAGATTGTTCAACTTGATAGTCTTACCACACCGTATGCTTGTATTACTAGCTATGAAAATCTTCATTTTTTTCTTTCAAGACGGGGAAATGGGCGTAATAAATTGAGAACCTATAATAGTTTTAAGCAGGATTATGTTGTTGAAAACTACTGCAAACTGTTAATGCCTTTTTGTGAAAGAAGTGCCTTTGCAAAATTTTGATGTAGGGTGGCTCCTATTAGACTAGAAACTGGGAGGTATGAAAATTTGCCGCTGGAAGAGAGATGTTGTTTTAATTGTTTTATAAATCATGTTATTTTACATTGTCCTGTTTATAATGATCTTAGACAAGTTCTTTTTACTGAGTCTCTTAAAATTGATGAACATTTTAATAGTTTTACAGATGGTCAGAAAATGGTATTTTTATTTTCGAACCAAGTTATTATAAGATTATGTGCCAAAACCTGTAATTTTATTCTTAAAAGACGCTGAGAAGTTTTATATTGTAAATAATAATTGAATACTTTTGTTGTATAATTTTGCCATTCAGGTTTAATATTTATTATATACATATACATATTGTTTTAGTTGATTATCGTCTCTCATAAATCTGTACAGATCGGCTTATGACTTCAATGTATACAAAATGAATCTTTTATAAATGTATTGTGTAATTTTATACATAAGGTGAGACATAAATAAATATTGAATGGTATATCATTTTCTTATCGGGGCCTTTTATAGCTGACTATGCGGTATGGGCATTGCTCATTGTTGAAGACCGTACGGTGACCTATAGTTGTTAATGTCTGTGTCATTTAGGTCTTTTGTGGATAGTTGTCTCATTGGCAATCATACCACATCTTATTTTTTATAGTTGACATTATCAAATGTTGGAGCCATTGTTTGCTGTTCGTCGCCTGTTTATATTTGAACCCCCATTTGGATTAAGACCAATCAGTTGGGCTGTTATCTGCTGTTTTGTTGTTTTGTTGTCTCTTTGACAATTTCCCCGATTCAATTCTCAATTTTATCTGATGTTTTTTTTATAGTATATGCCATAAAATGTGTTAGCCTAGTTTGAATGAAAATGAAGAACAGAGAATTAAAATATTGTTGAAGAGAAGATACATATCCGTGTTGAATTCGCCTCAGTTTGTTTATTCAAGTTTTGTATCCAACTTCTTAATCCGCAATCAACATTTACCCGACAACCTTGTATATTGTATATTCTTTATGAACTACCATCATGCTCATGTGACCATCGGGGACTGAGACAAATATTTTATGGTTTAAACTCTGTCAAAACCAAATTGATTGAATATATCTAATCTAAATTCATTCATGTAGTAAAACATTTCTTGAATGAGTGAAATTATGAAACTATTATTTTTTAATCTTTAATCCTTGGCCTAATTGTGAAAAAAACGGGAAACGGACTTGTGAGAGACAAATAGACAACTATACAAACATATTTATTGTTATTTTCTTTAGTTATGAAATGTAGAAAATACCCGATTTAGATATCCTCATTACACATAAACTATGTTGAAATGCGTTGAATGCATGGGAGTTTGTATTTTTTTCTCCTATATTCGTAAATAATTTATTCATCTACAGTGTAATCGATGTTTTATGATTGATTGTTGGTTGCTTAACGTCCAGTGGAAAATATTTCATGCATATTCAGGACGAGAACAAGTTCACAATAAATACAATAGGTAGGTTGTTGTAATAGAGGCCATCTAGGATGATGGTCGGGGAAATATGGACTGCCACTGGAAAATGAGGGTATATTGGATAGGGACAGAAATTTTGCCTTGCAACAGGCCACCTACGGACCCCTCAAAGGGTTGTTGCAAGGGTTCTTAACGTGCAAAGAGCGTGGCACTCACTCTCTTTACACGAGGCATCGGATTTAACGTCCCCTTCTGACGGACGTGACTGCGAACTTGATACATCCCGCACAGCCAAACGGACGCCCCACTTCAGCAAGCGTTTTACTGCCGGTCGGGAGAAGACCAAGTGACCATATTTCTATACCCCAGTCACCCTTGTAATCGATGTTATAGTGTTCTTATTAGTCCTGAATATCATAGTACGAACAGACACATGTCTCTGGTACGCATCACACCTCTAATACAACTGTAAGAAGAAAAGGGAGAAAACCATGGTGAATGAATTAGTACAAAACTCCTATATTTTATTTTATTGTAACCGGAGGGGTTTTTACGTTGTGTATTTTCCGTGTCAACTTTAACATATTTTACCCCAGACCGTGTAAAGAGTAGGTATAGGAATCCTGAGTCTCTGATCCTTCATATTTGGCTTTGCAAAACTTAACACTAGCAAGTTTTCATAGTTTATTAGCAAATTACATAATTCAGCAAATATCAACAATTTGTAAAGATAAAAACATGAAACATGAATATAAAAAGCAAGTTAAAATTCACATAAAAGTGACATAGCTTAATCTGTCATTTTAACCTTTGATGTATTATAATGCTAGACACAATAGCGACATTGTGTCTAGATGCAGTGAAATGCATTACACCTTTCGTGTAGACTGAGTTAGGTCTGTGCAAGACCAGTGAGTCAGTGAAGTCTGTGCTAGACCTTTCGTGTGGACAGTGACTGAGGTCTGTGCAAGACCAGCTAGACATTGAAGTCTGTGCCAGACCTTTCATATAGAAAGTGATTGAGGTCTGTGCAAGACCAGCTAGACAGTGCGGTGTGCAACACCAGTAAGCTCTTACTAAAAATCTAAAATAAGCGGTCGTTTTATCAACCAAATGGCTTATGAAAACAAGCCCAGTACAACAACAAATGGAAGTTTTTAACGACCTTGACTGGCTATACAGCCCTTGCACGGTCGGTAAGCCCAGTACAATTATTTAAATCATCAGTTATTTAACAAATACTATTCAAATATAAACACTCTATAACTAAATTATAAGTTGCAAATTCAACAAAATATGAGATTAAATTCAATGAATTATAGCACCATAATGTAACTTAATATATAAACATGTTAAACAACAATTTTTTATCAATAATTCATATTAACAATAGTAATTAAATGTTAATTTTACAGCAGTCCATTTTAAAGGGACATAATACTGCTCTAAAACATCAGGTCGCCGTTACATTCCTCCCTCCTTAAAAAAACTGAAGCCATGAAGTTTAAAAACAAGGCTGGTATGAATCTCCGTTGTATACAAACAGTATATTCATCCATATATATTGCACACGGAACACATTCCAATTCCTTTATCAATTGAACACTAGAAATGCTGGCCATATCATCTCCAATATCAGTTATAACACTCGTATATATTATCTCATATCATCACCATCACTGAAAACAAGTGCTGAAAAATTTAATAACAAAATTAAACAAATAGTTAAACTGAATCGTCACCCAGTAAACTGTTGTGTCAAATGCTATGGAAATAATGTAACTGTCTAAATGTACTAGATATTCTGTATGTGTTTAAGAGATATTTACTATAGAATAAAACAATCATGCAACAACCAGCACTTTATTATAAAAGGCCAAAAGCGATTACGTGAATCAGAGGCTCAAATTAGCGATTAAAACACGTCAATCGGGCAGAAACAATTATGTTGGCATCCAAGCTTATATTCACATAAACATGATAATTTTGAAGAAAGTTAGCATAAAATAAAATGATGTAAGCGACATCCCTTTTCATGGGTCTAAAGGATACAACAATGAGGTACTTTACAATGCTGTTCCTGTCGATTCATACACATTCATCTTGAGCTATGTGTAATTACTGAATGTGTTAAGTAAGACAAATATGATCAAAATATACCATTCTATCTAAACAATCTAAGTTAAGCTTTCTTTAAACCATTTGAATTTTTTCATCTATGCAATTAATTGCTTATACATTCTATAAATATTAATACATACTTTATCTCTGTGCCAATCTAAAATCAGTCTTTGTAAAGTTAAACTGAAATGATTACTCATCATTATTACATACATATACATGGCAATATTTTTTAAAATCAAAATTAACATCAAGCAAGCATAATGACATTTATTTCACAATATTAAAATTTGACAATTTTTCTTAACATATTTAACTGTATCAATAGCATTGCCGCCTAATGAGAAGATCAGATGTTTCACCTCAGGATCCCACCGCTGCCACCAAAATGTAACCGGAGGGGTTTTTACGTTGTGTATTTTCTGTGTCAACTTTAACATATTTTACCCCAGACCGTGTAAAGAGTAGGTATAGGAATCCTGAGTCTCTGATCCTTCATATTTGGCTTTGCAAAACTTAACACTAGCAAGTTTTCATAGTTTATTAGCAAATTACATAATTCAGCAAATATCAACAATTTGTAAAGATAAAAACATGAAACATGAATATAAAAAGCAAGTTAAAATTCACATAAAAGTGACATAGCTTAATCTGTCATTTTAACCTTTGATGCATTATAATGCTAGACACAATAGCGACATTGCGTCTAGATGCAGTGAAATGCATTACACCTTTAGTGTAGACTGAGTTAGGTCTGTGCAAGACCAGTGAGTCAGTGAAGTCTGTGCTAGACCTTTCGTGTGGACAGTGACTGAGGTCTGTGCAAGACCAGCTAGACATTGAAGTATGTGCCAGACCTTTCATGTAGGAAGTGATTGAGGTCTGTGCAAGACCAGCTAGACAGTGCGGTGTGCAACACCAGTAAGCTCTTACTAAAAAGCTAAAATAAGCGGTCGTTTTATCAACCAAATGGCTTATGAAAACAAGCCCAGTATAATTATTTAAATCATGAGTTATTTAACAAATACTATTCAAATATAAACACTCTATAACTAAATTATAAGTTGCAAATTCAACAAAATATGAGAATAAATTCAATGAATTATAGCACCATAATGTAACTAAATATATAAACATGTTAAACAACAATTTTTTATCAATAATTCATATTAACAATAGTAATTAAATGTTAATTTTACAACAGTCCATTTTAAAGGGACATAATACTGTTCTAAAACATAAGGTCGCCGTTACATTATCATGGCCATTATAACGCTTAGTCTATATATTGGTTACTTCAAAAATGAAATCGACAATCACATTATACCACCAGCTAGCCTATTTTATTGCAAAACAAGCACACATTATGGTAAGCGGGAAGGTATATAGAAGAAGAAAATTCAGAGACATAATAATTGTGCTATTTCCCAATTACATGTATTTAATTACTGTATTCAGTATGTCCACCATATACGTTTGCTTCATCAAACGGCGTTTAATAAATTTAAATAATGTATTTCGCGCCTGTCCCAAGTTAGGAGCCTCTGGCCTTTGTTAGTCTTGTATTATTTTTAATTTTAGTTTTTTGTGTACAATTTGGAGTTTAGTATGGCGTTCATTATCACTGAACTAGTATACATATTTGTTTAGGGGCCAGCTGAAGGACGCCTCCGGTGGCGGGAATTTTCTCCTGCATTGAAGACCTGTTGATGACCTTCTGCTGTTGTCTGCTCTATGGTCTTTGACACATTCCACATTTCCATTCTCAATTTTATTCTTTATTTTCCAAAACTTCGTGTTACCGTAAGTTTCACCACTTGTATCATTTCTTCTTTCTGGCATAAAATATGATTACACTATTTGGAATCTCGATGAAAAAGAAATTTCTTTAACTCGCCATACTGAAAAATTCGACCATGCAGGTTCGACCTCTTAACCACGTATACCATCAGTAAACGATATGTGTCCTCTTAGCAAACCGTGGATAGGGAACAAAAAATAAAGATAATATGCATCAAACTTAAAATTATTCTGTTTGATTAGCCTATAATTTACATTTATCTCACATCTCCTTTCATCCTATTTATGTTTGCCTATGACCAGAGTACAATTTAAATCAGTACTCAGTTTGGGCTCGAGGTATGTGTTTATGCTTGTGTTTCATTCTTACATGCCATTGGAAACATATTTTTATATAATATTTTATGACCTTCTGCAAAGATCGGGTAAATTCAAATTTTCTGTTGTGTTTTGTTTAATTTCTTTTGTCTTTAAATTTGGTCGTTTTTGCGTTTTATTTTGCCTGGTATTGACCGTATGTTTTCGGCTTATAACTTTGAATTCCCCATTGGACGTTATATTTTGCCTTCCATAGTGTGCAGCAGCAAATATTTCATACTAAATCGTGGTCGAAAATGTGAACAAGTTACCTAAAGTCTATTTTCCATAATTTCTCTATTTTATTTTTTCAACAACAGCATAACCTTTTCATTTGTTGGCCGATTTTCTCCTAATAATTTACTATATATCCGAACCTTTACAATCAGACGCATTTTATTGCTTCCGTGAGACAGGTAAGGTATATTAATTATCGGCTGATAAGACGAGTGTCTGATGATTTAAATATAATTATGATAAGTAATTAGTCTATTGGGGGGATGTCGGCAAATACCATCTACATCATCGGTTCGCACTACGCGCAGTGCCATGCTTTTGATATTTCAAAGGAAAATACATAGGGCGCAGTGTGACATATTCTGAGTACTTACCTGTGGCTATAAATGCCGGTGCTTTAAAATTTATTGTATTTGTGCTTTTAAGTATGTTAGTATTTTATGGTATTCAAGCAAAAAAAAATATACGACTGCACAAAGTAAAAAAAAGAAATGACTTCCCAGTTACATGCCAGCGATACGTCTAAATACTGCTAAGGACTCCTTATTGCATTAAGGACTATACAATGGCGCTAAGGACTAGAAGGAGTGTTGTTGTATGTATTATTTTTACATATCATGTTAGAGATTGATATTTAACGCAAAAATTTCAAATTTTATAAAAAAAAATAATCATAAAAAAAAAGATATTCAACATTATTTAGGCACGTGTCCGTTTTCTTTGATGTACCCAAAATCAGAGAACCGATTGACACATGCCAAATAACATAACAACTGATTAAACAATCATGCTTTTTTTTTTAAGTAATTAACAATTGTATCGCAAAGTACTTTATGGTCTACGTCCGGATACATATGTATCGCGGTTATACGGGGTGGTTATTGTAATAGTAAAATTGAGATTGGAAATGAGGAATGTGTCAAAAATACAACAACCCGACAATTATAGAGCAGACAAAAGCCAAAGGCCACCAGTGGGTTAGTCCCCGTGAGCTACTAGTATACAATATTTGGTTTCTGGTGAAAAGTTGTCACATTGACAATCATACCACATCTTCTTTTTTGTATGTATATATTTTTTTTTCAGTTTTCAGAGCTATTCAGATCTTTTCATTTTATAAAACGACAGTGTCTTTCTTTAATATAATCCAATTTTGTAGAAGATCCATTGAAAATATAAGAGTTTTATATATATACAAGTTTGCGGCAATAAATCTAACAATATATTTTTAGAAACATTTAGGCCTTTTTCTTTTTCCAGTTCACTTCCAAGAACAGTAATAGCCTACACTAAATTATTGAAATCGACACTGATAGCTCCAACTATATTGAAGCTTTTAAGACATTGATTAAATAGATGATGGAATGTTTTATCCTACACCGACTGTACAGCATGCACCACATTCTTTCATCTTTGATCTGTTACTGTAAATAGACATTCGACACCTATACTAACACACACGTATTGAATACTCTTTATTGAGGTTTTTTAACTACTATATTGAAGAAGAAGAAGAGTGTTGCTTAAAGACATTTCTTCTTCCAATAAATATTAAACAATATGCTATGTATGATCTGCAGAACATTCAGGCTTTTTTTTAGATATACCTCCCATCTAAAATTATGTTTTTCTCAATTTCAGTCCTAACAAAAGGCTGGAATTAGACAGTAGTGAAAGTTTTAACGACCTGACTGGCAACACAACCCTTGCACGGTCGGTCTGGAATTAGTGATAACTTATGAAGATAAATAAATAAATGAAAAAAAAAATCCGAATTTCTTGTCTTCATGTCTTTTAATGTTATCATGTAGGTCCATGGTTTTTTTTTTATTTCACACACATATATTTTTTTAAAACTTTGGTTAATTTTAAATGAATAACCTCGACTTTATAATAAGAAAGACATCTATTGAATAAATAATTCTCAAGTTTAAATGAATCCCTACATAAGATTGGTGTCCATTCAATTCTTAATCTCCCCATTCATGCCTGAGTTGTGGCATCAGAAAAATAATTTTTCGTCTAGATCATGTAGATGAATGAAATTTAATAAATTTTATTTTTACAACTTTTTAATTTGAAGTTTATCTATTGAAACTACCAACTTTGTAATTTCTGGTCCGTCCAAGTTTACATCAATTTTAAACATGTGATTATAAAATAAAATTGTTCAATGAAAATTTCAAAATCTTATTTCATGCAAGAGAACATTTTCAAATTTTATTTGAGACATTTATTTTAAAAATATGAGAAAAAAAATCAAAATTACAAAATATTTCAAAAAATAAATAAAATATTTATAATTTTATCTACATGTATGAAAAACGATTCAAATTTAATTATGAAAATACAAATGTTCTTGAATAAAACTTAAATTTGAAGGAGTGAAAAAGATAAGCTATTTAAAAACTGCCCTGTATATTTTCAGGTCCGTTCTGGTCTTTAGTGTTACCATTATCAGTTTTCGAGTTAACGGTAGTTTTAAAAGCTTGTAAATACACACAAATGTGCATAGGGTTGTTTTTTAAAAATAAATATGGGTAAAATATCATTCCACAACATGAATATTGCACTGAAACGTTTTATTTGAGTATATTGGGGTATATTGGGGTAAAAAGTCATTTTGTGATCGTAAGCGACTGAGAAGAACGGAACAAGTTTCAATGCAAAAAGTGATTTAAAATTAATTATATTCATAAAATAAAGTATTATTGGTGTTAAAATAACATGTAAATGCATAAAATAATGTTATTATTCAATACTGTTATGTTAAAACTGTTTTTTGAGGTATATTGGGGTATATTGGGGTATGTTGTGGTATATTGGGGTAAAAAGTCGCACCCCTTACGGACACTGTACAATTTCTGTTAGAATATTCTGCGGAAAATAGAATAGTAAATCCAATGCAAACAAGTTGAATAACAATGAAATATCCATGCATGTATAAATTTATGCATAAAAAATTTAGGAAGGTACAGGTAAAAAACGGGGAACGAAGCAACGTCGACAATGTTGTTGATATCCCGTGATATAAGAATATTGTTCCGATGCGTTGGATAACCTTTCTATCCGCCTTCTAATAAAAAAAACTCTGTGTGTGACTGTATAGCCATTTTTTATTTATATAAGAATACATGTATATCAAATAAAAAAAGAGAATTTGTATAATAGACTAGTAGAATCTCAATAAGCGAGTACTAAATAATAATTGATATCTGTGGAAAAACAATGCGAATGTTGTTTACATATTCTAATTAAAGCTCAAGTCTGATATGAAAACACGATAATATGTCATAAGCAGACCTGTCCTTAGGTCTGGTCAATAGCAGACTTGGTCACAGGTCTGGTCAGGAGCAGACCTGTCCACAGGTCTGGTCTGAGGCAGACCTGTCCCCAGGACTGGTCAAAAGCAGACTTGTCCACAGGTCTGGTCTGGGGCAGACCTGTCCTCAGGACTGGTTAAAAGCAGACTTGTCCACAGGTCTGGTCTGGAGCAGACCTGTCGATAGGTCTGCAGCAGTCCTAAAAAAGCAGACAGTAGGACTGGTCCACAAACGACGAAGTTAACTTGCTTGACTGCTTAAAAATTCGCAAGTTAACTTAGAAAGCAGTCAATAAGTTAACTCCAAGTTAACTTTTGTCAAGGTTAGGACCGCACCCATATGTACCACATTTGTTTTCTAATATCAACATTGTGTACGCTTGACGTACATTTCGTCTTCAATAGACTCATAAGTGACACTGAGGTATTCCTTGGGAAGCCAATCCTTAGTATTTTGAAAAATAGAATTAGTTGTTTAAGCAGTTAAATTTACATTAATGACAATTACAATGTTCTTCCGTGTCAAGTTGTCAACTTGTTAATGTTGCCTTCTTGTTAAACAATGATTATGCAAAATATTTGTAATTTAGTTAAAGTGGTGTCGAATTAATGTTATTTACTTATAAAATCGACTTATCGAAGTGAGATATTGTGAAAACGTAGTTTACTAATATATTAAAGTTATTCCGAATAAGAAAATAAATGAAAAGAGATCAAAACATCATTCCCTATTTTTTATCATGAATTTCTATATAAACTTATTTGACAGTAAGTCACATTATCATTTAAGCGACCATTGGAGTGTACAAGCCTCTTTAGATACAACTTACATATTACATATTACTAACAAAAATCAACAAAAAGAGCTACAGGTGTAGAAAAAATGAATTAATCTTTTTTAGAAAACAAAAATTGTTTCCGGTTATACAATGCAATCACTACAGATAGTTTTACCAGTCAAATTCAAATAGCTGTTTAATTATCGTTTGGCTTCTTGATTTGCGACTAAACACATATAACAAATAACGTGTTCACGATGGACTGAGGTAGAAAGGGCTTAGTATTTAAAAATTTCTAAGTTTTGTGAATATTTCATTTACAATTATGCCCATGGTAAGGATACATGTTGTTCATGTCAACACCGACGTCCTAGCTACTGGTGATACCTTCGGGAATAAAAACTTCACCAGCAGTGGCATCGACCCTATTCCATGGCAATGGTGAGTAAATCGGATTAAAAATCATTATCAAAAACATATGTTCAGTGCAGGATTCAACACTAAAAAAGAAACTAAAGAAAGGAAAATGACAGACGTGGTTTTTATCTCACACAGTTCTTTATCAAGAAAAATCTTCATCTCGATAAATGATCTATAACACGTCTGTCAGTAAAACCCTTGCCAAAGATTGGATTCCGTTTTGCTCTGCAGGTTAACAAGTGGCAGTCACACTCTTTGCACGTTAAGAACCCTTAACTCCTGTTCATAGATAGCTATTGCGCGGCAACATTTCTGTTTTCAATTTTCCCTCAATTTTCTATGTCACTCCCCATATCATTGACCTTTATTTCGGACTGTTTTTGATACTAAAAAGTAGTTCATAGTAATAACCGCGTCATTAACGAAATAAAGACTGTTTGTCTTGTATGATTATGATTTTGAATTTTAGTTTCTTGTGTATAATTCGGAGTTGAGTATGATGTCCATTATCATTGTACTAGTATACATAATCTTTAGGGGCCAGCTGAAGGACGCCTACGGGTGCGTGAATTTTCTCTACATTGAAGACCCATTGGTGGGCTTTGGCTGTTGTCTGTTCTATGGTCGGGTTGTTGTCGTTTTGACACATTCCCAATTTCTTTTCTCAATTTTAATGTCATTTTTCAATCTTCTAAAAATTCCTTGAAGTAAATTATGAATTAAGGTTACATTTCCTGTTAAAATCTAGTAATGTCTATGTTGTAAACATTCGAAAAATGACAAGTGAGCAATGTCAAATGAAGCAGGACTTATTTAGCGCATCACAATAATTTTATAAAATGCATTTCCAATTGTTTGCAACAGATTTTTTGATTTTTTTATAGTCGCTGAATATTCATAAATCTAAACCATTTTTGTTCAAGAAAAAATATTTACGCGATGTTTTATTCCTCATTCACAAGAAGACTTGAAACTAAATTTTGATTGTCGCCCTTTGTACATGCTAGTTACTTTGTAACATCAAAAATATTGAACACACATATATAGATAGTATATTGTTGTATGCGTCACTGCAAATATTCCACACTAATAATATTTTGTTCAATGTTTATCAAAATAACAATCGGAAACAATAGTCTCATGATGTTTTCGTTTACAGGATTCTGCAATTTTAGTCATTCAGAAGAAAATAAAATTATCATATATTACAGGATTGAAATTTATTATTCACGCCATACGCGCGTTTCGTCTACAAAAGACTCATCAGTGACGCTCGAATAAAAAAAATGGTAAAAAGCCAAATAAAGTACGAAGTTGAAGAGCATTGAGGACCAAAAATTTCGAAAATGTTTGACAAATACACCTAAAATAATCTATTCATGAGGTAGAGAAGCCTTAGTATACAAAGAAAATAAAAAAAATTTAAACAGTTAATTCATAACTATGAACATATCAATGATAACTCAAGTCAACAGAGAAGTGTTGACTACTAGGCCGGTTATACCCTCAGGAAAATAACTCTCCACCAGCAGTGACATCCACCCAATGGTTGTAAATTCACTCATCACAGACACCAGGATTGAAATTTTATATTAACGCCATATGCGCGTTTCGTCTACAAAAGACTCCTTAGTTAAAAAGGCTAAATAAAGTACGAAGATTGAGTATATTGACTTTCTGTTTATTGTTAATTTTAAAAACATCCGCTCAGTCTTTCGGATTAATTCTAAGAATTGTTTAAATTCTTATCTTATCAAGCATATTTTCGTCTTTATTAGGTACTACACTTAACTTAGCACTATATGTTAGGAAGACATCCGTCATATTTATGGCACAACCTTTATGCAACGACCCTCCCAAAGATACACTAAAATGAAAAAACAACAGTTTTGTACTGCAGCGTCGATATCAGAAATTATTTGCAAACTCTTATAATCTAACGTATATTTGTCATAAAATAATTAAAAATTTCGTATTCCTAAACGATATATTCTTCGTTCAAATGAATCTAAAGCAAATAAACGTTTAATAAACAGTTGATTTGATACAAACAAAATGTAACTTTCATATACTTACACCCCATTTATATTGTTATACTTAATAAATTTTATTTTTGAAACACGTGTGAATAGAATCGATCTTTTATTACGAATAATAATGGATTTTGACCACTGTCTGTGTTAAGCGGGGTTTTTGGAAACTCCTTCTTCTACATCCCGCAAAAAGTCCACTATTATTCGTAACAATAAAAATTGATAATTCTTTAAAGAGCATGAACATATGAAATTACTAATAGTAATAGTGTTCACTACAAATTGTTTCAAGATTTGCAGGCTCGAACATGAACGGTTATTTATTCTAGAGTAGAGGGGGGGGGAAATAAAGTCACTTCTCAAAGTTTGAACGAAAATAACCAAAAAAGGTTACTGTTGGGGTTTCATGTAATAAAAAAAATCATGGTTTGATATTGTCAATAAAATATATGATATCGTTTTTTTTTTTCATTTAATAATCAATGTTAAAAATATAGAGTTTAGAATGGGGTGTAAGTTAGTTATACACCTCGGGGTACGGCGTTTATGGATAAGAAACCCCTCCGGCCTCACCCTTTCCCTCGGTGTATAACTATTACCTATACCAAACTTAAATGGTCTGAAGATAGTATATATTTATCAATAAAGGCAACATTAGTATAGGGGTAAATTCAGTAAAAAATCTCCCATTGACTTTAATGCTAATCTATGTATGGAATTAAATTTATACCTGATTTACCTTTAGAAATTGGAAACTTTCATATATCATTCATGAAAGTACAAATGTAGCCCTATCTTTTGCAACAATAAAAACATAGGGTCATGCGGCATTTTTGGGCATTCACATGGCCTTGTTTACAAACAATGTAGATTCGCACTGAATTCTTATACTGACCCCCATTACTTTTCAACCCTGTAGTAAAAAAAATTAGTACATTCAGCATTTATTTTTTATTTTTTTTCAACTCTAGTTTTGATCCATCTGCCAAAAAATATTTATTAAAAACATTATCTACCAATCAGAAGAGCATAGGACTTCAGTGTTATACAGAAAGCTCTCCCCTAAATGGGCGGTCCCTGATGACGTATATTTATTTACTGAATTTACCCCTATAAGGGACTTTTTTACTTCTTTTCCCACTTTTTTTGTAATAAACATGTAAGGTATCCAATTTTCAAGTTCCAGTTTCAATACAACATTCATAAATGCTGAATTTGTAAAGATAGAGCAGAATGTATACTACAGCCCATACTGCGGCCAATGTTTATTTGGTATATAAAGTTGCACATTGACTGTTTTTAAAAGAAGGGTGTAAAATACTATGTTCAATAAATATGAATTGTTTTCTGTGTTTGTTTTGACCAGTATTGAAAGTACACCTAGAAATTAAAGACTTGGTGTACTCTGAGTTAAATTTTTCCTTATATGGAAGGTTTTGATTAAATACACTGAAAAGACCACAAAAAGACTTTTCTAATGCTTTTTGAAGCAGTTTGATACCAAATAAAACAACAATTATGTTTCATTATACTAAATCTGTGTTTTAATTACTTGTAAAATTCACAAAATGTCATTGACAATCACTCTGCAGAAATTTCTGTTACTCCAACATCAGGATGGATTCTTCGCCAAAACTAGGCAGCCAGAACTGAAGTAGAAAAAAGTGCCAAATATGAATAAATAAGACTAAGTATAACCAAACTTTGCATTTGGAAGATTAAAGTAACAATTTAGAATATTTAAAAGCAATTATTAAACATAAAAATCCAAATACAAACATTTCAACACTAGTTTCCTAGAAGAAGGACATGTAATCATGAAAAGTTGTCTAGTACAGTTTTTAAATAAAGAAACGCACTGCGTTATGTAAAAATAAATGGATATCTTCATGCGGTCAGATTACTCGAGTGTGAAAATACTAGAAAAGTGCTTATTTACCACTTGTTCTACAACTAAACATGGGGAACACAGCTAAAAAAAAAATCACTATGTCAAAGGGAGGTAATCCATTTTTTTCATATGATTTTATATACATTATGAGGAGAAATATGTGCTAAATGTAATGTAAATTGGGAGAATATTTATGCCTTTCATTGATATCATAACTGTAAAGTGTAATTTGTATAGTTTCTTTCAATCTGCACACAAAAACTGTTTTTACCATATACCCCCTGCTTCCCGTCACAGTACACTCAGTGCATCCTGGAAAGCCGCAGCTAAGATAGAAATTTGTGTAAAATACAAATTTAAATGGTTCCAAAATCCTTCCATTACATTAACATTTACAGGAAATGAGTTTGTTGATTATTGTGTGGCCTTGGACAAGTACAGTGAAAGAGTGCATATTTTCCTATAGGGGTAAATTCAGTAAAAAATCTCCCATTGACTTTAATGCTAATCTATGTATGGAATTAAATTTATACCTGATTTACCTTTAGAAATTGGAAACTTTCATATATCATTCATGAAAGTACAAATGTAGCCCTATCTTTTGCAACAATAAAAACATAGGGTCATGCGGCATTTTTTGGCATTCACATGGCCTTGTTTACAAACAATGTAGATTCGCACTGAATTCCTATACTGACCCCCATTACTTTTCAACCCTGTAGTAAAAAAAAATAGTACAGTCAGCATTTATTTTTTATTTTTTTTCAACTCTAGTTTTGATCCATCTGCCAAAAAATATTTATTAAAAACATTATCTACCAATCAGAAGAGCATAGGACTTCAGTGTTATACAGAAAGCTCTCCCCTAAATGGGCGGTCTCTGATGACGTATATTTATTTACTGAATTTACCCCTATAACTCTGTTTAAAAGTTCATGACTGTATTCAAACCCCATTGGTAAAAACGTATTGTTCCCCTTTGCACAACTGAATTCATACCTTTTATGTACATGATATAATTGTTAAAAAAAGACCTGCTCTGTTTAACTACATTATTTGACGTGTATATTACATGACAAATATCCGACACTAAACATTAACACGTTTAAAACTTCAAATAAGTAATCTTTATGTTTTTAATACGAACAAAGTTCCTTCGGATGTGATCATTCGTTTCATTTCATTGTATTTTTTCAATTTGTTTTTTTTTTGGTTATTATTGTATGCTAATAAACTCATCATAGATCCCCGGATTATTATTTTAAATCTTCGCACGTCAGACGCACGTTTCGTCTGCATATGACTCAACGGTGACGCTCGAATAAAAACATGTTTAAAAGGCCAACTAAAGTCCGAAGTTGAAGAGCATAGAGGACGAAAAATTCCTAAAATGATATTGTTGTTACAATATTGAGATTGACAAAAGTGCAAATTGGTAAATTGTCGAGATTGCCTATAACATATAGATTTATCATATGCGTTAATTATCACATGTCTTTGAAACCTTTTTGAAAGACGCCTCCGGGTGCGGGAGTTTCTTGCTGCATTGACATCCCATTGGTTGACTTCGGATAATGTCTCTTCTATGGCCGGGTTGTAGTCTCTTTGGCACATTCCTCATTTCCATTCTCAATTGTATGTATATATGAACATTGTTGTCGCCCGTGATGAATGATAATAGTGAAATGTTGTGAGTATTTTGAATCTCCTTTCACCCAAAAGTCTGAATAATACGAACAGGTTTGATCACTGTTAAATGATGTTTTGAATATCTCATATACTCATTATATAAAAAAGAAGATGTGGTATGATTGCGAAAAAGACAACTATCCACAAAAGACCAAAATGACACAAATATTAACAACTATAAGTCACCGTACGGCCTTCAACAATGAGCAAAGCCCATACCGCATAGTCAGCTATAAAAGGCCCCGATGAGACAATGTAAAACAATTCAAACAAGAAAACTAACGGCCTTATTTATGTTAAAAAAATGAATGAAAAACAAATATGTAACACATAAACAAACGACAACCACTGAATTATAGGCTCCTGACTTGGGACAGGCATTTGTTTGGTTAATATCATGCATGTTTAACATACATTATTTGAAACATGGTCTTTAAAAAAAGGGTCAAAAGATACCAGGGGGACAGTCAAACTCATAAATCGAAAATAAACTAAAAACGTCTTGGCTAAAAATGAAAATAAAACTTGATAGAAAAACAATAGGACATATGAAACAACATAGAAAAAACAAAAAAGCAACACGAACCCCATCAAAAACTAGGAAGATCCCATGTGCTCTAGAAGGGTAAGCAGATTCTTCTCGACATGTGGCACCCGTCGTGTTGCTTAACCTTCACAAGCAGTTATTTAAACTCTTTCTGTCAGACAAATATCACTAATGAATTTGATCTTTGTACAAATTGAACTGATACGATGAGATGAGGCTCAACAGAAACAGCTACAAATAGTACATACAATATAATTAAAGCAGATAAATATTTGTACTGTTACTCGTTGTAATTACTATGTATTGTATGTTTGTTTGGATTATTTGGTTTTAAGGATGTTTTATGTATTTTATGTTGAGTATTACATAATTTTGGTGGCTGTATCACAATATTTGTCAATTAAACCAACTATGTATATTCGTCAAAACAATTTGTCAATAAAGATATAGGTCATAAAATCATGAACAGAATGGATAGAGAAACTCGAACCTTCTAAATCCGTGATGAAAGTTTACTGCACAGGAAGGGTAACCAGTTTCTGCTTCTGATTACCTTCTGATTTCTTTCTTATTAAAGTGATATGAAGGTAAAAATCACATACATCAACAAAAGTTCGACAATGTGTATACGCGAATGTATGATGAAAAAAGTGGTCACCCCTTATTCATATATTCAATATTTTACCAACATTCGTGATGGAGTTTAGCTTATAATTACTGTCATATTTTGAATACTATTTCTGTTTATTTGTGTAGGTAAAGTAACATACTTGTCATAACTTTTGTTCTATTTTTGTACAATACTTTTTCCATTGACAGGTATTAAAAGAGGGACGAAAAATACCAAAGGGACAGTCAAAGATGGGGATTGAGTTCTATAAATTTTACAAATTATTTAAATACGCCACATATTCATATAAAATTGAGAATGGAAATGGGGAATGTGTCAAAGAGACAACAACCCGACCAAATAAAAAAACAACAGCAGAAGGTCACTAACAAGTCTTCAATGTAGCGAGAAATTCCCGAACCCGACGGCGTCCTTCAGCTGGCCCCTAAACAAATATATACTAGTTCAGTGATAATGAACGCCATACTAATTTCCAAATTGTACACAAGAAACTAAAATTAAAATAATACAAGACTAACAAAGGCTAGAGGCTCCTGACTTGGGACAGGCGCAAAAATGCGGCGGGGTTAAACATGTTTGTGAGATCTCAACCCTCCCCCTATACCTCTAACCAATGTAGAAAAGTAAACGCATAACAATACGCACATTAAAATTCAGTTCAAGAAAAGTCCGAGTTTGATGTCAGAAGATGTAACCAAAGAAAATAAACAAAATGACAATAATACATAAATAACAACAGACTACTAGCAGTTAACTGACATGCCAGCTCCAGACTTCAATTAAACTGACTGAAAGATTATGATTTCTTCATATGAACATCAGGCACAATCCTTCCCGTTAGGGGTTTAGTATCATACCATCATAACATATATGAGAAGAACATAACCCGTGTCATGCCAACAACTGTGTTTAGAATACATGTGTTTAGTTCCGATGCACAGACCTTATCAGTGACTCAATATTAACGCCAAAATATGCAATCTTTAATGACTTGACAACAGTATCGTAATCATATCCCTTCTTAATAAGTCTATTCAAAGGTTTTGTTAGTTTCTGAGGTGAATACTGACACCTTTGTGCTTTATAAAGATTATTTCCATAAAAAATTGGATGTGAAATACCTGAACGTATAAGAAGTCTGCATGTTGAGCTATATTTACGAATGATGTCCTTATACCGATGATAAAATGTAGAAAATGTTTTGACTAGTTTGTGATATCGAAAACCCTGGTGTAATAATTTTTCATTAATACATAAATTTCTCTCGTTAAATTCTAAAACATTGTTACATACACGAACGAATCGTACAAGTTGAGATATATTAACACCGTAAGATGGTGACAAGGGAACGTCACCATCTAAAAATGGATAATTAACGATAGGAAATGAAAAATCATCCCTTTTATCATAAATTTTAGTATTCAGCTTTCCGTTAGTGATATAGATATCAAGATCGAGGAAAGGGCAGTGGTCATTGTTAGTATTAGCTTTATTTAAAGTAAGTTCAACAGGATAAAATTCATTATTATACATACTGAAGGCGTCATTATTGAGAGCCAAAATATCATCCAAATATCTAAAAGTATTATTAAATTTGTTTATCAGATGTTATTTCGATGGGTCTTTGCTTATTTTTGTCATAAATTGTAACTCATAACAATACAAAAAAAGGTCCGCAATAAGTGGTGCACAGTTAGTCCCCATTGGAATTCCGATAATCTGACGATATACGGAATCCCCAAAGCGAACAAAAATGTTATCTGGTAAAAATTGAAGGGCATATACAGTATCAAAGCATGTCCAATTAACATATTTTTTTTTTGTTTATTGCTACTAAAAAATTACCTAAAAGAGTTTGAACATATATATTCACATTCTGATTTTTGAAATGCCCATTTAATTAGGTGTGTAAATTTTTTCTTAATAAGAATGTGAGGCAATGTGGTATACAGGGTAGAAAGATCAAAACTTTGAACAGATTCAAAATCACCAATATCAGCATGCAATTTATCAAGTACTTCCAACGAGTTCTTGACACTCCAAAAGTAATTAATTCCACTATTTTCGAAGGCCTTTTTTGAACAATTTATTATCAGGTTTTTAATTGTACCAAGTGTGCTGGTAAGAAGAATAGACAATTTAGTAGTTGAACAATGGCTTGAACACGAAATAAATCTATATTTGTAAGGGGTTTTGTGTAGCTTTGGAAGCCAATACATAGTTGGGACTTTCATAGTATTTGGCTCTGCTTGTAAAGCGGTAGCTAAAAGTTTATGTTTGTTACAGATTTCGTTTTCTGAAAATGGAGTCAGTTGGAATGTTGGGGAATTGGTGATTCCTTTTTTCAGAACCTCAATGTAAGATTTACGTCAAACAATAATAATATTATAAGCAGCTTTATCGGCCGGGACAAAAAACAAATTCCTTGGCTAGTTCTTTTAGTTTATGTTTGATACGAGAAATAGGTTTATTGTGGTTATTGTTAATAGTAAAATGTTCTTTAAAATGTTGAATACGTATATCAACTATCTTCATTACTGAATTAAAAAAAGAGTCCAAAGATTTTTTGTCAGCTTTTTCCCGTTTTATCCATTTCATACAGTAAGTATGGAGTGAGTCGTGGATGATATTACGACACTCATTCCAATTAATAATTGACGGGGGACGATATTTAGGTCCTTTACTGAGGAATGATTTTAACTCTCAGTCTTGAACGATGTTAAGATCTCCTGTTATAACATGGGAAATGGGTCCATAAATATATTCGGAATTACTGCAATTACACGAAGTAGGTGTATTTTCACTGATATTAACATCTTTAAACAATTGACTATAATTAAACACAAATTTCCGGGTAGATTTCTTGCAAATATAACAAATAAGAGGTAGCTCAGTATTGTCAAAATATCAAGTAATTTGTTTTTTTAACAGAATGGTCGTTAAATATACTGGCAATATTTACAAAATCAAAGCCTTTATTGACATACTTAATATTAATAAAATGTTTTTTTTATGATCTTCAGGGCGATCAATTTTGGGAAATAATTTATAATAACAATATGCTATAATAATTTGAACAATTTTATACTTAGGACTGCTATATGAAATTGTGTTGCAATCCTCCAAAATTTTATTTAACTTATTAACCGGTAACGAACAGAGTTTTGTTAACAGATAATGTCTTTATATTATTTTATTCTACTTTTGTTGTACATTCTAAAAACTCTAGAGCACAAATGTATTGTCAAACGTCAGCTTGTCTTTGACTTTGTTATGTAAAGTTTAAAAAATAAAGAAAGTGTTCGAAAAGCCTTTCCGCTGTTAGTTCGATATAATAAAACAATTGAATCGAAGAATATCCAAAATTGTCAACCCTCAAAAGTAATTTCACTTCGGGCTGTGCCCTCACTGAAATAACCTTCTCGTGTTGACAATTTTGGATATTCACCTTTTAACGGGCCAAAATTGTATATTGTCATTCTAAACTATTTCCTAAAATTGATCGCCCTGAAGATCATAAAAAACATTTTATTAAAATAAAGTATGTAAATAAAAGTTTTGATTTTTTAAATATTGCAGGTATATTTAACGATCATTCTGTTAAAGATCAAATTCCTGCATATTTTGACAATACTGAGCTACCTCTTATTTGTTATATTTACAAGAAGTCTACCCGGAAATTTGTGTTTAATTATAGTCAATTGTGTAAAGATCTTAATTTCAGTGAAAATACACCTACTTCATGTAATTGTAGTAATTCCGAATATATTTATGGACCCATTTCCCATGTTATAACAGGAGATCTTTACACCGTTCAAGACCGAGAGTTAAAACCATTACTCAGTAAAGGACCTAAATATCGTCCCCCGTCAATTATTTATTGGAATGAGTGTCGTAATATCATCCACGACTCACTCCATACTTACTGTATGAAATGGATAAAACGGGAAAAAGCTGACAAAAAATCTTTGGACTCTTTTTTTAATTCAGTAATGAAGATAGTTGATATACGTATTCAACATTTTAAAGAACATTTTACTATAAAATAAATTACCCGAATAAACCTATTTCTCGTATAAAACATAAACTAAAAGAACTAGCCAAGGAATTTTTTTTTGTCCCGGCCGATAAAGCTGCTTATAATATTATTATTGTTTGACGTAATTTTACCTTGAGGTTCTGAAAAAAGAAATCACCAATTCCCCAACATTCCAACTGACTCCATTTTCAGAAAACGACATCTGTAATAAACATAAACTTTTAGATACCGCTTTTCAAGCAGAACCAAATACAATGAAAGTCCCAACTATGTATTGGCTTCCGAAGCTACACAAAACACCTTACAACTTTAGATTTATTTCGTGTTCAAGCCATTGTTCCACTACTAAATTATTTATTCTTCTTTCCAGCACACTTGGTACAATCAAAACCCTGATAATACATTGTTCAAATAAGGCCTTCGAAAATAGTGGAATTAATTACTTTTGGAGTGGCAAGAACTCGTTGGACGTACTTGATAAATTGCATGCTTATAATGGTGATTTTGAATCTGTTCAAAGTTTTGATTTTTCTACCCTGTGTAGCACATTGCCTCACATTCTCATTAAGAAAAAATCACACACCTAATTTAATGAACATTTAAAAAGTCAGAATGTGAATATATATGTTCAAACTCTTTTAGGTCATTTTAAAGTAGCAATAAACAAAAAACTATGTCAATTGGACATGCTTTGATACTAAATATGCCCTTGAATTTGTACTAGACAACATTTTTGTTCGCTTTGGGGATTCCGTATATCGTCAGGTTATCGGAATCCCAATGGGGACTAACTGTGCACCACTTATTGCGGACCTGTTTTTGTATTGCTATGAGTTCCAATTTATGACAAAAATAAGCAAAGACCCATCGAAACAACATCTGATAGACAAATTTAATAATACTTTTTAATATTTGGATGATATTTTGGCTCCCAATGATGACGACTTCAGTATGTATACTAAAGAAATTTATCCGGTTGAACTTACTTTAAATAAAGCTAATACTAACAATGACATGAATACTAAAATGTATGATAAAAGAGATGATTTTTCATTTCCTATCGTTAATTATTCATTTTTAGATGGTGACTTCCCTTGTCACCATCTTAAGGTGTTTATATTTCTCAACTTGTACGATTTGCTCGTGTATGTAACAATGTTTTAGATTTTAACGATAGAAATTTATGTATTACTGAAAAATTATTATACCAGGGTTTTCGATATCACAAACTAGTCAAAACATTTACTAAATGTTATCGAAATATATGGACATCATTCATAAATATAGCTCAACATGCAGACTTCTTATACGTTCAGGTATTTCACATTGAATTCTTTATGGAAATATTCTTTATAAAGCACAAAGGTGTCAGTATTCACCTCATAAACTAAGTTACCCTTTGAATAGACTTATTATGAAAGGATACTGATACTGTTGTCAGGTCATTAAAGATTGCATATTTTGGCGTTAATATTGATTCACTTATAGCATGTATAGGGTCTTAGCATCGGAACTAAACACATTTATTCAAAAACCAGTTGTTGGCATGATACGGGTTATGTTCGTCTCATATATGTTATGATGGTATGATACTAAACCCCTAACGGGAAGGATTGTGCCTGATGTTTATATGATGAAATCATAATCTTCAGTCAGTTTAATTGAAGTCTGGAGCTGGCATGTCAGTTAACTGCTAGTAGTCTGTTGTTATTTTTGTATTATTGTCATTTTGTTTATTTTTTTTTTGGTTACATCTTCTGACATCAGACTCGGACTTCTCTTAAGCTGAATTTTAATGTACGTATTGTTATGCGTTTTCTTTTCTACATTGGCTAGAGGTATAGGGGGAGGGTTGAGATCTCACAAACATGTTTAACCCCGCCGCTTTTTGCGCCAGTCCCAAGTCAGGAGCCTCTGGCCTTTGATAGTATTGTATCATTTTAATTTTTCTTTCTTGTGTACAATTAGGAAATTAGTATGGCGTTCATTATCATTGAACAAGTGTATATTTTTTTAGGGGCCAGCTGAAGGACGCCTCCGGGTGCGGGAATTTCTCGCTGCATTGATGACCTGTTGGTGACCTTCTGCTGTTGTTGTTTTTTTCTATGGTCGGATTGTTGTCTCTTTGACACATTCCCCATTTCCATTCTCAGTTTTATGATGTAGTAAAAATAAAGACTGCTTTGTAATAATAATTTAGAAATCCCGATGTATAAGATAAGATCAAATCCAGACAAGGTGAAAATAGTACAAGGTCTTTATTTTAAAATAGTGTATTCACTATCTCGTGATGCTAAAGCGAAGTTTAAATGTATCGGATGTCGGAGTAAACAAATGAAAGGACAGTTCACCGATTTAAATTTCAGAAAACTTCACAATCAGACGCTTTTGATATAATGTTCGTCTATCTAATCAAATGTGAATTATCATTTTACTGTAACAAATCATAGCCAGATTGTAATGAGTACATTGAATAAACAAACTTATCAAGTCCTTTTTTGTTGACAGTAAGAAATAGAAGGAAACAAATAGAATTGTCGATATTTATGTTTGATTGGGAAGCGCCGTAAAAGATCATTATTATACAAAACAAGCTTTCCGATATATCATTTAATTACTAATAGCTCATTTCAAAGATTCAGTGTTCGGTACTGATATAACTTAGAATTATTGTAGGTCAATGATGTAAAATGGAATAATGCATCTCAATGAGAAATCATTTTCAAAGAAGCATATACAAATATAATGTTTTACTGTATTGATATCACTTCTAAGATTAAATGCGTTGGACGGAAGGTAACTCGCAGCATGATCGACAATTTATTGCTTGCTAGTGGTACAGAGACAAGTCAATCAATAAAACGTATTCGTCTGTTGTCTATGTTCCTTTCGTTTAGTTGTTGGATTGCTCTCTGTTTATATTTATTAAATCTTATTTAGGAGTTAATTCAGAAAAATCCCTTAGTAATTCTTAATGACACAATTAATAAGGCATTTCTGACGATTTAAAAAAAGAATAGCCTTGAGTTTCTTACGTAACAATCTCGGTAGAGTCATACTCAGAATGGACTTGAACAATAACATATATTTAATTTTGCAATATACAACGTACTTAACACGTGCTTAGTTGTACATAGTTCAAAGTCTCTACTTGATAATTCATTTATTCAATGTTTCTTGATGCGAAAAATAAGGTTAGTTTGTATTAGATTTTCACAATTTTATCAAATTGCAAGGCAGTTCACCTATTCACACTTTTTAAAGTTTCACGAAGAAAGTATTGTTTTTGTCACATATGGAAGGGTATTCGTCAGTCTTATTTGGGGTCTCAATTTAACTTGGTACCCACATACAAACATGTACCAAAGATAATAAGTTGTTAATCAATTTGCATCGCGTAAAAGTGTTCTTTAATTGGGTACTTTAGTTTACCAACATTTTTTCTTTTTATTAAGAATATAAAGAGCGTCCTATTTTCGTTCTGAGATAATTTGGCTGTTTTTTACTCATACATAATTTATTTCTATTCAAATCGTGTTTGTTTCTACCTTTGGTTCATTCTTTGTGTGAATTGTAATTCTTTTTAAACTAAACTTTATTTTGGAATTTGGACTAACGTTACAGATTAAAATTTAAAATCATTTTTCACAAATGTTGATGTTCGTTTTTTATGGTAGATGGGCTGTCTAAATTATAATCCATAGGTTTTTTAATAATTCGTTAAAATGTAGTTTATATCATGCTTTAAAAAAAAAAAAAATAAAAAGAATTTGTCATCGGGCTTATTTACATGCAACACGGTGTTCAAAATTGACAGATTTTGTAAAGATTATGCATGGAAAACCCGATTTTCTGTAATATAGCTTTAACTACATCATAGAATTTTGCGATAACATATGAGAAGATAGCTTTGAGTAAAGAAAAAGAAAACATGGGCTCACCGGACTCATTTTCTTGCTACATGTAAAAAAAGGTAAATTCCGAACACATTCTATTGTAAAAGTACTTTTATCTGAATTATCTGCCCTTGCATTTCAGTTATGTGGCAAAGTTGGAAAAATTTAATCCAGCAAAAGTTTTCTGTTTTTTGTAAGATACAACCATACATATGATTAATCATGTCATTTTTTTAATGAAAGGAAAGTTCTTGCACATGAATTTCCTTTTACCTTTTACTCTAAATATTTGCACATTCTATTAAAGAAATAGACCTTGTTTTATTGAACTTTTATTTCCAAGATGGAGGAAGACATCCTATCCACCTTAAACACTTTGATAACGTTCTGTCTGTCTTATACATTTATACTTGACTTATTTTGTCAAAGACAACAACGTGTAATACTTTCGCATATTTCACCAATATGTTATGTTGCATTGCTGTCTGTCTCCATTGTTATTAATATCTGGTTTCCAATTATAATATATGATATCGGAGGAGCTAAGTAGGAAAAGATATGTAAACCTAAAAATATTCGTAAAAGGAGACAATACATAAGTCATTCACTTAACAATTATGAAAATTATAACCTAAATAATCTTACTCATATGTACATGATGTAGTTAAATAAGGACTGCTTTGTTGTAATAATTTGGAAATCCCGATGTATAAGAAATTATCAAATCCGGATAAGGTGCACATAGTACAAGGTCTTTATTTTAAAGTAATGTATTCACTATCTCGTGATGCTAAAGCGAAGTTTAAATGTATCGGATGTCGGAGTAAACAAATGAAAGGACAGCTCACCGATTTTAATTTCAGAAAAAATCACAATCCAACGCTTTTGATATGATGTTCGTCTATCTAATTAAATGTGAAATATCATTTTACTGTAACCGATCATATCCAGATTGCAATGAGTATATTGAATAAACAAACTTATCAAGTTCGTTTTTGTTGAAAGTAAGAAATAGAAGAGAATATAGAGAAATACTTCTCTAATAAATTGTCGATATTTCTGTTTGATTGGGAAGCGCCGTAAAAGATCATTATTATACAAAACAAGCTTTCCGATATATCATTTGATTACTAATAGCTCATTTCAAAGATTCAGTGTTCGGCACTGATATAACTTAGAATTATTGTAGGTCAATGATGTAAAATGGAATAATGCATCTCAATGAGAAATCATTTTCTAAGAAGCATATACAAATATAATATTTTACTGTATTGATATCACTTCTAAGATTAAATGCGTTGAACGGAAGGTAACTCGCAGCATGATCGACAATTTATTGCTTGCTAGTGGTACAGAGACAAGTCAATCAATAAAACGTATTCGTCTATTGTCTATGTTCCTTTCGTTTAGTTGTTGGATTGCTCTCTGTTTATATTTATTAAATCTTATTTAGGAGTTAATTCAGAAAAAAACCTTAGTAATTCTTAATGACACAATTGATAAGACATTTCTAGCCTTGAGTTTCTTACGTAACAATCATGGTAGAGTCATACTCAGAATGGATTTGAACAAAAATAGATATTCGATTTTGCAATATATGTTCCGTACGTCTTAACTACAATCCCCTTCCCTTTCATAAATGTGACATACCGAATTACACTATTTACCGGATTTTTAATCACATTACCAACACACCAGGTGCCACATGTGGAGTAGGATCTGTTTACCTTTTCCGAGCACTTGAGACCACTACTAGTTTTTGGTGGGGTTCGTGTTGCTTATTCTTTAGTTTACTAGGTTGTGTCATATGTACTATTGTTTGTCTGTTTGTCTTTTTCAATTTTATCTATGGCGTTGTTAGTTTATTTTCGATTTATTAGTTTGACAGTGCCTCTGGTATATTTCGTCCCTCTTTTGTATTCCTGGTAAATATGTGACATGTCAGACATGCTGCACTTGGTATATATGCCATAAAAGCTGCACTTGGTAAATACAGTTGTTTCAGAAATCTTTTTTGGAAATATATAATTTTCATATATTTTTTCCTTTGCCAAAGTCAGGAATCGATCCAGTTTTTGTCCGTCGTATGATGTGTTTTATCCTTTGATTTTCCCATTCGATTAGGAACTGTCCGTTTTGATTTTGCCTTGGAGTTCAGTATTTCTTTATTTAATTTTTAAATACTTGTTCCCTGATATTAGATCTGTGTTTCATTTAAAAGATACATAACTGGAGATTGTTACAAGTGTAAATAAACAAAGACGTAGCGGCAACCTTGAATTCTTAGGGAGACCCAAAGTGGCGGTTGAGGTAGTACAGAATTCAAATCGTAGTTAAAAATCTTAAAATTTGGGCTTTTATAGATATAGGAAGATATACAACGTGCCAATAAGACAACTCTCAATCCAAGTAACAATTTGTAAAAGTAAACCATTGTTGGTCAATGTACGGATGAAAGGAGGACATTAACAGTTAGGATATAACCTCGAAAAATAAATTTATAATGCAAAACAGTTTGATTGTAAGAGACAATTTCATTTCTAATCAGCACAAACTAATACAAAGCCTTTAGTTACATTTGAGTGTATATATTATTACCTACTCTGAACTCTCTTCTGTAAAAATCATAAACGAACGACGTTAAAGTAAAAAATGGAAGGTCTTTAAAATAATTGCCAACTTGCTACATATTTTTTCAACGTTCTCCGAAACCTCCAATGCATCAAAAACACATTACTGATAGTCAATTTAGCATGAAATATCAGGAATAGATTAAAATATAAATATTTTTATTTATATATATGGAGTTATTTTCTTTCAGAACGACAGGTCATTCTTTTTCAGAATCAACCCGGACGATACCATGTTTCAATGATATATGCTCCAAGGCATCAAATAATCACTTGTGTGAGGTCATTATTTTCCTTGATAAACATGCAATATATGATTTACTTCAAAATTTTATTCGTCTAATAGTTTTTTGTTGCCGATTTGGAAATTTATTTTTTAAAGTTCAATCGATTACAGTTGTAAAAGAAACCGTCTAGTCCCGCATTTTAATTTTAGAGACAAATAACGTGAAATTTTGTTAATTTATCGCTACAATAAACAAACATTATCATATATGTCAGATGAATTTTAATGTATACTTTCATAAAAAAAAAAAATTAACATATTCGTGTGTAAGATTTTGAAAATCTTATTGAGTCAAACTGAATAGGTTGATTAATTTTTGTTGCTTGCTTAACGTCCGGTGGCTAATATTTCATGCATGTTCAGAACGATACACACTGAATAGGAAATCATACTGTGACCTAAATGTATTTATATTCGTCTTTGTGTCAGTTCTTAACTTCTTAAAATTTATGTATACCTTTTACTCTATCAAATGATCAACTAATAAGATAATCTTATATTCTATTGAGTAACATTAACGTAACTCAAGAAAGGTTCAGGTGCGGAGGGTATATAATAATATTTATTGTATTGCTATTCAAAAGACAATCTTTCTGAATTTTTCATTCGATTCAAGTAAAATTGTTAAAAAAATAACCACTTTTCCGCGATAGAAATAACATAACAAATAGAAAAAAAAACATACCCCCTCCCCCTTTTCCATAAGCTAAGTGGTACAATAAAGTACTTACAATGTGTCTTGTATTTGTCATACACCGTTATCGGATGGTAACAATACATTTGTGTCTTACTTCATGCAGTTAAAGTAATATTTTTATTGTGTATGGATAATAATTTTTAAAAGGTTTATATCTAAATTATTCAGTGAGTTTTATTTCACATTCTAAATGAGCCGTAGGGCATATTAAAACCTGAACGCGTTAGAAAGGAATATCCCACTTTAGTGTTGTCGGTAAAATAGCATACTAAATTTTACAAATCTTTATAAAAGTAATATTTTTTTGACGGTATATAAGTCAGATAATGCATATTTTAAGTTTGTTTTTGTCGTAGAACACCCCTCGGTGTGTTCTACGACAAGAAAAACCTTCAAATATGCATTATCTATAACGTAAATGTCAAGGAATACATTAAAAGAAAATTTAAAAATTATTATTGCCTAACGTGAAACTATTATCATTATGCAGTTACAACAAAATGAGTGTCCTATTTACGAGATTATTTAATTTTATAACCAATTAAAGACAACTTCTTACAATATGCAAAATAACCCATTTAATTCTAAAGGACACATTTTGTTTTATTTTCATCAGGATTACATACACAAACTGTAATATCATTGTAATTATTTAACAGATACAGTATGAGAAACGACCTTTGTGAAGGTTAACTGAACATGATCTGACAGTTTTATCAAAACGTTTAAGTAGGTAATGATGATAATGCAAAAATAAACTTTGATTCGTGGAATTATGGTTTCTACTTTACCCCTGTAGTTTAGACATAAATAGCTTTATTTGATAAAATTCTGATAAAAAATTATTAAAAATTTCGAAGACCATGATGTGTGATTACTGGGAAGAAAAACCCTACAGAACCATTATTATTAAGAATTAACAAGTGGTAAGAAAAGTTGAGGAGCATTGAATTTTTTAAGTGCATGACAGTGTATAAATTGTTGAAATGCGTCTTGATATCACATTTTTTAATTAATTGAGAGAAGATTCTGAAACAAATGAAACTCATGATCTCCTCCATTCGGAATAGGGGAATACAAACATATAACAAAATGTGATAGATGTATGCACATTTTTTTATTAACATTTAATATGGATTTTGACAGCAAAAATTGTTGAAGGTATCATCTTTTTCCAGTCTTCTTCTTTTTAATGTCCTTTTGCTTGAGAACTCTCTCTACTCCATCAAGTACAAATTTAACAAAGTATCCTGTACAAAAAATATACATTAGAATTATGATATTATTATATAAGTTACATAGATTCTTTCAATTGATAACGTTACTGAATCACAGAAAATTGAGAGAAGGATTTCATTCTATAATCTACGATATTGGACTTTAACGACTATGCAGATGAAACAAGAACTATCTTTAAAAAAGATATCCGACGTATTTAAATTTGAGTATATGTTTAAAACTATCATTTCGATAACCTTCAGAAGCACAAAGATACCATTTAAATAAAGTTTTCTTTGTTTGTGTTCAGTATTCCCGGTCCTCGTATCTTTCTGTTTACATTCACCAAAACCCCGCGGAAATCTCACATATCCAGTGGCCGACCCGGGGTATGGGTTCCGCGGGTTGGACACGATTTAAAAGATCAATTATTTTACTGATTGTAACCCCTCCCCCACCTTTTCTGTTGAGTTGGGAACCCCAAGCTGGATCAGTCCCTCTCCCCAGTAGAGAGAGTTACGAAATATTAAATCTGTATCTTTGTATGCTGAGCGTGCCCGTTAGGCGGGTTTCTATTGCAGATACACTTATCCCTTTGTAGGTTTGAACATGAATGTTTATTTATTCTAGAGTAGAGGGGGGGGCTTTGTTTCTATAAAACCGTAGCATAAAAAATATAGTTATGATTACCTTTATTAAACTGAAACAGGTAAGTACTCTGGGTTATACTATTGCCTTTATCTTTAGTCTCGTCTACCAAATTCACCGCTTGACAAAAAATGTCGTCCGTCTCATACCCTTCCATATTGAAAACTGCATACAAGGAGCATGTGATATGAATACACGATAGGGTCGACCTTGATCTACTAATCCATATTAACCCAAGGATTTAATTGGAATATGCAAGACAACCTTGACATTGGTAAAATAAATTCACTTGTCAAAGTTTGAACGAAGATAACCAAAAAAGGTTACTGGTGGGGTTTCATGTAATAAAAGAAATCATGGTTTGATATTGTCAGTAAAATATATGCTATCGGTTTTTTTGCTCATTAAATAATCAATGTTAACAATATAGAGTTTGGATTGGGTGTAAGTTAGTTATACACCTCGGGATACGGCGTGTCTGGATAAGAAACCCCTCCGGTCTCACCTTCACCCTTTCCCTCGGTGTATAACTATTACCTATACCAAACTCAAATGGTCCGAAGATAGTATATATTTATCAATAAAGGCAACATTAGTATAACTCTGTTTAAATGTTAATGACTGTATTCAAACCCAATTGGTAAATACGTATTGTTCCCCTTTGTACAGCTGAATTCATGCCTTTTTTTGTACATGATATAATTGTTAAAAAAAAATGCTCTGTTTAACTACATTATTTGACGTGTATGTTACATGATAAATATCCGACATTAAACATTAACACGTTTAAAACTTCAAATAATTCATCTTTATGTTTTCAATACGGACAAAGTTCCTTCGGATGTGACTTCATTCGTTTCATTTCATTGTATTTTTTCCATTTTCTTTTTTTGGGTAATTATTGTATGATAATAAACTCATCTGATATACCCGGATTATTGTTCTAAATTTACGCACGTTCCGTCTACATAGGACTCATCGGTGACGCTCGAATAAAAACATGTTTAAAAGGCCAACTAAAGTTAAAGAGCATAGAGGACAAAAAATTCCTAAAATGATATTGCTGTCACAATACTTAAAACACTATTGAGATTGACAAAAGTGCATATTTGTAAATTATCGAGATGGCATATAATATATAGTTTTATCATATGCGTTTATTATCATATGTCTTTGAAACATTTTTAAATGACGCCTCCGGGTGCGGCGGGAGTTTCTTGCTGCATTGACGTCCCATTGGTGGCCTTCGGCTAATGTCTCTTCTATGGCCGGGTCGTGTCTCTTTGGCACATTCCTCATTTCCATTCTCAATTGTATGTATATATGAACATTGTTGTCTCCCATGATGAATGATTTTAGTGAAATGGTGTGAGTATTTTGGATCTCCTTTCACCCAAAAGTCTGAATAATACGAACAGTGTTGATCACTGTTAAATGATGTTTTGAATATCTCATATACTCATTGTTTGGTTTATATCATGCATGTTTAACATACAATAATTAGAACTTGGTCTTTTAAAGAGGGACAAAAGATACCAGGGGGACAGTCAAACGCATTAATCGAAAATAAACTTACAACATCTTGGCTAAAAATGAAAAAAAAAACAACAATAGAACACATGAAACAATATAGAAAAAACTAAAGAATAAGCAACACGAACCCCACCAAAAACTAGGGAGATCCCATGTGCTCCAGAAGGGTATGCAGATTCTTCTCGACATGTGGCACCCGTCGTGTTGCTTTACCTTCACAAGCAGTTATTTAAACTCTTTCTGACAGACAAATATCACTAATGAATTTGATCTTTGTATAAATTGAACTGATACGATGAGGCTCCACAAAAACAGCTACAAATAGTACATACAGTATAATTAAAGCAGATAAAATTTTGTACTGTTCCTCGTTGTAATTACTATGTATTGTATGTGTGATTGGAATATTTGGTTTTAAGGATGTTGTATGTATTTTATGTTGACTGTTACATAATTTTGGTGGCTGGATCACAATATTTTTCAGTTAAACCAACTATGCATATTCGTCAAAACATTTTGTCAATAAAGATATAGGTCATAAAATCATGAACAGATTGGATAGAGAAACTCGAACCTTCTAAACCCGTGATGAAAGTTTACTGCCCAGGAAGGGTAACCAGTATCTGCTTCATGATTGCCTACTGATTTCGTTCTTGTTTAAAGTGAAATGAAGGTAAAAATCGCATACATCAACAAAAGTTCGACAATGTGTATATGCGAATGCATGATGAAAAAAGTGGTCACCCCTGATTCATATATTCAATATTTTACCAACATTCGTGATGGAGTTTAGCTTATAAATACTGTCTTATTTTGATACTTGTCATAACTTTTGTTCTATTTTTTGTACAATACTTTTTCCATTGACAGGTATTAAAAAAAAGGGACGAAAGATACCAAAGGGACAGTCAAAGGTGGGGATTGATATCTATAAATTCTAACAAATTATTTTAATACGCCACATATTCATATGCATGTTCAAAGTATGAAACATCGTGAGTGGTTGTTTTTTAACATAGCTTCGAGTATGTGTTGTCTTCCGTAAACTTCTTGTCGATGGAGAACATTTGATAGTTTCTGATTGCATTATTTACACTTTGTTGAGACCCTGTACCATTTAAAGCTTTACATAATGTTTAAGACCTTAGTTGCCCCTTCAGATGTCTTTTACTTGTTTTGTAGTGTGTTTTCTTTTGTACTGATATATACTCATCGTCTCCTGTTATACATATAAAAAGACTCACATTTTGATGAGTGTACAAAAAAAAACTGTGATATGTGTATGTAATATTAAAATTAAACTGTTGTCGATCTGTTGACTATAAGATAATCCATACAAAAATGTATCAAAGATATTAAGTATGGATCAAAGGTACCAGGATTATAATTTGATACGCAAGACGCACTTTTCCTCTACATAAGACTCATCAGTGACGCTCAGACCAAAAAAGTTGTAGAGCCAAGCCAGTATAAAGTTGAACAGCATGGAGGATCAAAATTCCCAAAAATTGTGCCAAATACGGCAAAGGTAATTCATTCTTGGGAAAAGAAAATCCTTAGTTTTTCGAAAAATTGAATGCTTTGTAACAGGAGACATTAAGTTATTTATCAATTTGAATCGCGTAAGAGTATTCTTTAATTTGGGTACTGTAGTTAACCAATATTTTTTTAATTTTATTTAAAATATAAAAAGCTTCCTATTTGCGTTCTGAGATGATTTGGCATTTTTTTACTCAGACATAATTTATTTTTATACAAAGCGTGTTTGTTTCAAACAAACACGCTTTGTATCCGTTTTCTTTGCTTTCTCTGTGTTTTGAGTGTACATCGTTAAGAACTAATATTTAGAATAATCCATTTCAGAAGCTTGTTTGTAATAGGTTTACAATAATATCATATATCAAGATCTCTCTACCTTTGGTTCATTCTTTGTGTGAATTGTATTTCTTTTTAAACTAAACTTTATTTTGGAATTTGGACTAACGTTACAGATTAAAATTTAAAATCATTTTTCACAAATGTTGATGTTCGTTTTTTATGGTAGATGGGCTGTCTTAATTATAATCCATAGGTTTTTTAATAATTTGTCAAAATGTAGTTTATATCATGCTTTTTAAAAAAAAATAATAAAACGAATTGGTCATCGGGCTTATTTTCATGCAACACGGTGTTCAAAATTGACAGATTTTGTATAGATTATGCATGGAAAACCCGATTTTCTGCAATAAAGCTTAAACTACATCATAGAATTTTGAGATAACATATGAGAAGATAGCTTTAAGTAAAGAAAAAGAAAACATGGGGTCACCGGACTCATTTTCTTGCTATATGATAAAAAAAGGTAAATTCCGAACACATTCTATTGTAAAAGTACCCTAATCTCAATTATCTGCCCTTGCATTTCAGTTGCTTCCCCTTATGTGGCAAAGTTGGAAAAACTTAATCAAGCAAATGCTTTCTGTTTTTTGTAAGATACAACCATAAATATGATTAATCATGTCAATTTTTTTTTAATGAAAGGAAAGTTCTTACACATGAATTTCCTATTACTCTAAATATTTGCACATTCTATTAAAGATCTAGACCTTGTTTTATTGCACTTTTATTTCCAAGATGGATGAAGACACCCTATCTACCTTAAACACTTTAATAACGTTCTTTCTGTCTTATACATTTATACTTGACTTATTTTGCCAAAGACAACAACGTGTAATACTTTCGCATATTTCATCAATATGTTATGTTGCATTGCTGTCTGTCCCCATTGTTATTAATACCTGTTTTCCAATTATAATATATTATATCGGATGAGCTAAGTATGAAAAGATATGTTAACCTAAAGTGAATCGTAAAGGAGACAATACATAAGTCATTCACTTAACAATTATGAAAATTATAACCTAAATAATCTTACCTATAAATATCATTTTACCTTAACAAAATTATCAAATCCGGATAAGGTGCACATAGTACAAGGTCTTTATTTTAAAGTAATGTATTCATTATCTCGTGATGCTAAAGCGAAGTTTAAATGTACCAGATGTCGGAGTAAACAAATGAAAGGACAGCTCACCGATTTAAATTTCAGAAAACTTCACAATCCAACGCTTTTGATGTAATGTTCGTCTATCTAATTAAATGTGAAATATCATTTTACTGTAACAGATCATATCCAGATTTAAATGAGAACATTGCATAAACAAACTTATCAAGTTCTTTTTTGTTGAAAGTAAGAAATAGAAGAGAATATAGAAAAATACTTCTCTAATAAATTGTCGATATTTTTGTTTGGTTGGGAAACGCCGTAAAAGATCATTATTATACAAAACAATCTTTCCGATATATCATTTGATTACTAATAGCTCATTACAAAGATTCTGTGTTCAGCACTGATATAACATAGAATTATTGTAGGTCAATGATGTAAACTGAAATAATGCATCTCAATGAGAAAGCATATAAAAATAGAATATTTTACTGTATTGGTATCACTTCTAAGATTAAATGCGTTGAACGGAAGGTAACTCGCAGCATGATCGACAATTTATTGCTTGCTAGTGGTACAGAGACAAGTCAATCAATAAAACGTATTCGTCTATTGTCTATGTTCCTTTCGTTTAGTTTTTGGATTGCTCTCTGTTTATATTTATTAAATCTTATTTAAGAGTTACTACTGAAAAAAAAACGTTCAGTAATTCTTTAATGACACAATTCATAAGACATTTCTAACGACTTAAAAAAGGATAGCATTGAATGTCTTACTTAACAATCTCGTTAGAGTCATACTCAGAATGGATTTGAACAATAATATATATTTAATTTTGCAATATATGTTCCGTACGTTGTAACTAAAATCCCCTTCCCTTTCATGAATGTGACATACCGAATTACACTATTTATCGGATTTTTTATCACATAACCAACACACCAGGTGCCACATGTGGAGTAGAATCTGCTTACCCTTCCAGAACACCTGAGACCACCACTAGTGTTTGGTGGGGTTCGTGTTGCTTATTCTTTAGTTTACTATGTTGTGTCATGTGTACTACTGTTTGTCTGTTTGTCTTTTTCAATTTTATCCATGGCGTTGTTTATTTTCGATTTTTTAGTTTGGCTGTCCCTCTGGTATATTTCGTCCCTCTTTTGAACTCTTGGTAAATATATGACATGTCACACAGGCTGTACTTGATAAATATGCCATAAAAGCTGCACTTTGTAAATACAATTGTTTCAGAAATCTTTTCTGGAAATATGTAATTTTCATATATATTTTCTTTTGTCAAAAGTCAGGAATGTTACAGTTGTTGTCCGTCGTTTGATATGTTTTATCCTTTGATTTTCCCATTTGATAAGGAACTTTCCGTTTTGATTTTCCTTGGAGTTAAGTATTTTGTGATTTAATTTTCAAATACGTGTTCCCAGATATGAGATCTGTGTTTCATTTAAAAGATACATAACTGGAGATTGCTACAAGTGTAAATAAACAAAGATGTAGCGGCAACCTTGAATTCTCAGGGAGACTCAACCTGGCGGTTGAGGTAGTACATAATTCAAATCGTAGTTAAAAATCTTAAAATTTGGGCTTTTATAGATATAGGAAGATATACAACGTGCCAATAAGACAACTCTCAATCCAAGTAACAATTTGTAAAAGTAAACCATTGTTGGTCAATGTACGGATGAAAGGAGGACATTAACAGTTAGGATATAACCTCGAAAAATAAATTTATAATGCAAAACAGTTTGATTGTAAGAGACAATTTCATTTCTAATCAGCACAAATTATTACAAAGCCTTTAGTTACATTTGAGTGTATATATTATTACCTACTCTGAACTCTCTTCTGTAAAAACCATAAACGAACGACGTTAAAGTAAAAAATGGAAGGTCTTTAAAATAATTGCCAACTTGCTACATATTTTTTCAACGTTCTCCGAAACCTCCAATGCATCAAAAACACATTACTGATAGTCAATTTAGCATGAAATATCAGAAATAGATTAAAATATAAATATTTTTATTTATATATATGGAGTTATTTTCTTTCAGAACGACAGGTCATTCTTTTTCAGAATCAACCCGGACGATACCATGTTTCAATGATATATGCTCCAAGGCATTAAATAATGACCTGTGTGAGGTCATTATTTTCCTTGATAAACATGCAATCTATAATTTACTTCAAAATTTTATTCGTCTAATAGTTTTTTGTTGCCGATTAGGAAATTTATTTTTTAAAGTTCAATCGATTATAGGTGTAAAAGAAACCGTCTAGTCCCGCATTTTAATTTTAGAGACAAATAACGTGAAATTTTGTTAATTTATCGCTACAATAAAGAAACATTATCATATATGTCAGATGAATTTTAATGTATACTTTCATAAAAAAAAAAAAAAATTAACATATTCGTGTGTAAGATTTTGAAAATCTTATTGAGTCAAACTGAATAGGTTGATTGATTTTTGGTTGCTTGCTTAACGTCCGGTGGCAAATATTTCATGCATGTTCAGAACGATACACACTGAATAGGAAATCATACTGTGACCTAAATGTATTTATATTCGTCTTTGTGTCAGTTCTTAACTTCTTAAAATTTATGTATACCTTTTACTCTATCAAATGATCAACTAATAAGATAATCTTATATTCTATTGAGTAACATTAACGTAACTCAAGAAAGGTTCAGGTGCGGAGGGTATATAATAATATCTATTGTATTGCTATTCAAAAGACAATCTTTCTGAATTTTTCATTCGATTCAAGTAAAATTGTTAAAAAAAATAACCACTTTTCCGCGATAGAAATAACATAACAAATAGAAAAAAAACATACCCCCTCCCCCTTTTCCATAAGCTAAGTGGTACAATAAAGTACTTACAATGTGTCTTGTATTTGTCATACACCGTTATCGGATGGTAACAATACATTTGTGTCTTACTTCATGCAGTTAAAGTAATATTTTTATTGTGTATGGATAATAATTTTAAAAGGTTTATATCTAAATTATTCAGTGAGTTTTATTTCACATTCTAAATGAGCCGTAGGGCGTATTAAAACCTGAACGCATTAGAAAGGAATATCCCACTTTAGTGTTGTCGGTAAAATAGCATACTAAATTTTACAAATCTTTATAAAAGTAATATTTTTTTGACGGTATATAAGTCAGATAATGCATATTTTAAGTTTTTTCTTGTCGTAGAACACCCCTCGGTGTGTTCTACGACAAGAAAAACCTTCAAATATGCATTATCTATAACGTAAATGTCAAGGAATACATTAAAAGAAAATTTAAAAATTATTATTGTCTAACGTGAAACTATTATCATTATGCAGTTACAACAAAATAAGTGTCCTATTTACGAGATTATTTAATTTTATAACCAATTAAAGACAACTTCTTACAATATGCAAAATAACCCATTTAATTCTAAAGGACACATTTTGTTTTATTTTCATCAGGATTACATACACAAACTGTAATATCATTGTAATTATTTAACAGATACAGTATGAGAAACGACCTTTGTGAAGGTTAACGGAACATGATCTGACAGTTTTATTAAAACGTTTAAGTAGGTAATGATGATAATGCAAAAATAAACTTTGATTCGTGGAATTATGGTTTCTACTTTACCCCTGTAGTTTAGACATAAATAGCTTTATTTGATAAAATTCTGATAAAAAATTATTAAAAATTTCGAAGACCATGATGTGTGATTACTGGGAAGAAAAACCCTACAGAACCATTATTATTAAGAATTAACAAGTGGTAAGAAAAGTTGAGGAGCATTGAATTTTTTAAGTGCATGACAGTGTATAAATTGTTGAAATGCGTCTTGATATCACATATTTTAACTAATTGAGAGAAGTTTCTGAAACAAATGAAACTCATGATCTCCTCCATTCGGAATAGGGGAATACAAACATATAACAAAATGTGATAGATGTATGCACATTTTTTTATTAACATTTAATATGGATTTTGACAGCAAAAATTGTTGAAGGTATCATCTTTTTCCAGTCTTCTTCTTTTTACTGTCCTTTTGCTTGAGAACTCTCTCTACTCCATCAAGTACAAATTTAACAAAGTATCCGGTACAAAAAATATACATTAGAATTATGATATTATTATATAAGTTACATAGATTCTTTCAATTGATAACGTTACTGAATCACAGAAAATTGAGAGAAGGATTTCATTCTATAATCTACGATATTGGACTTTAACGACTATGCAGATGAAACAAGAACTATCTTTAAAAAAGATATCCGACGTATTTAAATTTGAGTATATGTTTAAAACTATCATTTCGATAACCTTCAGAAGCACAAAGATACCATTTAAATAAAGTTTTCTTTGTTTGTGTTCAGTATTCCCGGTCCTCGTATCTTTCTGTTTACATTCACCAAAACCCCGCGGAAATCTCACATGCGTAGGTGCGTTCCAAAAGTCATGTACGTTCGTACAACAAAGTTTACATTAAAAATTATATAATTGTCCCGAATAAACAGCTGTCACGGATGCAAAGAGCTGTTGGAGAAACAATTATTTTAATAAAAATATAAATCTTTGTAAGATCTAGTTTAAATATTTATAGTTTTTCACTTGCTTTCCATCACGATATAGTTAACGAGACGTTTTTTCAAACACAACCAAATCATCCACCATGACAGCATTTTGTCCAATCACAGAAAGAATTTTCGAGCATGGGTATTCTGTTGCCATAGTAAAGCGTCCTTAAGTTCAAAGGGCACAAACCGAAACTATACCGACTACGTCGGAAAAAGTGTTTATATAATTTTCAACCTTAAACTAATACCGTTTGTATTCAAATTTCTAAATTATTTCTTTACTTAAAATATCGATCAAAGGTTAATTGATACTGTTGGTATTGTATTGTTTGTTGTCTAGAGCTAAATGTTGATTATATTGAAGACACCACCCACCTTTACTCCTTTTTGTACGATATCAGCTTCATACCACTTCTGCTCCTGCTTCTAAAAGCATAAAACCTTTTCTCCGTTCTTTTACTCCGTGTTTTCCTAATAAGACAACACAAAATGAACACAGTTAATTGCCAGGCAACTGATTTCTATGTAAAAGGTATAACTTGTTTTTTCCCAATATTCTGCACAGTTAGCGTGAGATTATTAAAAAGCATAACGGTATAATGAAAGAACTGATATTTATCAACCAAATATATAGTTTAATAGACTAAACAAGAAGTAATTCATTGTAATCTTTAAATTTTCAAGAGTATAACAACATACTAACATATGGTTAGAACAGAAATAAACGTTGTGATATATGTGTTAGCGGCAATAAGTGAAATTAGGCATTTAGCTTAAATCATAAGCAATAAGCCAACGCCTAGGCAGTAAGTCTATTGCCTAGATGATGTTAGGCATTAGTCTTAAATCCTAGGATTTAAGCTTAAATCCGGAAAAATGTGTACAGGCATTTAGCTTGACGCCTAAAATATAAATGCGAGTAAATAAAAGACATTTATTCATTTTAATAAAAATATATTTGGTACATGATAACATTAAAATAACAGGGGTCTATTTATCGAAACTGTCCTGAGATCGGTCCTATAAGATATTCGTAGGACAGAAATTATGATAAAGTTAGGACTCACTAACGACACGTCTCAACATTCACATCGACGCTATCTGAGGATTATCTTAACTAGGATGTCCTTACTGCTTTCCTATTTATTGGCGTAAAAGAAATAGCAAATGACAAAAATTGAAATATTATATCAAATTTAACCAACAACTTTAATTTAAAAGCCGATTAATTATAAGAAAATAATTATTAGTTTTGAATTAAAGGCAATAAATTATTTTGATATTTATAATTGTACATTTAAACTCTTTGAAACAAAACATACGTAAAAAATATAACTACGTTTTTTATTAGAATTGAACAAACAAATTGTGAATAGTTAAAACTGAATACATAATCGTTAAAATCACTAGTTTCATTCTAAATATAAAAAAGAAGATGTGGTATGATTGTAAATGAGACAACTCTACACAAAAGACTGGAAATAAAATCACAAATACAATATGTTATTTATATAAAAACGCATCAAATAATAATTTAAAAATACGAAAACTTGATAGAAATTTGTGTTGAAATCATTTTGTTATTACATGTTTTTGAACTGTTAACAAAGAAAATTTACTCAAATAAAAAAATTGGAAAATGGTGTGAGCAAAACTTTATCTAATTTTTGTTCAAACCAGCCCGACTAGTGAATTGTACACATTTTCAAATAAATATTATAATTTTCTAATCCCAACCCACACAAACATGTGGACACAAACATGATGGTGGTCTCACATATAAACTAGAGGCTCTTAAGAGCCTGTGTCTCTTACCTTGGTCTATGTGCATATTAAACAAATAACACAGATGGATTCATGACAAAATTGTCTTTTGGTGATGGTGATGTGTTTGTAGGTCTTTATTTACTGAAATGCTTGCTACTTACAATTTTCTCTATCTATAATAAACATGGCCCTTTCGTAACAGAGGAAAATATTTTGTGAAAAATTTACACAAATTTACCAAATTAATGAAAATTGTTAAAAATTGACTATAAAGAGCAATAACTTCTTAAGAGGTCAATTGATCATTTTGGACATGTTGACTTATTTGTAGATCTTACTTTGTTAAACATTATTGCTTTTTACAGCTTATCGCTATCTATAATAGTATTCAAGATAATAACCAAAAATGTCAAAATTTCTTTAAAAATTACCAATTGGGGACAGTAACCCAACAACCAGTTGTCCAATTCATCTGAAAATTTCAGGGCAGATAGATATTAACTTGATAAACAATTTAAATGCCTCTCAGATTTGCTTTAAATGCTTTGGGTCTCAAAGTTATCAGCCAAAATCTACATGTTACCCCTGTGTTATATTTTTAGCCATAGCGGCCATCTTGGTTGGTTGACCGGGTCACTGCACACATTTTTTAAACTAGATACCTTAATTGTGATTGTGGCTAAGTTTGATCACATTTGGACCAGTTGTTTCAGAGAAAAACATTTTTGTAGAAGATTACAAAAATCTACGAAAAATTGGTAAAAAATGACTATAAAGGGCAGTAACTCCTTAAGGGGTCAACTGACCATTTTAGTCATGATGACTAATTTGTAGATCATACTTTGCTGAACATTATGATGTTTACAGTCTGTCTATATCTATAATTATATTCAAAATAATAACCAAAAACTGCAAAATTTTCTTAAAATTACCAATTTAGTGGCAGCAACCCAACAACAGGTTATCCAATTCCTCTGAAAATTTCAGGGCAGATAGATGTTGACCTGATAAACAATTCTATACATGTCAGATTTGCTCTAAATGCTTTGGTTTCAGAGATATAAGCCAAAATCTATATTTAATTAAAATAGATATGCATTAACCATGCTATCATGTAAAATATATTCAAAGAAATTGATCCATGACTGATTGTACAGGGCTGAACAATCCCTATGGAAATAAGATGTGCCAACACTTATACAACTGCTTACAAAATACCATTGACTTTTCATAAGTTGTCCCCTTTAAACAAACCTTAACACATATCTAATTTATTAGTCATTCAATGAACAATAATGAGAGGGTGGGGTTATATAATATCCATGGAAATGAAACTTTCAAATACCAATATGTTTGCATACAAAATGGCTTTGACTTAAGATTACTGGTAGCTTAAACTGACATAGTTATAATAATAACAAACTAATTCAAGTAAACAAGTTCAAAAGTTCAAAGTCAATAGATCATGCATATGACTGAGGGGTAAGGACCAAATATCCTCTATGAAACTGAGATGTACTAATGCTTCTTCGACTGCATGGCAATCAGCATTGACTTACGACGATTGGTTCCCTCATAGTAAAATAATCAAAAGCTTTATGAAATTTCAAAGTAACATAAGTTCCCAAGTAAAAAGAGAATAATTGAGGGGACAGGGCTAAATATCCTCAATAAAAATTGAAAGTGACAAAGTTTATACAACTGCACACCAAATATCATTGACCGTTCACTAGTGGTTCCCCAATAACTGACCTAATCAAAAACTAATACATGTAAACTAAGTTTCAGAGTCAATAGACCATGACAAAGGGGGTGGGACTAAATATTCTGGTAATGAGATATACCTATGCTAACACAACTGCTTACCAAATATCATTGACCTCCCATAAACTAGACCTAATCACAAAATCACAAACTATACATTTTTGTAATACATTGTTGATGCTGCCAAAACAACACACCTATATATATGCCTCTCTTTTTGACTCTGTCATCTTTGGAAAGACAAAAATTCCAACAAATTTAATACAAATATTTTGTCCATCTTTTTTTAATATTTCGATATTCTTAATTTCTTAAATAAATCAATGCTGCATTTATAACACTTAATTCGATATCAATTCGAAACGTTTAACATGTTTAATGTCTACTTCAGTACACGTCAAAATGACTTCACTGTCCGAATGAGCTTTATTTTTAACTCAATTAATAATATTCATTTGTTGTAACTGCTGGCAAGTTTATAAATAATTCCTGTCAGAAAGCTGAGTCAAAACTTATTGTACTAGTCGACATGATAAGACCTGGCATAAACAATCTTCAAAATTGATCATATATGTAGATGTACATGTAGGTATATGTAAATATCTTCATAACATCATACATGTAGTAGTCTAGAGTTTCATTGTTGTTGTGGAACTATAGGGGTGAATAGACAATCCAATTGCTACAGAGAATCATGTATTGTACATATGCATGTATGCCTTGCCTCTTCTTGTATTAGCCATTGCCAAAGATTGGAATCAAGCTGAAATAAAAACAAATACAAATAGGTATAATATTATTGCTTTAAAATTTTGACATATACAATGTCATGAATGTAATGAATGTAGCAAAAAGGCTTCATGTCTAAATCTTAATGTATTAGTTTTGTCCATATTCTTTGAGGCCCTTATAATTACATATGTAATGCTTAAATTCTCTAGGGTCCCAAGTCATGATCGTCTGGCCGTTGTTAGTGTTGTATGATTTTCAGCTATAGATTCTTGTGTATAATTCTAACTTAAGTTTAGTGTGACTATGAAGTCCCTAATCACTGAACTAGTAACTTTTGTTTAGGGGTCAATTAAAGCAAGCCTCCATGTGGTGGCCTTCAGCTGTTCTCAGCTCTTTGGTCGGGTTGTTGTCTTTTTATCACATTCCCCATTTTCATTCCAATTTTATTTGAAATTGTTAGTGAAATATCTTGATCACGGATTCGTTGTCATCCATTGCCAATGTTATTATTAAATAATATATCTGCTCTATAAATAATTGATGTAGGAATTAAGAAAAAGAATGTTTCGTAATTTGTTGAAAACTTAACTTCGTAAGGCACAACGTTACCTTCTATGGGGCTTCTTTTCGTATCATGCGAGTTTTTTTTTAACAGTAATTTCATAGAAAAGTGGTTTACCAGTATCAAGTTGCTAAAGGGAACGCAAAGTTATGATTCTTGAAAACTTCACGAGTGTTAAAATATGAAAAAATCACAAACAGAAACATCGAAGATCATCGAAAAAAGATGTTTTCATTTCTGGAAAATGAAAAGTGCTTGTAAATTCAAATCAATTACGGCTTGGGACGCGTCATAATTCAATTCAATTCAAAGCTTTATTTATAGTCGGCATGTTACATAACAAATAAACATAAGCTCTCTGAGATTTTATAACCTACAAATGCATACATTTACATAACAATCATACACAATACAAATATTAAAACATGAAAGACATAGAACATACATTACATGCACATTTAGGCTGCACTATTTTAAGGGGGGCAGAGGGTTTAACCGTTATGCTGTTATGGGGCAATTTAATTCTTTGTTATCTGTTATTTTGAAAATATATTTGCTGTTAGCTGTTATTGTCTTATTTTTTTTTTAGCTGTTATTGGGCTTTTAGTTATCTGTTATTGTGATAATGTATTTGCTGTTAACTGTTATTGAAAATTGGAATGTTAGCATTTTTTTTGACAGTCAATATTCTGAATAAATTGAAGATCATAAGGCATTGGGGTCTACCACTACTAATATGTTTGTCCCGTATTCAGAGAAGGATTCCATTAACATATACCCATCACAGAAGTGAGGTCCAGGACAATTCAAGTATATCTTATAATTATCCTTTGTAATAAATTCCATTTTTTTATGAATGTGTATTTAGAATTATCTTAATATTTTGTATGAGAATAATGTTCCTTGTTTTCCGTACGAACATATTAAATTAAAACAATTCTTAATATGACAAAAAGGAAAACATATGGCCAGGAATATCTGACAAGGATCTCAATTAAGGACTAGGTCCTAACAACCACTTAAACTTTTATATAATATGGTACATAGACTCAGCTCTAAGATTCTTTTCAAAGCAGAACCAAATGCATTGTACAATGAAAGTTCCAACCATGTACTTGGGTCCTAAGCTGCACATAACTCATTACAAACAAAGATTTATTTTGTTTCAAGCCATTGTTTCCAAACTATGTATTCTACTTACTAGTACACTTGGTTCAATCAAAAACCTCAGCTGATAAAAGAATTGTTCAAAAAAGGCCTTTGAAAACAGTGGAATAAATTGCTTTTAGAGTGTCAGAATTCGTTCGAAGTACTTGATAAATTGCATGCTTATAATTGGTGCTTTTGATTTTTCTACCCTATATACCACTTTGCCTCAAAGTCTTATTAAGAAATATTCACACACCTCATTAAATGGTCATTTAGAAAAAGTCAGAATATTCAAACTCTTTTAGGTCATTTTTTGTATTAGCAACAAAGGGAGCTTCAGTCAATAAATATAAGCAATACACCAACGTTTCATGAGAACTGTTGAAAGCATTTTTGAGTTATTTTTGAAAACTAGAAAAAAACACCTTTTTCTAATAAATAAATCCCTTAACTCAATAACAAAATCAGAATTAATAAAAATCGAAAGGGAGTTTACAACAATAGATATAAACATTTCAACAAAGTTTCATGAGAACTGCTGAAAACATTTTTGTGTTAATGTCTGAAAACTGGAAAAATCCCCCTTTTTTACTCGGAAACCATGGAAACCTAAAATCTAAAATTTAGAAAAATTGAAAGTGACCTCATGGTAATAGATATAAACAATTCACCAAAATTCCTTGCTTTGTGAAAGCATGTTTGAGGTATTATCAGAAAATAGAAGAAAAAAAAAACACCAATTTTATTGAATAAAAAGCCATTACCCAGAAACTTGAAATCTAAAATTTATCAAAAAACAAAAAAAAACAAAAAACAAAAGGGAGCTCACGTCAATAGATATAAACAATTTCCCGAAGTTTAATGCAAATTGGTTAAAGAGTTTTTGAGTTAATGAACGACATGTTGACAACAGACGGACAACAGTATACCATAATACGTTCCGTAAACGAGCGTATAAAAAATATTATACTATATTGAGCAGTAATATAAGCACATTCTAGATACATAAATTAATACTTAAAACATAGTCATAGAAGATGGAATGCATTACAAAGGATATCCGTAATAAGAAATACTGATTTATCAAAGACCGAATTATTTTAATATTTCATTTACTGTTATCTGTTTTTGTCCATTTTAATTCCTTGTTAAATGTTATGAGCCAAATCAATTTGCTGTTTTGCTGTTATTGGGACCCCCTTACCCCCCTCTTTAAATACTATATAGTATACACATGCATAAGCGTAAGCACTAAAAGCAAACATAAAAACTAAAGCACAGCATTCACAAATTATAAAAAGCTAAGCAAACATTCACAAAAAGCAGCACTATTATATTTCAAGCTGTAACATCAAATAAATAAAACTAAGCACATGCATTACAATGGCATGCGTTGCCATTCCATGAGTTTATTAGACTCTTGAATTGGGTAAAAGATGTTTCAGTTCTAAAGTGGTTTGGCAACTCATTCCATAGTTTGGCAGCAGAATATCTGAAAGATTTCAAGCCATACCTTGTTGTTCTTACATCAAGGTCACAAATTCGTACTTAATATTTTACAATTATATGCGACTTTTGAAGTGAAATAATGCTTTTCTGTAGCAAAGTATTGATAAAGTAGTTATCTAAATATTGTTTGAAGCGCCTTTGGCTATATCAAAGCACATTTAGCCGTCTGTAACACCAAAGCCTTAACTAAAAACACGATAAAGGAAACCATCTTGAAATTATTTATGTATGTGCCTGTCCCAAGTCAGTTTGTTTATGTGTTACATATTTGTTTTTCGTTCATTTTTTTACATAAGTAAGGCCGTTAGTTTTCTCGTTTGAATTGTTTTACATTGTCTTATCTGGGCCTTTTATAGCTGACTATGCGGTATGGGCTTTGCTCATTGTTGAAGGTCGTACGGTTACCTATAGCTGTTAATGTCTGTGTCAGTTTGGTCTTTTGTGGATAGTTGTCTCATTTGCCATCATACCACATCTTCTTTTTTATATTGGCATGGGCAAAATCTATAAATACGTATTCAAATGAGGTCCTGATTGAAATTGCAAAGGCCCTGATCGAGTATGATGTTTGAAGGTTTACACGATACATAGCAAGTACGGAGAGACATTATGACAAATAATAATCAGCTTGCATTAAATAATTAAACAAAACATATCTTCACACAATGTAGAAATAAAATAATCAAGTATTCTTACAAATTCAAGACTTATACAGAGAGGAAGAGAGTCAATGCTTTTGAATATTTACCTTTATTAGGATGGAATCCACCAAATTCAACGGCGTCACCTCGAGGGCGTCACTGATGAAAAATAGCCGCAAAATAATATCCATGCGCCATTTGGCAAATTTTAATGCCTTCATTACAAATATTTTCGGTGATGAAATTATTCTTTCAATAGTTCATTTACATCTTCATCAAAAGCACAGACGATAAAAAGCTATGCTTAACTTTTTAATTAGCACTTTTTCAAATGGGGAACATCAATTGTTTTTGGGTAAATCGACCATTTATAATAATATATTTATATCTAAATTTAAGTCTTAAAAACATGCTAAACAAAACATAAACAATATTTTTTGCAAACTGTGCAAACAGTTAATAAAAAATAATGTTGGAAATGTTGGTGAATAAAACATACAAAATCATACAAAAATAAATGTTTGCGAACTTGGTAAACAATAATTATTATGTTAAAGTTGGCGAACAATAATAGTTCTAAAATAAAGGCAACAGTAGTATACCGCTGTTCAAACTCATAAATCCATGGACAAAAAACAAAATCGGGGTAACAAACTAAAACTGAGGGAAACGCATAAATATAAGAGGAGAACAACAACAATACAATGTAACACACACAGAAACGGACCAAGCATCAGACAAAATCCCACGAGAATAACAAATATAACATCAAAACCAAATACATGAATTTGGGATAGATAAGTACCGTGACACGTCTTATCGCAATGTCAATTTACACTCAACTAAAACATTGGCGAAGTTGGCGCACAGTTGGCGAACAGTAAATGTTAGTGAATAATACGACGTTGGCGAATAGAAATGAGTTTGTAAATGTTGGCGACGTTGGTGAACAGTATTGATTTCATAAATGTTGGCGACGTTGGCGAACAGTATTGATTTCATAAATGTTGGCAACGTTGGCGACGTTGGCGAACAGTATTGATTTCATAAATGTTGGCGACGTTGGCGAACAGTAATGAGTTCGTAAATGTTGGCGACGTTGGCGAACAGTATTAATTTCATAAATGTTGGCGACGTTGGCTACGTTGGCGAACAGTATTAATTTCATAAATGTTGGCGACGTTGGCGAACAGTAATAAGTTCCTAAATGTTGGCGACGTTGGCGACGTTGGCGAACATTAATGAGTTCGTAAATGTTGGCGACGTTGGCGAACAGTTATGATTTCGTAAATGTTGGCGACGTTGGTGACGTTAGCGAACATTTACACAATCCTGTACCAGAATGGCTTATTTGTGATCTTTTCTCATTTTAATCAAGAGAATAATTAAATAAATATTTTTTTCAACTTAAGCCAAGGCGTGTGTTTTCACTGTTTTGCCTGATCCTATAATTTGAAAATACACGAGTATGCACATATACATGTACATGTATTTTATCAGGAAAAATGGTTAAGAATGATTATGATTACAATTGAAAATGTCTAATAATACAATAAAGAAAGAGCATTAATCAAGTATCTCTCAATAGGTGGTAAATATGTCACTTGTATGTAAATGAATGGATTTTCCCGACTGTGAAATGGTTCATCTTTTAGCACTACAGGGTTCAGACGTTCTAAAGAGATTAATAATATATACATGTACAAATCATGCCAATTATACGCAAGCCAAGAATATGGCAGATAAAGACATCGGGATTATTTCTGTAATTAAACAATTCAATTCAATTCAATATTTTATTTAAGTTTTATTCATCAATACTCTAAAATCATAGTTATTAGTTTTTAAAATACAGTATTTCAAGGTATCGTTGGATTTTTAAGAACATAGAACATATATATATATATATATATATATATATATTGTACAATGTGTCTCATAAGCCAAATGATATGGCTGGGTATTGATTGTCTATGTATGTTTTAATATTGTTGTATGATATGTATGTCAATCAATATGTGACACAATAATAAAATAGATTATTATTATTATTTATGTAAATGAATGGATTTTCCCGACTGTGAAATGGTTCATCTTTTAGCACTACAGGGTTCCTTAAAAGGAAAACCGTATGTATTAATTACCAAAAGTGATATTATAACGCTAATTGGGTATAATAAAATCCAGACGTTCTAATAATATATACATGTACAAATCATGCCAATTATACGCAAGCCAAGAACATGGCAGATAAAGACATCGGGATTATTTCTGTAATTAAACAATTCAATTCAATTCAATATTTTATTTAAGTCTCATCTCTCAATAATATATAATACAACATTACATTAAATGTTAAAATATACAATGTATAAATATAAAAAGAGAGCCATTCTGTACAGAATTACAAGAAACTATAACATTACAAATTATATAAAGAATGCATCTATTATAAAACATGTTGACATTAACATGTTTAAAACATTTATACGTCTATTTAAAATAAGATAACAGGCTTTGGCACAGCTACGAATCATATTAATATCTGTAAATAAAAACACTTATTTCTGTTTATCATCAAAAGACATAAAATCACTATAAAAATTTGTTGCTTCATCAAATAATTTTTTTCTAAACTCGTCATATAAAGGACACGATAAAATAACATGGGCTTCATCTTCTAAAATATTCCTATTATTATCACAGACTCGATCTTTTATAATTAATTTTTCAAATCTCCCCGTTTCTATTCTAAGTGGTGCTACACCACATCGAAATTTGGCAAAAGAACTCTTTTGTGAAAATGGCATTGGAATTTTACAATAAGTTTCTGTTTCAAAACTGTTCTTAAATATATTATATGTACGAAGTTTGTTACCATCTTTACCAGATAAAGCTTTCTCTGATTGTAAATTGCCTTGCCACTGCTCGACATATTTACTAAACATTTTAAACATAACAGTATTGACAACTGAGGTACTATCAACATAATCTGTAATGATACACAAATGTTCTGCATTATACTCAGAATATGTTTTCCTTACATAAAAATTCCAATTTTTTTTATACACTTATGTTTTTTACTCATAGTGTCTGCCCATATGAAAATTTATCTGTTTAAACGATCAGAACTCATGTTGTTCAAACGGCACCATAGTCAACTAAGCATTGCCATTGTTTTTGAAAGATAGGTATCCATCCCATATCCCCAGCAATGCAGCATTTGGAGTATATTTACCCACGCCAAGAAAAATCTGCAAACTCTATTATGGATGGCATTTATAAAAGAAAAAACTTTTGCAACCCCAAACACCAGCACCATATTCAACAATTGGAAGCAGCAAACTCTCATATAATTTTGAAAAGGCATTATGAGTAACACCACCTAAGATTTTGCACTTAGCTATAACAAGGCCAAGTGCTCTATTTGCAGAAGCTGCAACAGCTTAAGCAGTTACATTATAACCTAAAAATTCACTTAAAACTAAACCTAAATATGTATAAGTAGTATAATATTCAATGATATCATTTCCACATTTAAATTCAACATATGACTTATTAACAGAAAGTGTTCTGAAATGCACAATATTACACTTTTTGGAATTAATGGTCATACAATTATCTCCACACCATATATCTAATGCATTTAACAGAATTTGTAATTCTTTTTCATCGTTTGCAAGTAAAACCACATCATCAGCTTAAAGCAAAATACAAACTTTTTCATCATCAATATCAATACCACACTCATATGATTTCAAGATTGAAACTAGGTCATTAATATATAAAGTAAATAACAAGGGAGATAATGGACATCCTTGTTTAAGACCAATGTTAACATTCTGATAAATGGCCGTTTAATCGTACTGAACATAATACATTTGAATAGATAGGCTGTATAGCAACACACAAATTTTCAGCCACACCCATTACATTCAACTTGGACCATAGTATATTTCTATTGATGGTATCATATGCCTTTTTAAAATCAATAAACGCACAAAAAGTAGGTTTACGAAGCTTCGTTCTGAATTCAATTATGTTTGTAAGAGAAGACAATTGGTCTATAGTGCTTCGATTTTGACGGAAACCATTTTGTTTGTCGACTAATATGTTAAACATGCAGTTTGTATTCATGAAAATGTGTTAATACTTTGAAAAAGGCAAATAATTAAAATAGTAAACATGCTAGAAAATAAAAAAAGAAATTAGAACAGTAGCAATGTATCTTAGTTTTGTTGAGGATAAACGCCATTTCATATTTAAAAGTAGAATGTACACGTTTACAAGCTTATTATCTAGAAATATGTTGAAATTATATACAGTAAAAGTATTTTAAAACAATTACCTTTTGTATATAAAAACATGCCTTCTCGTTTCCCCGCTTCTCATATATAGCAGATTTAATAAATTTGATGCAAAGCAAATAATTTAACCTTTAAATTGGATATAATCTCTGTATTTCGTGTTTCAACAAGAATAAAAATGACCAACATTAATGGAAAAATATACATCAATTTTTATAATCTTCCTTCTACTGTATTAATCTAATGATATATATGAAAATATTTATTCAATTCAGAATTGTAATAGAAAATCTTTGTCCTTTTTGTTTTCCAATCTTGAATTTATCCAATTCAAAGATATAATGAACTAAAGAAATATTCCCATGCAGTACATATATTTGTTCCAATCGAAGGCTCAAAATTTTTAAAACATTTTCTTATCAAGATTAACATTTTATTATTTCAAATTTAAATAATGTTGTTGCTGAATGATGTAAATGTTAATCGCCAATATCGAAATCTGCCTCAATTTTGTCATAAGTAACAACATATTGAAATTTGAAAACCTTTGGATGAAAGGTTAGTAGGTTATCGAACGGAAACGATTGGGGAGCCCACCCGCTCGTCCGCAGTAAAACAATAAATCAATAACGGGACTTGAAATCCGGTTAAAAAAATAGATAGTCATAAATAAATGTAAAATACATCCGGTTTACTGTCACATTTTGACATCCTCATTGTTATGTCGTATACTTGTTTTAAATAAAGGCAACAGTAGTATACCGCTGTTCAAACTCATAAATCCATGGACAAAAAAACAAAATCGGGGTAACAAACTAAAACTGACGGAAACGCATTAATATAAGAGAACAACGACACAACACTACAATGTAACTAACACACACAGAAACGGACCAAGCATCAGACAAAATCCCACGAGAATAACAAATATAACATCAAAACCAAATACATGAATTGAATTTGGGATAGACAAGTACCGTGACACGTCTTATCGCAATGTCAATTTACACTCAAAAATAAGAGAAAACAAACGACGCAACGTTAAATTGTAACACACACAGAAACGAACTATAATATAACAATGGCCATATTTCTGGCTTGGTACAGGACATTTTTAAAGGAAAAAATGGTGGGTTGAACCTGGTTTTGTGGCATGCCAAACCTCGCACTTTAATAGCAATGTTAAATATAACATAGAAATGACAACTTAATATTACAGTACTACAATACAAATAAATAGGAAAACGTATTAAACAAAGAAACAAATGATTAATGAATAACAAAAAGCATCAGGTTTAAAATTTAATACGCCAAAAACGCGCCTCGTCCACACAAGACTCACCAGTGACGCCCAGATATAAAAGATCGAAAGCGAAAAAAAGGTACAAAGTTGTACAGCACTGAAGATCAAAAGTTGAAAAAGGTTGTGTCAAATACGGCTAAGTTTGTATGCTTGGGATAAGAACATCCTAATTATTTAGAACAATTAATGCTATTGCAAACAGTAAATTTTATCAAATGAATATAACAGATATACATAATGAAACTGAAGTAGTAACTCATTACATAAAACAAACACGAATACATAATGAATGACCAACACAGAATAGACACACCCGACTCAGTCCAGGCCTCAACGCAGTAAATTATGAAAATGACGTCACATACGACGGTGAAAAGGCATTAAAAATTACGTCACATATATGGTGAAAAGGCATTAAAAATTTGAACATATGAAATTTCTGAAACAGCAGAAGAATTACGTCACATATGAAAAACTATATCTCAAAAGTAAGATAGAATTAGGGTTGATTAAAGATTAAAATAGAACTAAATACTGATATTGCATTTAAACACAATGCATATTGCAATACTTATTAATAGCAATTAACTATAATATGTATATGTGCAGTTTGTTATGAATCCAACTTCAAACTTAAATTATCGTACAGATTATGTTGACCAAAATTAAATCTAATAAATGACGCCGGTGATTAATTTTTGTGTCCATAACACATAAATATAATAGAAAAGACGTCAACACATTTGACAAAATCCGATGAGAATTACAAATATAACATTAAACATTTAAACTAAATACATGAGTTTGGGATAGACAAGTACCGTAACACGTCTTATAGTAATGCGAATTCACACTCAGCAAAACAGTCACAATCGGGAATAAGTCACGTTTGGTAATTAAAAGATTAGACGACATAATGACAAACCACAATCTACCATGTGGTAAAAATGTCCTTAGCTAGTTTGGTTAAACACACATCGTATGGATCCACCAATTCGTGATGGTGTCCATAAAATTTACGGAGTGTCAATTTTAATCTGTCCTTCTCATAACTTTGTTGGAGAAGTTTCTGCGTAAGTAGCACACTCCTGTATATATGAAGTCCGTATAGTGTGAACAAGCACGTGAATAACGTATCAATTGTGATATGTAAACACCATACGAAAGGGCAGATGGTATGTTACTGCTGAGAAATGGGAAATTGATAATTGGGAAGTTGAAATCGTCCCGTTTGTCATAGATTTTCGTGTGAAGTTGTCCATCTACGTCAATATTGAGGAAAAGATCAAGGTATGAAGCAGTCCTTCTAGTATCAGTAGTATCCTTAATTTCAAGTTCACTGGTGTTTGTCTTTGAGTTTTGTTATTACTCAATGTCATAAAAAGTGTGTCGGCACTAATTTTTTTAAACTTTTCAGCATCAACGCTGATATAAAATTTGCATATAAGTTTTATAAAACATTTGGCAAGAATTGTTCACGTTAGAGAGCTTACAAGACCGGACGGAAGGACGGACACCCTGTATTTCTATGTTCCCATCGACGCGTCGCAAGGGGGTCAAAAATCTAACGACATCTTAAAATCATTTTAATTTAGATTCATATCAATTTGCACTTTGGTCTTTGGGGATGGGTGTGTTTTTGGTGTTTTTAGTTAGACATGATGAACAGGCTTTAAACAGCTGGCAAAAAAAACGCACCTTTTCACAAAGTGGGGAGACAAAACGACTCACAGACTATGAGCAAAGGTGCCTATTTCTGTATTTACATAAATAGAAATGTGGGATATACACAGCAACCGGCCAATTAACCATACTGAACTATTAGTTCGACCAAGAAAGATAACTTGTACTAAAAAAGGGGAGGTAACTCAATTTTCTTATAAAGGGAAACGAGTTTCCGAGGAGGCTGTTGATTTTTGCACGCCAGTGTACATAAATAATTAAATATCGGATCACAACGGGTTTTGAATGTTTGATAATCGATGTCCACGCTTTATTCCAATAGTATAATAATTTATCATCCTAATAGAAAACCGAGTTTAGAATCAAATTAGGATTAGTACGTGTTATATATACTAATTTCAATAGGTTTTTATTATACGAGATGCGTAATCATTGTGTAACATAATTTTTTCTTATCTTTGAACAGGACACTTTTCTAAACATGCAAATGCTGTTAAGAAAATTAAAGAAGTTTGTTTCTTTTTTAAAAGTATTTTTTTCATCTTTGAACAGAAAGATGGCGAAATGATGCATCTATAAAATCTATTAAATTTTGCAAGTTTAAAATTGAGAATGATTTAAAACAAAAACGATTTCACTTCTTCGATGCATGAGGTAAACATAAATAAAAAGTATTATATAATCAAATTTTGTTGAATATCTATTTCCAGTTTATGATCTTTTACATGCAGGTTGGACAACAACATTGAGAATGGAAGAATTATATTTTGCTGCTAATCTATTACAGTAGTTTTAGTAAAGATTCGTTGGTCTCTTGAATATGAAAGATAATAAGTATATTTAGTATTGCAAGTATGAAATCTATCAAATTATAAAATCACATGTTCACAAAAATAGTCAGATTTAAGCTATTACAGCAACCGTGAAAGTTCAATCTCCTAGAACGTATTTGTTTGTCTTGATTTAAATCAAACCATTATGACATAAGGAGATGTGATATGATTGCTAATTAAACAACTTTCCATCAAAGACTAAATGACGTACATATATATTTCAGATCTCCCAATTACCAACCCCCTAATACTATGAACTGCTTATACAAAAAGATATTTTGTCACCAAATGATTTATTATAATTCATAAAATAGAACATCATTATATATGCTAAATAAATTGTGTTCCCTTGGCTAAATACTGGGATCATATTGTTGTACCAGTATCTTTTCGAAAAGTTCGTCCTGCACTTGGTATACTAGTATAGGTTTATATGGATGATTTCGTAGGATTATGTACAGTTTTTAAGCTTTAACTTTTAAACGATGTACCTGGTGTTAGTACATACACTTAAGATTCGCATCTTGTCATTTTTTTCTCTTTTCGACAGATTACTAAATTTGACATTTTGAAATATATTGCGCCGGTTTATTTTTTAACATATATTGAGGGTGCACATACATATAATATGTATATTCTTAGGGTCATTTTTCTTTAATGACTTTTAAATGACGACAGAATATTGAACTTGGTGTATTTGAGTAAAATTTTGCATACAGTTTGCAAGGTTTGCCCGACTAACTACGCACACATCCCACACGTTTACATCATACAGAGTCTCCTGTATTTTGTATTGTATCAGGATATTGATTTTCTTTTTTTTAATTTTCACAACTAACAGAATGTTTAACCTTTCTGGACTGCTGCACAAAATGTGTTTGTCAGACACAACAATTCAAATTGCACTGTATCGTCCTGTAAATGCATGAAAGATTTGCCACCGGACTTTGAGCAACCATCTATCAATCAATTCAAATTGTATCTCAATATCACTGTTTACCAAATTACGTTATTCCGTAAAGTCACACGTTTTCTGCCAAATTCTAAGCGGTCAACTTTAAAGCAATGCATATAAAAAAAACAAGGACGATGACATATGTGTTTATATATATATATATATATATATATATATATATATATACAGTGATTGTATGCTTCTAAAAATAGATTAGCATCCTGCAATTATACTGAAGAGATGAGTAGATGATCATTTTCTGTACACTAAAAATAAATACTTCGTGTACTGTATCAGAGATCCTTGTTTAATTCCTACAAGAAGGTAACACCTCCCGAAACGAAAGCTTATTTTTATAAGCTAGAGTTAGAGGAGGGGATAAGGTCTCTGCGCAATGTAGGCGGTGTCGTAGAAGTTAGAAAATAAAGTACAGGTTCCAGCCCCGGCGCCGGGGAGGAAGTTACGAATCAAATCTACTCTAACATCGTTAGGTTGATTTTCTAGGCACTTTATATATATATATCGTCTTACAATGTACACAGCCATGTATCACCATCATTGATGGAGATCCGATGGATACATCTGTTGTAGGGTTGTCACTGACTCAGACGTACTTATATATTTATTATACAATTATTCAGAGACTTTATATATATAAAGCGAGGCGAGGGAAGAACCAAATATTTGCGAAAGCAAATTTACAGATCTAACATTGTTGGGTTGATGTTTAGACGAGTTGTATATATATATATATATATAAACACATATGTCATCGTCCTTGTTTTTTTCATGCCTTATATATCATGTACTGTAGTACGCCGTTAGATTAAAACTGACGAGGAAAGGTAACACACGGCCAGCGAAAGCTCTTTTTATGAGAGCCCAGGTGGTCGTGTGGTCTAGCGGGACGGCTGCAGTGCAGGCGATTTGGTGTCACGATATCACAGTAGCATGGGTTCGAATCCCGGTGAGGGAAGAACCAAAAATTTGCGAAAGCAAATTTACAGATCTAACATTGTTGGGTTGATGTTTAGACGAGTTGTATATATATATATATAAGCTAGAGTTAGAGGAGGGGATAAGGTCTCTGCGCAATGCTAGGCGGTGTTGTCGTAGAAGTTAGAAAATAAAGTACAGGTTCCAGCCCCGGAGCCGGGGAGGAAGTAACGAATCAAATCTACTCTAACATCGTTAGGTTGATTTTCTAGGCACTTTATACATATTCTAAGGCCTGGTATTTCTTAATCATAAGAAATCCGATGGACAAGGTATAATTTGTAGTTGTCACTACACACAGGCAGACATATATATATATATATATATATATATATATATATATAAGGGGATGTGGTTGATCGCCAACTCTCAAACAGAGACCAAATGACACTGAAATTTACATCAATAGGTCACTGTACTGCCTTCAACAATGAGCAAAGCCAATACCGCATATACGGTCAGCTATAAAAGGCCCCGAAACTACATATGTATAACAACTCAAACGAGAAAACTAACGAACAAATTTATTTCCAAAATAATGAACGAAAAACAAATATGTTACATAGCAACAGACTGAATTGCAGGCTACTTGACTCAGGACAGGAACATACAGAATGTGGCGAGGTTAAACTCGTTTAAAGGAGCCAATCCTCTCCTAACCTGGGGCATAAATTGAATCCCTGTTGTGTTCACTTATCGCTACACTAACGGTACGAAGCTTAAGATGGAATGGCGGACCAGTTTAACCTGGGACAGTGGAATAGCACAACAAAAGAATAAACTGTAGAAATCAGTTTAAAAAGGCTTAACTCATCAGATGGATACAAATAAAATACATCTTACAAAAACAGAGTGGACATGGAAGGGTACTTATACATCCTAACAACCAATTTGCAAAAGAATTTAACTACAGATCTTAGACTACTTGCAGCTACTGACAACTAGTTGAAAGCTAATAATAACTAATACAAAAAGCATGCATCTTTGATGCATGGATTCAGTATACCATTCTGGATATTATATTAGTCTTTAGTCTTTCTCCGCATATAAGAACAAAGCCATCTATTGAAACAAAACAAAAAAGTTAAAACAAGGCATTTTCCCAATATGTAAATTTGTCGTCAAAATTGATGTTTTCTAATCAAATTTACGAAAAACACAAAAATGGTGACCCCCATTTTTTTATAACATTACTATAAACTTTATTGCAAAAAGTGAAACCCTGACGGATTAAAATGTAAACATAATATACAAAAGTGACAAGAAACATATAACACATGATAAATGTTTTAAACAACTCAAGTTGGTATTAATAATATATATTATAAGTATATAATTGACCAAGTGGACCTTTTTTTCGCAATTCCATAGATTGCTTTATATAGTATACAACACTAGACAAAATATCTGTTTTATTCCGATGTAACTCGATGTACAAGTGTGCTAAAAAATTTAGAAATCAGGAGATATGATACTATGATTCGGTATCGTGTTATCTTGATATTTGTACACAATTTTGGAATACGAAGAAAAATTGCCCACTTGTAGGGGAACACGAAACTGCATTGAAAATGAAAAAAAATCTGGAACAAAATTAAACATACAAACTTAGTTTGGAAAAATACACTACTTTTAAAAAAGAAATAAAATCGAATACAATCATAATTATTTAGTCAAATAAAAAAGACGTAGATAACTAGAATGACATCTTCTATGAGGGTGTGGAGGGAGTTTACAGAATAGAGAGTAATGGGCTAAAAAAACTAAAGAATAGGAAAGAAAAAGATAGGCTAACAATTTAAAAATAAAGAATACTGGGCTTCTAGAAAAAATAGACAATAACGTGCAAAATTTATATAGAATAATGAAAACATGGCGTAAATAATGTTAATTATTAAAGAACACCCACCTCCCTCCTTTTAAGACCCTCTTTTATCCTATGACTCTTAAAAGAAAGAAGCGCCGTAATTCATAGGAACAAATAGATTTGGAATATATCATTTTCTCGCATAAAGTCTTTTGTATAGAAGGAAACATTGTCAACTAGTTACACTTATTATTAGAAATAAAATTGATATCTTTTCGTTATTTTGTGAATCACAGAGTTAAGTTTTCTTATGCATTTTATGAATAACGGACAAAAATTAACGGACATGAAATTACATGACAAAAAGTCACGATTTACAATTAAGATTGATTATCCTTATTTACAATAAACAAGATTTATAATTGGGTAGTTCATTTTATGACTTTCATTTAACAACAATTTAGTTTTAGGCTTAGGTTATTTTTTACATTTTCGTTCATGATATTAATCCGCTAGCGTTGTTGCATGTCTCCTCTCTACTCTGACGTCTTGGGTAGCATTTTTCATTTCTGTACTTTTGTCTTTGTGTTGTAAACGTTAAAAATTATTTTTTGTGTAAATGGTTACTGAAACTTGGTTGATAAAAACGAAGCACTCAGTCTGTCATAAATTAGTTTTGGCACAATCTTAGTGCTAAAGATTAATCTTATCTGCTAAGAGTGTATCTAGTAGCAATCTAAGAAGGATTGACAGCCCTAAAACTCATGTTGCGCTTGCAACCCTTAGAGTACTTTTTATCCTTCTCAGAACGCTCTGTTAATTTTCATTTGATCTACTTGAATCGTCTTTGAATTCTCATAGCATATGATGTGTGTCAACATTCTTTTTTTACTGAAAACTTTGCAAAAAATTGTAAGAGCGGTCAGGGGCATCCCAATATTTATCTTAGTTGATGAAAATAGCAACTGCATTTTTTTCGAGCGCATAACTGTTGTCCTTACAAACTAGACCATAAGTTCACCAAACTTAACATTTTTACAGACCCTCCACCAAAAAAAACAACCAAAAAAAACAACCAAAAAAAACACAAGAAATTACAATAAAAATACTATTGCTAGTACAAATGTACCTGGACAATGACATGCGACCACCAATGCTAGTTAATATGGGTGAAGTACTAGTCCATAACTTATGTGCATTGATAAGTAGATACAATCGTGAAATGAGTGTGCGTCTCTTGCCAAAAGCAATTCACTTTAACATTTCTTTTTACATTTGAACTCCTGTGATTTTTTATTTTTGTAGCATTCTTTAAAATGACTATTAACTTATGAACTAACCTCACATTTTGAATAGTTATTTAAATATATAGGCATTTGCCTTGATATATTCTGCCAGATTTACAACTTGCATAATTAACTAATTACAAATTAATTACATTCTAAAGGTCACGCTTGGTACCCAAAGAACTAAAACTTTAATAGATAAACCTTTAAATTGAAGTTCAACCAGCATAGGTATTACAACATCGTGAACGGAGGAGTTGTATGTAAAAAAAAAGATGTTGTATGATAGCCAATGGGACGAATACTTTTATCCGCCAGGTACCAAAGGAATTGATAGTAAGAGCTTCAACGATAAGCATGATGCGAGTTAAAGATTGTAAAATCAGAAATGTGCCTTGGTATATATATAGACACAGAGGCGTGTCACCTTTTTTGTTTTATCTTTTTATTGGAAATAAAATTGAGAATGGAAATGGGGAATGTGTCAAAGAGACAACAACCCGACCATAGAAAAAACAATATTCTTTAATATGTCAACTTATTAAGAGTTTTAAACACTTATCAATGCGATTTATCTACTAGTGTGGATCTAGCCGGCGTTAATATTCATGAGGCTAGCCGTCAATAATATTCATGAGATCAAAACCGCGTTCGATGAAATGTTTTGGGTAGTTATTAGATTGTGACAATAAAATAACTTTTGCTGTTAATATCCAATATGGTTATGCTATTATAGCAATATAAAGTAATTAGGAAATAGTAAGCCAATAGGTGTCTTCTGCAAGGTCCGCGTCATTTAAAATGAAAGTAAATGAAAAGTTTAATTGCATTGCCTCACACAACACAAAACAATTATGAACATTAAAATGTTGTTATTATTGAATCAATGTAAACTATAGTAATTAAAACAAGATGATTAAATATAGGGTAATTAAATGGAATTAATTGTCATATGGGCATTCCATAATCTGTTCGTTGTCTACAAATATAGTCCAATTCTAAAACTAAAATATACAATACATACGATAGTATCACACAATTAAAAAGATCAGAAAAACAAGAAACATAGTTTATTGAAGGAATATAATCAACAGAAAAATAGAAACTGTCAATTACTATTTCAATGACATAATTCTTCAAAATTACGGAGATCAATAAGAGTCTTTAATCTCAACATTACCAGTCCATTTAATTGCCTCTAAAATGGCCCATAGCACTTATGCCCTAGACCCGTACGAGTTAGTCAGAAAAGGATAAGGGGGGTAACCTGGTATATCACAAATTCGAAAATGAACTATTGCCGGCTGGCCAAACGAAGAGATTCTCCACGTGGGCAATGATACCAGAGGAAGAGGTACTTATTGCCTTTAAAATGGCTCATAGCACTTATACCCTAGACCCGTACGAGTTTGTCAGTAGAGGGTTCAAAGGGGGGGATATGGTATCCCGGATACAACGAATTCGAACTGAACTATTGCCGGCTGGCCAAACTAAGAGATTCTCCACATCGACCATTATACCAGAGGTAGAGGTTGGTATTGCCTCTAAAATGGCCAATAGCACTTATGCCCTAGACCCGTACGAGTTAGTCAGAAAAGGATAAGGGGGGTAACCTGGTATATCACAAATTCGAAAATGAACTATTGCCGGCTGGCCAAACGAAGAGATTCTCCACGTGGGCAATGATACCAGAGGAAGAGGTACTTATTGCCTTTAAAATGGCTCATAGCACTTATACCCTAGACCCGTACGAGTTTGTCAGTAGAGGGTTCAAAGGGGGGGATATGGTATCCCGGATACAACGAATTCGAACTGAACTATTGCCGGCTGGCCAAACTAAGAGATTCTCCACATCGACCATTATACCAGAGGTAGAGGTTGGTATTGCCTCTAAAATGGCCAATAGCACTTATGCCCTAGACCCGTACGAGTTAGTCAGAAAAGGATAAGGGGGGTAACCTGGTATATCACAAATTCGAAAATGAACTATTGCCGGCTGGCCAAACGAAGAGATTCTCCACGTGGGCAATGATACCAGAGGAAGAGGTACTTATTGCCTTTAAAATGGCTCATAGCACTTATACCCTAGACCCGTACGAGTTTGTCAGTAGAGGGTTCAAAGGGGGGGATATGGTATCCCGGATACAACGAATTCGAACTGAACTATTGCCGGCTGGCCAAACTAAGAGATTCTCCACATCGACCATTATACCAGAGGTAGAGGTTGGTATTGCCTCTAAAATGGCCAATAGCACTTATGCCCTAGACCCGTACGAGTTAGTCAGAAAAGGATAAGGGGGGTAACCTGGTATATCACAAATTCGAAAATGAACTATTGCCGGCTGGCCAAACGAAGAGATTCTCCACGTGGGCAATGATACCAGAGGAAGAGGTACTTATTGCCTTTAAAATGGCTCATAGCACTTATACCCTAGACCCGTACGAGTTTGTCAGTAGAGGGTTCAAAGGGGGGGATATGGTATCCCGGATACAACGAATTCGAACTGAACTATTGCCGGCTGGCCAAACTAAGAGATTCTCCACATCGACCATTATACCAGAGGTAGAGGTTGGTATTGCCTCTAAAATGGCCAATAGCACTTATGCCCTAGACCCGTACGAGTTAGTCAGAAAAGGATAAGGGGGGTAACCTGGTATATCACAAATTCGAAAATGAACTATTGCCGGCTGGCCAAACGAAGAGATTCTCCACGTGGGCAATGATACCAGAGGAAGAGGTACTTATTGCCTTTAAAATGGCTCATAGCACTTATACCCTAGACCCGTACGAGTTTGTCAGTAGAGGGTTCAAAGGGGGGGATATGGTATCCCGGATACAACGAATTCGAACTGAACTATTGCCGGCTGGCCAAACTAAGAGATTCTCCACATCGACCATTATACCAGAGGTAGAGGTTGGTATTGCCTCTAAAATGGCCAATAGCACTTATGCCCTAGACCCGTACGAGTTAGTCAGAAAAGGATAAGGGGGGTAACCTGGTATATCACAAATTCGAAAATGAACTATTGCCGGCTGGCCAAACGAAGAGATTCTCCACGTGGGCAATGATACCAGAGGAAGAGGTACTTATTGCCTTTAAAATGGCTCATAGCACTTATACCCTAGACCCGTACGAGTTTGTCAGTAGAGGGTTCAAAGGGGGGGATATGGTATCCCGGATACAACGAATTCGAACTGAACTATTGCCGGCTGGCCAAACTAAGAGATTCTCCACATCGACCATTATACCAGAGGTAGAGGTTGGTATTGCCTCTAAAATGGCCAATAGCACTTATGCCCTAGACCCGTACGAGTTAGTCAGAAAAGGATAAGGGGGGTAACCTGGTATATCACAAATTCGAAAATGAACTATTGCCGGCTGGCCAAACGAAGAGATTCTCCACGTGGGCAATGATACCAGAGGAAGAGGTACTTATTGCCTTTAAAATGGCTCATAGCACTTATACCCTAGACCCGTACGAGTTTGTCAGTAGAGGGTTCAAAGGGGGGGATATGGTATCCCGGATACAACGAATTCGAACTGAACTATTGCCGGCTGGCCAAACTAAGAGATTCTCCACATCGACCATTATACCAGAGGTAGAGGTTGGTATTGCCTCTAAAATGGCCAATAGCACTTATGCCCTAGACCCGTACGAGTTAGTCAGAAAAGGATAAGGGGGGTAACCTGGTATATCACAAATTCGAAAATGAACTATTGCCGGCTGGCCAAACGAAGAGATTCTCCACGTGGGCAATGATACCAGAGGAAGAGGTACTTATTGCCTTTAAAATGGCTCATAGCACTTATACCCTAGACCCGTACGAGTTTGTCAGTAGAGGGTTCAAAGGGGGGGATATGGTATCCCGGATACAACGAATTCGAACTGAACTATTGCCGGCTGGCCAAACTAAGAGATTCTCCACATCGACCATTATACCAGAGGTAGAGGTTGGTATTGCCTCTAAAATGGCCAATAGCACTTATGCCCTAGACCCGTACGAGTTAGTCAGAAAAGGATAAGGGGGGTAACCTGGTATATCACAAATTCGAAAATGAACTATTGCCGGCTGGCCAAACGAAGAGATTCTCCACGTGGGCAATGATACCAGAGGAAGAGGTACTTATTGCCTTTAAAATGGCTCATAGCACTTATACCCTAGACCCGTACGAGTTTGTCAGTAGAGGGTTCAAAGGGGGGGATATGGTATCCCGGATACAACGAATTCGAACTGAACTATTGCCGGCTGGCCAAACTAAGAGATTCTCCACATCGACCATTATACCAGAGGTAGAGGTTGGTATTGCCTCTAAAATGGCCAATAGCACTTATGCCCTAGACCCGTACGAGTTAGTCAGAAAAGGATAAGGGGGGTAACCTGGTATATCACAAATTCGAAAATGAACTATTGCCGGCTGGCCAAACGAAGAGATTCTCCACGTGGGCAATGATACCAGAGGAAGAGGTACTTATTGCCTTTAAAATGGCTCATAGCACTTATACCCTAGACCCGTACGAGTTTGTCAGTAGAGGGTTCAAAGGGGGGGATATGGTATCCCGGATACAACGAATTCGAACTGAACTATTGCCGGCTGGCCAAACTAAGAGATTCTCCACATCGACCATTATACCAGAGGTAGAGGTTGGTATTGCCTCTAAAATGGCCAATAGCACTTATGCCCTAGACCCGTACGAGTTAGTCAGAAAAGGATAAGGGGGGTAACCTGGTATATCACAAATTCGAAAATGAACTATTGCCGGCTGGCCAAACGAAGAGATTCTCCACGTGGGCAATGATACCAGAGGAAGAGGTACTTATTGCCTTTAAAATGGCTCATAGCACTTATACCCTAGACCCGTACGAGTTTGTCAGTAGAGGGTTCAAAGGGGGGGGGATATGGTATCCCGGATACAACGAATTCGAACTGAACTATTGCCGGCTGGCCAAACTAAGAGATTCTCCACATCGACCATTATACCAGAGGTAGAGGTTGGTATTGCCTCTAAAATGGCCAATAGCACTTATGCCCTAGACCCGTACGAGTTAGTCAGAAAAGGATAAGGGGGGTAACCTGGTATATCACAAATTCGAAAATGAACTATTGCCGGCTGGCCAAACGAAGAGATTCTCCACGTGGGCAATGATACCAAAGGAAGAGGTACTTATTGCCTTTAAAATGGCCCATAGCACTTATACCCTAGACCCGTACGAGTTTGTCAGTAGAGGGTTCAAAGGGGGGGATATGGTATCCCGGATACAACGAATTCGAACTGAACTATTGCCGGCTGGCCAAACTAAGAGATTCTCCACATCAACCATCATACCAGAGGTAGAGGTTGGTATAGCCGGTAATAGTTCATTTTAGAATTTGTGATATACCAGGGTACCCCCCTTATCCTTTCCAGACTAACTCGTACGGGTCTAGGGCATAAGTGTTCTGGGCCATTTTATAGGCAATACCAACCTCTACCTCTGGTATGATGGTCGATGTGGAAAATCTCTTAGTTTGGCCAGCCGCCAATAGTTCAGTTCGAATTCGTTGTAAACCGGAATACCATATCCCCGTTTTAACCCTCCACTGACAAACTCGTACGGGTCTAGGGTACCAGTGCTATGGGCCATTTTAAAGGCAATAAGTACCTCTTCCTCTTGTATTATTGCCCACGTGGAGAATCTCTTCGTTTGGCCAGCCGGCAATAGTTCATTTTCGAATTTGTGATAAACCAGGGTACCCCCTTATCCTTTCCTGACTAACTCGTACGGGTCTAGGGCATAAGTGCTATGAGCCATTTTATAGGCAATACCAACCTCTACCTCTGGTATGATGGTTGATGTGGAGAATCTCTTAGTTTGGCCAGCCGGCAATAGTTCAGTTCGAATTCGTTGTAAAGAATACCATATCCCCCCTTTTAACCCTCTACTGACAAACTCGTACGGGTCTAGGGTACAAGTGCTATGAACCATTTTAAAGGCAATAAGTACATCTTCCTCTGGTATCATTGCCCACGTGGAGAATCTCTTCGTTTGGCCAGCCGGCAATAGTTCATTTTAGAATTTGTGATATACCAGGGTACCCCCCTTATTTTTTCCAGACTAACTCGTACGGGTCTAGGGCATAAGTGTTCTGGGCCATTTTATAGGCAATACCAATCTCTACCTCTGGTATGATGGTCGATGTGGAGAATCTCTTAGTTTGGCCAGCCGGCAATAGTTCAGTTCGAATTCGTTGTAAACCGGAATACCATATCCCCCCTTTTAACTTTCTACTGACAAACTCGTACGGGTCTAGGGTACAAGTGCTATGGGCCATTTTAAAGGCAATAAGTACCTCTTTCTCTGGTATCATTGCCCACGTGGAGAATCTCTTCGTTTGGCCAGCCGGCAATAGTTCATTTTAGAATTTGTGATATACCAGGGTACCCCCCTTATCCTTTCCTGACTAACTCGTACGGGTCTAGGGCATAAGTGCTATGAGCCATTTTATAGGCAATACCAACCTCTACCTCTGGTATGATGGTTGATGTGGAGAATCTCTTAGTTTGACCAGCCGGCAATAGTTCAGTTCGAATTCGTTGTAAACCGGAATACCATATCCCCCCTTTTAACCCTCTACTGACAAACTCGTACGGGTCTAGGGTACAAGTGCTATGGGCCATTTTATAGGCAATAAGTACCTCTTCCTCTGGTATCATTGCCCACGTGGAGAATCTCTTCGTTTGGCCAGCCGGCAATAGTTCATTTTAGAATTTGTGATATACCAGGGTACCCCCCTTATCCTTTCCTGACTAACTCGTACGGGTCTAGGGCATAAGTGCTATGAGCCATTTTATAGGCAATACCAACCTCTACCTCTGGTATGATGGTTGATGTGGAGAATCTCTTAGTTTGACCAGCCGGCAATAGTTCAGTTCGAATTCGTTGTAAACCGGAATACCATATCCCCCCTTTTAACCCTCTACTGACAAACTCGTACGGGTCTAGGGTACAAGTGCTATGGGCCATTTTAAAGGCAATAAGTACCTCTTCCTCTGGTATCATTGCCCACGTGGAGAATCTCTTTATTTGGCCAGCCGGCAATAGTTCATTTTAGAATTTGTGATATACCAGGGTACCCCCCTTATCCTTTCCAGACTAACTCGTACGGGTCTAGGGCATAAGTGCTCTTGGCCATTTTATAGGCAATACCAACCTCTACCTCTGGTATGATGGTCGATGTGGAGAATCTCTTAGTTTGGCCAGCCGGCAATAGTTCAGTTCGAATTCGTTGTAAACCGGAATACCATATCCCCCCTTTTAACCCTCTACTGACAAACTCCTACGGGTCTAGGGTACAAGTGCTAAGAGCCATTTTAAAGGCAATAAGTACCTCTTCAGCTGGTATTATTGTCCACGTGGAGAATCTCTTCGTTTAGCCAGCCGGCAATAGTTCATTTTCGAATTTGTGATATACCAGGGTACCCCCCCCCCCTTATCCTTTCCTGACTAACTCGTACGGGTTTAGGGCATAAGTGCTATGGGCCATTTTAAAGGCAATGATATAAATTGTTAATGTTAAGATTAATGACTGAGATTGGTCTCCGTAATTTTGAAAAATTATATGTCATTGAAATAGTACTTGACAGTTTTTATTTTTCTGTTGTTTTTATTTCTGCAATTAACTATGTTTCTATTTTTTCTGATCTGTTTGAATAGAAAATACTGTCTGTATTGTATGTTTTAGTTTCATGATTGGACTATATTTGTAGACAACGAACAACGAACAAATTATGGAATGCCCATATGACCATAAATTCTCTGTAATTCCTAAATTTCTATACTAGTATTTAATCATTTTTTTTATTCATTGTAGCTTACATTAATTCAATAATCACAAAATTTTATTAAGAACTGTTCTTTACTTTATTTGTTTGTTGTAATGTCCCATTAAATTTCTATATTTAATTATATTTATTTCAACTTGTTATTGCTTCAGTTTACATTATTTCTCTTATCACAGAATGTTAAAAGACCATTACTTTGTTTTATATTTATGGAAGCATTTGTATTGTTTTTATTACATTTACAATGTTATTTAAAGACGCAGACCTAGAAGTCCTTGAAGAAGACCAAAAGTTAATTTAGTAAACGCGGACCTCGAAGAAGACACCCATTGACATGCCTGTTTGAAGTAATATCACATATAAATAGGAACGTTATTTAATCATAGTTATCGTTCATAGTTTCTAACAACACTTCTTCGAACGCAAGTCATCTCATGAATATTATTGCCGGCTCATGAATATTATTGAAGGCTGGCCTCATGAATATTAACGCCGGCTGCTATCGACGGCTAGATCCACACTAGTGATTTATCTATAACGATAGTTTATGTATTTTGCCCCTCTTTCCTTTTTTCCCGCCTGTATGGAAAGCAAGTACAATGATATATGTTTCCGACTCGGCTGTTAAAGGACAAATGATACATGTACTTATTTTAAGACTGCGTAAAATATGTCTAAGAAAGAAGTGCAAAATATTTCTATTGTTCAAACACGAATCATATACATTTCCGCTAAAACTATAAGTCAGTCTAGACTTCGTCCTGTTGTACAGGGTACAATTGCCTTATATCTTTTAAAGATATATTTTCCATGGTTTTTTTGTAAGATAGGTTTTTGTACCTTCTGTTTGAGTAAGTTACATGTACTTGTATTGTGACTGTCATTTGTTATTGTGTTGTGTGTATAGTATAGTTTATGTTGTGTAGACCTGTAAGTTTTTGAGATGCTGATCGAAGCCTTAAAAATGTTTTTACATACTTTTCTTCTGTTTGAAATTTGCCAGAGAGAGTCAAAAGATTGAAGAGTAATTGGAATATGTATTTGTCGTTTACAAATTTTCTTGAATTATGTTAAAACAAAATGACTTCGTCACATCAATTCTTGTTTCAATGTTATTTCAATTAAAAAGTGTGCAAAGTATATGTTGAATGTAAGTATTGCAAAAGAAACAAATTTATTTAATCATGATAGAAGAAAACGATTCCTGTCAAAAGATAAATGAAAGCTGTATAATTTTAGGATGGAATAGGCGATAAATGAGATATTGATAATTTAGTTTAGTTTTGCGTATTTAAAAACGACACAATCAAATGACAACGGGAGCATTGTTTTAAAACAATGTATAATGTTATTAATCCTAAAGAAATGATAATTATTTGTGCCTTATTATATTGATGGATATTGATACTAGCGATGGTCTTCTATTGATCTTTTCGGACCAGATCTTTCTGTAAGAGGTGAATATATTTGTTAAAGTTATGTACACCGGTATGTAAACATTACCACATGTATTTGTTTATAAAATTACACGTGTTTGAAAGTATATAATAGGTTAAATGTTTTTCATTGGTCGAGTTAGAACTGACCATAATATTTGAAATAGGGTCATTTCAAATATTTCGTGCTATACTTTTGGCGGTTTTGTAAATTAAAGATAATGTCATTCGAGGTTCGCTTTTGGTGCAGTAAAGTTGTAAGCTAGCAGATCTTAAATCAGATTTGGTCCGTGAACAGGACGTAATTTCCCAAAAGTTAAAGGAAGAGGTTTCCCTTAAATTTAAGCACGAGGGCAAAAAAATGCAATACAAATTTAACGAGGAAACTATTACCGAGTTGAACAAGGTTTATAGCTTTGTTCCCCGTTCCGAAACCAAGGTTTTACGTATCATCATAAACCTCATAGATAAGGGTAAGGGCAGAAAAAAAACTGATACGCATAGCAGATACTTCAGCCGGTGGTTGGGCTACTGTCAGAGAGTATGAAGCAAATGTTATCGCTTCAGATTCTGAAGATGAAAAGAAAATCCGCCAGGCGGAGTCCAGAGCCATGCGTTCGACTAGAGACAAATCCCGACGCCAAAAACCCTACAAGACAACTTCTAGACCGGCTCCCATTGAAACTGCTCCTAATCCTTATTATTCCAATCAATATCAGCGTCAGCACCCGCCGCCTTTTCGAGCTGGCAGCGGGCGGCGTGAGCCGTCCCAGCACGATATGTTTTTAATAATAATCTTTTATTCGTAAGCAATACAGCTTATAGAATATAAATATTACAAATATTCAATTACATCAGTGAAATATATTTACATTTAAACAATTAGACAAAAAATCATATAAGTAAGTTTACCCATATAACAGTACAGCAGACTTATGATAAAACATAACACATATTAAGCATTTATAATGATTAAATTATATACGTGCCTTCTCGGCCAGAAATAAAAACTTCCCTAAATTGTTAAGTTCCTTTAAATTATGAACAGATAGTAGTTGTACCATGCCATGCCTGTAAACAATTTGGCCACTGGAGGAAGAACTGTCCACTTTTCAAACGCAACCAGTTCAACTTCAACAATACACAACAGAACAATTAACAACGAACAGTTAGTTAATGATAAGTATTTTTATTTATTTTCTGAATTTGATAGTGATTATTGTTTAAATTATGATATTGAGATTTTGCTTAGATAAGTAAGATGTTTTGAAAATTTCTAATCTAACACGGGTATTTTCTCTGGTGTAAAGGGAAGATTAATATTGGGAGCATATTGGTGCTAATTCTTTTATTTTAGACACACTGAAAAATGGTTATCTTATTCTATTTACTGATACTCCTTCGAGCATGTACATGAAAAATAACAATCTGCTCTTAAGAATGATGATTTTGTTAGCAAATCTGTAAATGAACTTGTTCTTTCAGGTTGCGTCATTGAGGTTCTATTTCAACCTTACATTGTCAATCCGCTCAGTGTAGCTACTCAAAAGTCTGGGAAAAGGCGTATAATTTTAGATTTGAGCACTTTGAATTTATCGGTGGAAAAAAAAAAGATTAAAGTTGAAGATTGGAAAATAGCTGTGCAATACTTTCAGAAAAATGATTATCTGTATAAATTTGATTTCAAATCTGGTTATTTTCATTTGGATATATGTCAACAGCAGCACACGTATCTAGGTTTTTCGTGGGAAGAAAAATTTAATTGCTTCACTGTTTTAGCATTTGGTCTTTCAACGGATCCTTGCATATTTACAAAGTGTCTCAGACCATTGGTCAAGTATTGGAGAAAAAATGGTATAAAAATAGTTTTATATCTTGATGATGGATTTGGTATGAATAACGAAAATAATGAATGCATCAAAGATGCTGAATTTGTAAAACAATCACTTTTGAGTGCGGGTTTTCTTCTGAACGGAGAAAAATCAATTTTTACTCCTGTACAGAAGTTGGAGTGGTTGGGAATCATTTGGGATTCATGTAATTTCACTTTATGCATTCCTCAAAGGAGAATTGACGAATTATTACAATCGTTTCATAATGTTTTCAGAGAAATTCCATATATTTCTGTCAGAAATTTAGCCCAGGTAACGGGTAGAATAATAAGTATGTCTCCTGTGATCGGAAATATTGCTAAAATAATGACTAGATATTGCTATATGTCTATTGAAAGTAGAATGTCATGGGATAGTTAATTAGTTTTAGATAGTAAAAGTTTTGTGATATCAGAATTAAAGTTCTGGCTTGATAACATTGCAAATGTAAATTTTAAAACATAAAATTAATATAGTCAGTCACATGTAATGGTATATTCTGATGCTAGCAGCATAGCTGCCGGAGCATGTACAGTAGAGTACAGGAAAGTAAAAATGTTCACACTATGTGGAAATCCACTGAAATGTTAGAGAGTTCCACGTGGAGGGAACTAAATGTCATAGAATTGGCGTTGATGTCTCAATAACATGCATTTGCTGGAAAATTCTTAAAATGGCTAACTGATAATCAAAATTGTGTCAGAATTGGCCAAGCAGGAAGCATGAAAGAAAAACTGCAAGATATAGCAATTTCCATTTTTTTCTATTTGCTTACAAAAGGGAATCTCCATTAACATACAATGGATTCCGAGAGGAGAAAATTCGAAAGCTTATTATATCAGTAAAATCATTGATTATGAAGACTGGGGTGTTTCAGAATTTTTCTATACTTTTATTAACGACCTTTGGGGTCCTTATACAGTCGATCGTTTTGCTAGTTCTCGTAACACAAAATTAGAAAGATTTAACTCTTTATTCTGGAATGTAAATACAGAAGCCGTAGACTGTTTTACTCAGAATTGGTCTGGTGAAAACAATTGGATTGTACCACCTATTTACTTAGTATTGAGAGCTATAAAGCATGTAATTGCTTGTAAAGCTAGAGGTATTTTAATTGTACCGAAATGGATATCTGCGATCTATTGGCCTTTCATTTTTGATAAAAAAAAATATGAATTACAGAGATTACATATCTGATGTTATTGAATTTAAAAATACAAGTGGTATTTTTGTCAGTGGTTCTAATAGAAAATCCATTTTTGGCACTGAGCCTTTTATTGCTCCTGTATTGACAGTGAAGTTAGATGCGACAAGGATAACAAGGCCCTAGTGCACTAATGTGTATTGTAGCTGGCGAGGTTAAAGTTGCGAGGCCCTAGTACACGAATGTGTAATGTAGCTGGCGAGGTTAAAGTGACAAGGCCCTAGTACACGAATGTGCATTGTAGCTGGCGATGTAAAAGTAACGAGGCCCTAGTACACGAATGTGTATTGTAGCAGGCATGGTTGTTGTTGATAAGGCCCTAGTGTGTATATACATTGTAGAAAGCATGGTTGTATTCAACACGGCCCTAATGTATATAGCATTGTAGCTGACATGGTCAAATGAATATTGGACAAGGCCCTGTTATGTTTACAGTGGCATGGTTCACTTGTATATAAGTTTTTATACTTTGACATTTTATAATATTTGTTTCACGATTGCACATTTTTCAGATATTTTTTTCGAGTTGGTAGATGGAAACAGAATTCAGATATTTCGGATGAACTTTCTACATTGAAAGCTAGATTACCAGAGTACTGCTTGAGCTCATGTTCTCTGAACACTCGTAAAAAGTACCAGTATGCCTTTAATGCTTTCTGTAAGTGGTCTAAAATACATAATATTACACCATTACCTTCATCTGATTATACAGTTTCTCTATATTTGATTCACATTTCACAGAATGCAAAATCGGCTAGCAAGATAAATGAAGTAATATACGCCATTAGCTGTGCACATAAACTGGCTGGATTTGATAATCCTTGTACATCTGAATTAGTAACGTTTGTTAACGAAGGAGCACAGAGAAAATTAGGACATTTTATCACTAAGAAAGATCCTATTACACCAGACATTTTGCGAAAGATTGTTCATACTTATGGTCATCTTAATAGTAATCTTAAAGACTTAAGAGCTGTTTGTATGTGTTTATTAAGCTATGCAGGTTTTTTAAGGTTAAGAACTAGTTAATTTGAGAGGTATCGATATAACAATTTAGTCTACACATGCAAATTTATATTTGGCGAAGAGTAAAACTGATATTTACAGAGTAGGGAGGGATATGGTTATTTCTAGAACTAATCTTGTAACTTGTCCTGTCTATATGCTAGAATGGTATCTCAAATTAGCTAGTATTACATCAAATTCTAATGAATTTATTTTTAGATCCGTTAATTTTTGTAAGTCTGATAATTCTTATAAACTTAGAAGTACAGGTCGGTTGTCGTACACGAGAGCTCGGGAAATATTACTTTCAACTTTCCAGAGTATAGGCTTATATAGTAAACAATTTGGACTGCATAGTCTCCGTTCAGGAGGGGCATCGGCTGCTGCAGCGGCTGGTGGAGAGGACAGATTGTTCAAAAAGCATGGTCGGTGGAAAAGTGACACAGCAAAAGACGGTTATGTTAAAGAGTCTTTGAAGGATAGACTTTCTGTAACAAATAATATTGGAATTTAAGGCCACACCAATTTAATTCCTTGTTCGACGGACCCGCCCGCACCTATTTTTTTCAAAGTAAATTTTTTTTATTTTTTTATATTCCCGATTCCCGCATCCGGAAATGTAATTGTGTCCATTTCCCGCACCGTTTTTTTGTAAATATTATTATAGTATTAATGAATGGGTATTTTTATAATGGCCCTGTTATATGTCCAAGGTCTGTAATAATGGTCGAGGAAGTCTGTAATGGCACGAGGCAACGCCGAGGGCCATTACAGACATCCGAGGCCCATTACAGACATCCGAGGCCATTATTACTGCATGACCAAGGACATATAACAGGGCCATTATAAAAACACCCATTTCTTAATACATTTATTAACCAACTGAAAAAAGTGTATGTATTGCTGCCAACTTGATGTACACTCTTACTCTTTTAATGACAGTTTAGTTTGAAAAAAAATAATTTGTACTTCACCATGATCAAGCTTTAGATATACCAAATATCCAAGATATTAAGTTGAAAGAAGTTATGTGTTGAAAAACAGGATGAACAGTGATCCCTTTATATGATTCTTTAATGTTTGTTGCTGGTTACTAAATTAAATAAAATACAAAAAGGTATTATACTCTTTACAGCTTAATTTTATTAACTTTATTAAAAACCCTAACTGGGCTTAATACAGACAAGCTGGGCATTAATACAGGGCCATTACAGAAAAACAGGGCCATTACAGAAAATATTCTATTTTTAATAACCAGTCATGTTTGGCAATAATGTACTTAGTTGGTTAATAAAAACAGATATTTGCACTTGTTTTTATAATCACAATCTAACCTGTATTTATAACGATTTTAAACATATAAGCACTCAAGTACACTGTGTCAATGTCTGTGATAATATTTGATTCAGCATAAACCCATTTATCCCAAATGGGAGTGCTCCGTATAAATAGAAAACAGAAGAAAAAATACCTGTACAGAACAAAACATTGGTTTCCTTCCCCCTTATTTACATTCCCTATCAAAATATGTTCGTTGTTAGTAATAAACTTCAAAGAACTTCGGAAAGAAATGCCTTCAACTGCAATATGCTGGCGATACAAAACTATCCATACCCCCTGCATGTTTATGCACCTGTCCTGATTGATTCAAGGGCCTGTCGTTGAGCAGTTAGATATCGTTGGTTGATGTTTATAAATATTATTTGGTATTTTCCCGTTTGTATATAATATATAAATTAGATCGTTGGTTTTCCTGTTCGAATTGTGTACACTTATAATTTTGGGGTCACTTATAGCTTGCTGTTTGTTCTGGGTCAAAGCCCTGCCGTACGTACTATGACCTGTATTTGCTATTATCCCTCAAACAGAGATCATATCATGCATATGGGGTCATTTTACTGTTGTAAAAAAGAAAAAAAAGAAATACCAAGGATTTGCATAGTGTTACTATACAAATCCTTTGAAGAACTTAAAAAAATTTACTTAAAAAGAGGAGAAATATATCATATTTTAAACAACATTACTATTTTTAAAGAAGGGGTCCACTTATTTTGAATAATATTAAAGTAAATGTGTTAACATGGCCTAAGTCCAGGAATATTACAAAATTCTTGGGCATGTTTTGACCATTTAATACCAGATAGATATATAGTTCTTTGGGAAAATATGAGCTCTTTTGTACTAAAAAGTTTTATTTACAAAAAAATATATTGCAACTTATATTGACCCCTCATAAAAAGGATATTTATAAAATTTAGGGGTTGTTCCCAACCTGATTATGACTTGGATGGAGAACTGTCTTATTAATTGGCACACATACATATACCAAATCTAATTATTCAATTATTTATTGGTGAACAGGAAAAAATACTTCATAAATTAAAGAAATGTCAAAGTACAAGTGATAAATCAAGTTTTAATATTGTCAAAACCTACTTTTTTGTTTACAAAAAAAATATATAATCGCTCGCCTTTACTTTTCAAGCAGCTCGCTCGCCCCAATTTTTGGAGTCCAAAAATCCGTAGAACAAGAAATTAAATTGGTGTGGCCTAATTATGTAGTTTTTCTTTTTTTTTTTACCCTTTCTTTATTTTTCGAAGCTTTGCTGCACACTGTCAGGCGAGCTGATCCCATACAAAGGTGTTGAGTTTATTTTGTAAATAATTTATGTTCGCTTGAAGTTATGAATTAGAACATAAATATATTTATTAAAGTTATGTACACCGGTATGTAAACATTACAGCGTGTATTTGTTTATAAATTACACGTGTTTGAAAGTATATAATAGGTTAAATGTTTTGTATTGGTCGAGTTAGAACTGACCATAATATTTGAAATAGGGTTATTTCAAATATTTCGTGCTATACTTTTGGCGGTTTTGTAAATTAAAGATATTGTCATTCGAGGTTCGCTTTTGGTGCAGTAAAGTTTCCCACCCTCCCACCCGACTAAATGTATTTTATATGTGTTATTTTTTATTAATGTGAATAATAATGTGTGTAAGAACAGAATCTTTATTTGATTCATAATATGTATTTTCGTACATAATGAAAATTGTTTTTATTTTTGTAGATTGGTTTTTGTGTTTGTTACCTGCAGCGGCCTATGCAGGCAGTAACACAGATGAACATTTATTACGTTGCATTTGTCTTTAATAATATTAAAGCTTTGCTGCACGATGTCAGGCGAGCTGATCCCATACAAAGGTGTTGAGTTTATTTTGTAAATAATTTATGTTCGCTTGAAGTTATGAATTAGAACATAATAGTTGTCACATTTAACTGCTGATAAACCCCGTTGATCGGAGGAAGGGTGACATCGCGTCGATGGAATGATATTATCTATCGACTTTGTTTGATTTCATTGGTAAGTTGTGTGTCAATTATGACACTCACTGGTTCTTTGTTTGTAATGTTTAACTTTCATTCTCACACACAAGAAAATTTTTGCAGAGAGAGTTTCATGAAGCACACGGATTTCAACATCTCGTGGCTGGACTTAACGGATAAGGAAAACTTATATAATACACAACTGAAATATTCGTCAATAGATTTAACGTTTAAATATGTGTGCAAACTAGCCGATTCTTAAAAAAAACATTCTCTCAAGATGTATTTTGTGTCAAATATTATGTGACAACTAATAAACCGATGAAGGAATATTTCTACTTCAGAAACGTGGACTTTTTATAAAAACATCGGTCGATAACCTTCCGAATGCTACCGATTAAAATTTGATACTGAAGCCGCTTATCTTAAGTATGGTTAAGGCTTAATTTGTATATGTGTATTATTATTACCAGTAACCAGAGACATATATATATAGTATATATGTTAGACTCAGATCGACGTCCGGCCTCTAATCGACGTCCGTTCCTCAAATCGACGTCCGTTTCTCAAATCGACATCCAAATCTGACGTCACATTCTCAAATCGACGTCCAATACTTTGACCCTCTAATCACAGCCATTTTGTTTTCTTCAGTATTATAATTCGGACTGTGTAAGATATTTTTCAACAAATTTCTGAGTTTTACACCTGGAGTAAAACATATACGCAAGAAATTGCCATTATGTTTCATGTTGTGCATAACTGTTCTAGGTTAAGTGCTCACATGTTTAACCCCGACATATGCTTTATTGGCCTGTACTGCAGTGGTTTTTTTATGGTTAATGTTTGTCATATTTCTTTTTTTGGAATTGTGTTTTTATAAATAAGACCGTTAACTTTCTAATTTGAATTGTTTGCATAAGACATGTCATTCCACATCTCCTTATTTTTATGTAATCTCTAAAATTTAAAAATTGATATCCAGTTTACATATTTAGTCCAGTATGTTATAAATCTTTTTTTTTTTAAATATATCCTATTTGTCACCCATAAAGTGTTTAAAGGTCTAAAAGTTTCAGCTGCTGTCGGTTATTGTTAATTTTGTATTCTGTGTCCAAAATGGACGTTGATTAGAGAAGCTAAGAATTGGGCGTCGATTAGAAAAGCCCCAAAAAATAGACGTCGATTAGATAGGCGTAAAATTGGCCGTCGATTTGGAAGGATATTTTACTGTGACGTCAGATTTGGACGTCGATTTGAAAAATGGACGTCGATTAGAGACCAGACGTCGATCTGAGTCTTACATATATATCCTATTTGTCACACATAAAATGTTCAGCTGCTGTCGGTTATTGTTAATTTTGTATTCTGTGTCCAAAATGGACGTTGATTAGAGAAGCTAAGAATTGGACGTCGATTAGAGAAGCCAAAAAATGGACGTCGATTAGATAGGCGTAAAATTGGCCGTCGATTTGGAAGGATACTTTAATGTGACGTCAGAGTTGGACGTCGATTTGAGGAATGGACGTCGATTAGAGACCGGACGTCGATCTGAGTCTTACATATATGTCTCTGCAGTAACACATAATACATATGTAGAATATGTCTCTTTAAACAAAAATTCTATGTTTTATAAACAGAGTGAATTATGACTCGTGCAATTCCAGAAGTTTCAAAGCGATACTCGAAGGACACGATCGTGGTATGCTATGCGAATGAACCATCATAACTTACCGAGAATAGAAGATTTTGATGGATAAAAAAAATTTCAAAGTTCATTAAAAAGAGCTCGAGAAGAGATCAAGAACCGATTATGAAGACCCGACTTTTTTTTTTATTAAAATGAAATTATTAAAATCCATGTATAATAAATGATATTACCAATATGCCAAAACCAATCCCAAAGCAGCTATATTTGTCATATCATAGCTTGAACAGTAAAGCTATGGCAATATTTGTCCATCTGCACCCTTCAAATATATTAGCAAATTTAAAGCAAATATATATATTTACCATACATTTCCAGCTGTTTGAAATATCTTTCTTTATCATTTCTTTGCATATGTTTTCAAAGTAACATATGCCCAATATATTTGCACATACATTTCTAGCTGTCGGAAATATCTTTCTTTATCATTTCTTTGCATATGTTTTCAAAGTAACATAGGCCCAATATATTTACACATACATTTCTAGCTGTCGGAAATATCTTTCTTTATCATTTCTTTGCATATGTATTTAAATTTACATATACCCAATATATTTACACATGTCATTGATATTATCATTTGACCACATTTCTTACTTAAACAAATTGTCTGAAAATCTATGTATTTATCATACATTTCGGTAAATATTCAAAGGCTTTTGATATGTTCTGATTTGACATACATTTCAGCCGACTATAAAGACTAACAAAAATATTACTTTACAATACATTTGACAGGTCTCTGCAGGTTAAAGAAAATGATGCTGTACACCCCTCTATAAAGTTCTCGTTTTGAATTGGTTTACATACCAGGAAAATGTAGATGCACCTTACACTTTATAACCCTATAAAATCATTTGAATGTTGATTTTTTGCTACCAAGACAAAGAAACACATTTGCGGATAAATTAACATCATAGAAAAATACATGACAAAGATTTCCATTTGCAGAGGTATACAAATACATAAGTGTGCGAACCTTTTGCGACGGTCATAAATATATATCAATTCTAAACTTCAAAATGGTTTGATTAGGTGTTAATATATTTTATAAACCGCGGTCTCTCATAACCGCCCATAGGAGGGTATAGCACAAGAAATATTGTTATTTACAATATGTAAAGACAAGATAAACAAAATGAAGCGGTTTGTAAATATATGTAAATGTCGGTCTCTGAATACATTTTCATAACATGATTACCTCTTCAAATCAGGGATTTCGTGTAGTGTTAAGGAAGCAGCGGCCTTTTGATGATATTCCGCCTACCACAAAACCATTATCATTAACTGTGGTAGGCGAAATAGCATCTTCAGGTCGCTGCTTCCTTGCAAACGATTTTAATCTTCCGGGGCACATAAAAAAAAAGCATATCAAGTTGGAAATGTTTTGGCTCGTCCGGATTTATGCATTCGACAGGTTCATATCCCAAGTCATGAACACAAGAGTCGGGTTAAAATAATATAATGTATTTTTATGAAAAGAGCCGACTTTTTTAGCATTAAGGCTTTGAAATAAACCCATTTAAGAACCAATTCTTTTATTTTATTTTATGTTGTATCATAAAGTACATTTTTTGGCCAAACTGTGCCATAGTTAATATCTCGTCGAGAAATAACTTGATTTTATACATGTGCATTGACAAAAGTATTTTTTTTTTTAACAACATAATAATATTTATTCATCTAATCTTGCTTGTTACAAGTTTCACCAAGAGTCCAAGCTTCTCTTGATTTACCCTGTTACACTCCACTGATTATCCAGGGAAATAAACAGCTGATCAAACTTATTAAGTTATAAAAAATAATATAAAGTTGTATAGTTGTCTTATGCAGAGATTTATCAATGCTAAAAATTCTTTCTAATTGACAATAATATTGGACATCTTGATTTATATGCATCTATTCTTTTATTAAATTCATTTTCAAAAATGCTAAAGACATCAACAGTTTTTGTTCTCTGCTCGGATACATAGTATGACTTATATATAGAAAAACTTAATACTGTTAGTATATAATTCAGAAAATAATAATTACTATCTGTGATTTTATATCCAAATACCAGATGTTGCAATTTAATATCAAAATCTATTTTACTTCTTCTAAAGAGTTCATAGATTTTTTGCCAAAATTTATTCAAATATCTACACTTCAAAAAATAGTGAGCATAATCTTCTTCTTGCTTACAAAAATTACATTTATCTGTCTTAGTTACTTTCCACTGCAATAACAGTTTTTTAGCTGGAATAATATAATGTAATAATTTCCATCTAAATATTTTTAATTTATTTTCAGTCATATATTCAAAAATAAATTTGTACAATGAATTCATATTAAGAGTTTCTTGTATTGGTAGGATTCTAAGCCATCTGTTTATCCCTATTGACGACTCTAGTTTTGTATTTACCAAAGAGTTGTATAACATTTTATTTGTTAATAATGTAGTCTCAATAAAATTATTTTTCCATACGATTTTACTTCTCTGAATATTAATTGTAGTTTTGACAGAACTCTCTTTTTGAACAATTTGAATCCATTCTGCTGGTATAGATTTTTTTAATTTTTGAAATTCGGCGATCCAGTTTATTTTTAACTTTAATTTGTTTAGAATGTAGATTTCTGATAATGACATTTTATCATCTAAGATATCATTTATGTAAATTAAATCACTCTTAATCCAGTTCTCAAATATGATTGGTTTATTATCAAATTTTATAGATATTTCCCCATATTACTTGCTTTCTAATATCAAAAAATGTGTCTGGTTGTTTTGTTTGCCCCCGCCAGTCAAATTCCAAGACTTTATTACTTCTTTATAAAACACAGGAATATCTTTAAGATATCTTAAAGATTTGATATCACTAAAATTCATATTAAATATTGACAAAATATTGTTTGAGACATTTAAGTATTTAAATGGTATAAGCTTCCAAGTCTCAAGTTTACCATTTACCAATCTATTTACCCATGATGCTTTTAAAGCCACAAAATAACTTTTAAAGTCTACCATTTTAAGACCCCCCTTCTCATATGGACCAATCATCATGTTTCTTTTAATCTTGTCTGGTTTCCCATCCCAAATATATTTATAGCTACTGTTTTCTATTTCTTTTATATAATTTTCTGGGGTTAGACATACGCTTCCCAAGAAAGTAAACAAAGGCAATATTAAAGTCTTTATAATTAGGATTTTTCCTAAAATAGAAAGATTTCGTTTTTTCCATATCATAAATAATTTATTCATCTTTTCTATTTTACCATTCCAGTTTAACTTTTTGCATTCTTCTTTGTCGTGTCCGAAAAACACCCCTAAAGCTTTAATAGGTTTATCCCCCACTAAATCCCGACAATTTTATCTTTACAAGATTTCAATTTTCCAATCCATAATCCCTCTGTTTTATTTCTATTTAGTAGTAAACCTGAAAAGGAACCAAAAATTTCTATTTCGTTCATTGCAGCTACCACATCGTTTTTATCCTTGCAAAATAGTGTTGTGTCGTCTGCTAATTGTGAAATCTTGATACTATGACTTTTCCCATCTAATTTTATATTAATTCCTTTTACATTTTTATTATTTCTTAATCTCTGGGCCATAATTTCAACAGCCAAAACAAATAAAAGAGCCGATAAAGGACAGCCTTGTCTTATTCCACGTGAATTTTTGAAAGTTTCTGATACCCATCTATTGTTCATAACACATGTTTGTATATCTGTGTACATTGCTTTAACCCAGTTAATAAATGAATCGTTAAAACCAAAATGTTTCAATGTTCCAAACATAAAATCCCATTCCAATGAATCGAACGCTTTTGTAAAATCTACAAAAACTAATGCCCCCTTAATATTATATGTGTCTGCGTAGTCTATTACATCTTGAATTTGTCTCAAATTAAACCCAATAAATCTGTTTTTAACATAACCGGTTTGGTCTTCATTTATAATTTTTGGCAGTACCTTTTTTAATCTTTGAGCTAGAACATATGACAAAAGTTTAAAATCTACATTTAGAAGTGAAATTGGACGGTAGTTTTCCAAAAGTAAAGGATCTCCTTTTTTAAATATTAAAGTGAATATACTGGTACGTTGTGAGTATGATAAACTTTGTTTATCGTAGCCAGTATTTAGAACATCCACAACTAAAAATTTAAGTTTATCCCAAAATTGTCTATAAAATTCAACCGTTAGACCATCAAGCCCTGGTGATTTATTTAGTTTCATTTTATAAATGCCTTGCGTGCATTCCTCTACTGTAACTTTTCCATCGCATATCAGTTTATCCTTTTCGTCTACTTGATTTTCTAATTTTGTGTCATTGATATATTTTTCAGTTAAATTTTTATTTGCAGATTTTACATTATACAAGTTTTCATAGAAATTTTTTATTTTATGGAGTAAATTTTCTTGATTAGTAATTAATTCCCCATCCTCTCCTTTTAGTTTGCTTATTGATTTTTTCACTTGCCTCTTCTTTTCTAGACCGAGGAAGTATGAATTGTTCTTTTCCCCAAACTCAACCCATTTTTCTCTAGATCTAATTTGTGCCCCTCTTGCCTTTTCGTCATAAATGTTACTTAATTCTTTTTCTATATCTTTAATTTCTTTTTCCAAATTTTGATTTTCATCATTATTTCTCTCATCTATAAGTTCCATCTTTTGTTCCAGATCTTGTTCTAAACTACGCCTTCGCTCTCTTGTTAACTTCGCTTTATTTCTACAGTAAGTTGTAGTTACTTCCCTTACCTCGATTTTAAATCCATCCCATAAAAGCCTACAATCTATTGAGTCTATTTGAAATGTATATTTATCAATTAAACATTTTATACATTCTTGATAATCTTTATTTTGTAATACTGAGTTATTTATTTTCCAATACCCATTTCCCCTTTCTGATAACCCTGGCTTAAATTTTAAAAATACACTTTGGTGATCAGTAGACTGTATAACAGCCGGTTTAATTTTACACCATTCTATAAGAGGTAAAAATTCTGACCCAATAAAAATCATGTCTAGTCTACTAGCTTGTGATTTATCCTTTCTTCTCCATGTAAATTGCTGTTTATTTGTGTTTAAATTTCTCCAAACATCCGTTAATTTGTTAGTTTTTATTAATTGCTTTAATCCGTTAACAGGTTGAATAAATTTACCAGTACATAAAGACTTTCTATCGATTGGTTTAAGTGCATCATTAAAATCTCCCCCTAGTATATGTATACCAAGACTGTATTCTTTCAAATTATCGCTTACTTTTTTAAAAAAAGAATTTCTTGAAGTTTTACAGTTCGGTGCATATATGCTGGAAAATGTGAAAATAGTATTATTTAATTGCACATTAATAAGTACAAATCTCCCTTCACTATCACTAAATTTATTTATAAATTCAAAGCTCAGTGACTTTTTAATTAAAATAGCTACACCCCTACTAGCTGTTGTACCGTTACTGCAAAAAGTTTCATATTCTGTTTTATTTTTAATTTCTCTTTCAATATTTTCGTCAAAATGTGTTTCTTGTAAAAATGTAATTTGACTTTTCTGTGCTTTTATCCATTCTATTACTCTATTCCTTTTCCCTCTAGAACCGATGCCGTTAACATTGAGACTACATAAGTTAATTGTATGTGCTAAAGCCATTATTAAAGTTACAAATTAATGATCTTATTAGCTTTGATATATTAACTATAGCATGCATAGTACTGCTCATATTTACTATAAGATTGACATAAATATACATCATTTTAATAAAGTCATATTTATAGCACAATTTTCTATAAAATAAAAACATATAATATTTACCAGTAGGTATACCCTGGTGTGACCTCCACATAATTATTGATACGCTACTAAACCACGGGTCTATCGTGTGCCCTTTAATACATGTTGATACATACCAATAAAGATAATTGACAAAAGTATCCTGTTGGGTGTTAGTCTGCATTCATGTACCGATAAAATACATCATTGGGTTGCTTATAAAAAGAACATAAAGCGATTCGTTGTCTAACTGTTATTAAAAGTATAACTTATTCAAATGAAAATGGTATTGTATACACCAATTATTAAGAAAACCGATGTAGACAGTATTTTAATACATTAAACACGAGATAAGATGAAAAAGGTAAAAGGCCTCTACTCCAAAATTTGATAATTCATTGTCTCGTGAAGTTCAAGGTAAAATCACATGTATTGGATTTCAAAGTTAACTGTTCACCGATATAATCATCTTAAATAGTTGTTAACCGAATGATTATGTGTATACATCTGTTAAGGTGTTTGTTGATCTTATTTGATGTGAAGGATCAATGTTTTTCATTTCAACACATTTGCATCCAAACAGTAATGTGTATCATTACTACAAAATTAAAAAGTATTTTTGTGTAGTTTATAATATTTTCAGTGTAAACTTATTTATCCTGAAACTTGCCGATATTCGTCTGAGTAGAGGGAAAATGCAAAAAAAAATCATGATAACCGGAAACAGATCTTCCCATATATAAGCTGATATATTTTAAAAGTGTTCATTGTGTTGTTGCAAACTATACAAGAGCACGAAGAGTGAACCGAAGAAAATATTATCTTCAGGTAAAAGCCGAAATGGGGAAAACAACAATAAAAATATTACCTAAAATGATTTGTGTATTGGCAAAACAATTGAATTATAAAGAGACACTATTGTTTCCACACAATTCAAAAAAATACCTTAATTTGCATTATAATGTTATCATACATATCAGTGGTGTGTTTTTTATAACACAGAATTTTAGAAGCTACTTGTGAAATAAAAACTTGTTTTGACTGATTTATTCAAAATATAAACTTTTTAAGTAGGTGTTGATAGTAAGGCCAAAATACATTTTAATTCATGGAATGTAAGTTCCTACTTTTTCAAGGTACATAATTTCAGATATAAATAGCTTAAACTGTTGAATTCCTACTAGACTGGGTAATTGATATGACATATGTTCGTGTCTTATTTTTATATCATATGCATGTGGTGATAAAACACATTTAATTATTATAACATGTATCTTAAAGACATTGCTGTATAACTTTTTGGCTATTTGCCATTTTGCATAAATCATTTTTAACTTAAATGTAACGTGTAACTAATTCCTGTTTATTTGCGCATGCTTGTTGAAATTCATCAAGGGAAACACCTAGTTTGAAACGCCCTCATATAGGTGTTCCTTTGTATCTTAATTCTTTAAAACGGCATGTCAGTTGTTGATACGTCTAGTTAGTCCACCCATATCGTGCAGGCTGCTTGGCTTTTTCTTAATATAAGGGTAATACAGGAATTGCATTTGAGCTGACAAAAAGCGTGAGTTATTGTTACGTCATTTATTATTAGCATTGTTATTCTGATTATTCCATTTAGATAGCCTTGATCAATTAATAAAAATCGGATTTTTGTTTAGCCTTGTTAAAAATAAGGCCTTTTGAAGGCAAGAGGTTTATACAATCAAAAACATTAGTTTCATCGTGTTTGTCATGTATCGAAGCTTCTTCTGTATCAGTTTTTTTCAAGTGAGGTATGCGGAATGTTAAAGATTTCAATCCATCTCAGAAAATAAAGATAAGCCGTCTCGTTTTCTCTCAACAGGTACGATATCACTTCTCTGTATATCCTGTGAAACTGTATTGTATACTTATATAAAAAAATTGTGTCATGTTAATGTGCATTTTTTTCAAAAATAAGTTTTGTCAGCGTGTATAATATTTCTTGAAGCGTGGTTTATAAATGATATTATAAATTCTTGCTTTTGTTGAGAAGGGTTAAATAGCGGAAATTCAATAAACAAGATATGTCTCGTAACAAAATTTAAATACTTAGATATTAACTTCTTGCAATAATAGTGTTATTCTGTAACAAAATGTAAATAAGATTGTTTCATTTGTCCTTAATACATATTTTGACATTTTTACTTGTTATGTTTGTTTTGCTCACACATCGTTGTCATTATAATGGAATTATATGCGACTGTCCTACAAGTGAGAAATTTAATCAGCTATACAACCAGGTTAAATGGTTAGTTGCCTTCATAACAAAAAGTCGGTACCAAGTCAGGGATTTGACAGCGTTTTAGTTTGATGTGTTTGAGCCTATCATCTTACCATTTAATCAGGAACTCTCTGTTTTGAATTTCCATTTGAGTTCAATATTTTTTTATTTACTTACTATTTCGTGGTGAACATAAACCTGACATCAAATTATCGCATGTTTGAAAACACTTATATGTGTTTAGCAGACATGGGGCGAAGGTCGTTGCAATGTAATGCATTACGTAACAATTACTTTGACAAAACCAGCATTATATTACAATTACATTTATTTGGAAAGTAATGCCTTCTGTAAATTTTGTTATCAACTGAAACATTAGACAAACAAACGTGTATACTAAAACGAACCTTAACTAGATAGAGTTTTAAATGTCTACACCAGATACTGTTACATTTTATGATCATTAAAGTTTCTTATGTTTTATCTTTCACACGCATTCATTTCAAAATTGAACGGATTATTTGCATTTTGCTATTACGACTGCTTGCAGTGTGTCATCCTTAAGAACGTTGAAGCCTTCTGACCTTTTTAACGCATTATCACTTATAACATAACACATTTCGTCATTGATTTTGTACGGTGTAATACAATCTTTATAAACATGAAGACTTGTTTCAGCAGAATGTCGTCTTTTGAATCTTGTATATGTAAACATAGCAGAATGCATTTCCCAATTCAAGATGTAGTGAACAATAATGCCCAGAAATCCTTTCATTGTCAAATTTCAACAGTCAAACAAATGTTATCAGCTTTCGAAAGGTTGTCATACAGTTTTTTAAGTAAACCCTTGGCCGTATTATGTATCAGTTTAGATAAAAAAAAGTTATATTTCTGACTAGGAATTTGAAATTTTGGGTTAAGCTTTTCGATCGTTCTTATAGTTTTTACTTTCAACTTTTAAATTTTGGAGTAAAATCACAAGCAAAATACTCGATAAGTGAATTGATAGCTTCCTTTTGTGTTGGGTCATTTACTTGAGACTTCAGACTAACAGTTGGTTTCACCAAGTTTGACAAGATTGATTATTCTTCTGTGGCAGGCTTTGTATAGTCTTTTTAACGAGGGTTGGCACAGTATTACCCGTACTACAAAATCCAGGCGGAAAAATCAAACGGCTGAGTATTGTGATATATACAAATCTGACTAGATACTTATTAATAAGGGATGCACATAAACATATGCTAAGACTTATTAAACATTTTTAGGAATGAAGAAAATGTTTTAAAGAAGTTTTCCTTGCATATAATTGTTAATTCTTTATATTTATAGTTCTATTTATTAAAAATAACATTTAATTCTTCAACTTTAAGTCATTCCTTTGACCAATCTAGACAGAATTGCGATTAGATAGATTTTTATGAGGATTTTTAAGAAAAGCTTTTGACATTTATCTTGTGTGTCTTCATGTACATTTGTCTCAGAGTTGGTGCACCAATTGTATTTTCTCAGATTTATATACTTTATATTAAGAGTCAGAAACAAGTGAACTTATGAATCAAAACATAATCTTATTTTATAAGAAATCTTTAATGCATTGCATTTGTGATTAATTCTTTTAAAATTCAGGCCAGTATTTCATATAACCTAGTATTGCTCAGTATTTTCCATTGCGCTGGTCAATACACATAAAACCCGGGTTGTTTGCCATCCCTGTATTTAACCCATCTAACTCAGATGTCAGTATTTTTTTCCTAGATTATAATATTATGTTTTAAGAATCCACTGATCACTAATAACTTAATCAGTGTATATAAAGTGCGAATCCCGTCAGTATATTTTCACTGTTGTATGCGAGTATGTTCATTGTAGAATAAAGGATCATGGAAAAACTTTATTTGTTTACGTTTTGAAAATACCAAAATGATTTATTTGAAACTAAATTTTAACATATTTTCATTATGATTTGTCTTTTTAATGTAAAATAACTGTATTAAAGTTCAAATATGTGTAATAAAAGCAACATAACATAGGATATCAGTTATTAAAAGCGATCCATTTTCACTATAGATGCGATGAATTATCACTGTATGGCACTCATTTCTGAAAATGCGATGAATTTTTATTGTAGATTAATGTAATAATTAAACTTGCAACAAATGAATTACGTATTTGATTACTTTAATATTTATATCTATTTATAACTTGTTTATGTCTATAGAAACTGGCTGGCCATTTATACGTTTTCCCACAGTATTGACATGTGTGAACTGTAAACTGAAATGTTTCCCCGCAATGTTTTTTTCCGGTTCGTATATTGCTATGATGTCGTTATCGTCTGCGTCGTCCGAAGACCCATTTGGTTTCCGATCAACTTTAATTTAAGTAAATGGATCTATACAAGTTTTAAAGAAGGTTCAATACCACAAAAGGAAGGTTGGGATAATGTTGGGATGATGGTCCCAACCGTTTACGAAAAAGGGGCCTAAAAGAAGCATGTTTTTAGTTTTAGGATAATTACTTGTGTATAAGAATTTTGATTGTTCTGAAATTGTAACACAGTGTTCAATACCACAAGTAGAATGTTAGGTTTCATTTTGGGGTTATGGTACTAACAGTTTAGGAATGAAGGAACAGAAAGGGACAAAAAACAATCATGTTTGTAGTTTCCGGATAATTACTTGTTTGACGTTTTTTGGATCTTTTTCGCATTATCACAAATGGAAGACTGGGATTTTGTTCGTGGATAATTGCCCCAAACATTCAGAAATTAGGGGCAAAAGAAATGACATAACAAACATTGTTCTAGTTTCCAGACAATATCTTGTGTTCAAGTGTATGTACCTCTCTAAAATTGTACTACAAGATTCATTACCAGAAAGGAAAGACTGGGATTTGGTTTGATGGTTATTTATCCTAGAAGGAAAACAAAATGTTATGGGCGGGAAGAAACCTTCAGTTGCACTGTCACGGAATAGAAGTTCCTTCATAATATAAGTTCCAAAAGGAAATGATATTCTGGAATATTATTTCCACAGGAAGAAATATTACAGTATATGTTCCTAACGGAATAAATGTTATAGAATATTTGTTCCAACAGGAATAGATATTATGACAATGTTTATAACAAATTTTCCATTACAATTTCTGTTAGGTGGAACAAATATACGTTGACAGAACAGTATTGCGCATACGATTTAAGATCTTCGACCACATTTACCTTGTGTTAGAAACCTGTATAACGTCATAAATTTGATCGCAATCCAAATTCAGATATTATCAAGCTTTAAGATTATGTCCAAATTTGCCCCAACTGTTCAGGGTTCGATCTCTGCGGTCAGCATTTTTAATGTTTTACTATAAAACGAGCAGATGTGATTAAAAGTTCCTGTTGCTTTCTTCATATGGTAAGCTATGCCAGCATAGGCGTATCCATGGGCCTTGAAAAATTTGGTTGATTATATAGGGAATAACTGAAGCATGACTTGAGCCCCGTCCCCCCTTTTTAGGTCAGCCATCGGGCCCGCCTTACAAAAAGTTCTGGATCTGCCACTGCCCAGTTCTGCTTTTGAAGTGTTTGGAACAATGAGTACAAATCAGGCTTTCTCGATGCTATCAGTTGTTATGCTTATTGAGAAGTCTTAAAATTTTAATTCACACTGGTCACATTTGTTTAACCCATTAGTGTGGATCTTCTTATGCCTGGGAAAACTAGCTACTCATTTTGTCTTGAAAGGACAATACCTGAATTGGTATGAAGACCCCTCCTTAACTTTCTTTTTTCTGTGATTCATCTTCACTTGCCCCCCCCCCTATTGTTGAGCCCCCAAATGCCTCAACATCCATATTCTGAAGGAAAGATAGTTTTTAGCTCGATTGTTGCTTGCATGTTCTTTACTTTATAAAATAAAACGACAATGTGACATATAATTATCCAAAGTCATTAAAGCTTGAAATGCAAGTCAAGTTGTGTATGGCAAATTTTATCTGTCAAAAACGTATACTGATAAAGTTGCATTGGAACATGATGTACGTGTTGTACAGCACCCTTGATACTACCGCAGAGGCCGAACCCTGAACAGTTTGGGGTAAGTATGTACACAACATTCAAGCTAGACTTCATTTTTGATGAAATCAAAAAAATGTTGAATTTCGGAGTCATGGGCCTCAATGTGGACCATTTCGATAACTTGGCCCAAAATACCAAAATCCCAAATTTAAAAACACGGTAAGATTCAGCATTCAAAAGTACCCCAAATATTCAACTGTTGTTGAAATCCAAAAGAATTTATTTCTTGACAGTTTGGACCCCACAAACTTGTTAAATGGGCGAAAAATTAAAAAAATAATAATAAACACAATCATGTTTGGATTCAGCCTACCAAAGAACCTCAAATTTTATTTTGGACCCTGTGGGCCAATTTAAAACCGGACCCAAAATCAAAAATCTTACTTCAAAACCTCATTGAAATTGGTCAAGAAGTGATTTATAAAAAAATATTAGAAAGTATTGTTGTTTTTATCCCATTCTATTTCGATAGACATGCGAGATGTACGTATTCGGTGATGAAGTTTCAATGCATTGGATAAATATAACTACACTTTAAATAAAGATTCTGATGAATTATAAAAAATTCTATGACATGCTTCTTCCGATTGGTTAAAAGACCAACACTCGAAATCCAATGATAAAATTTGTTTGCACATGCGTGTAATGACTACTACAGAAACATGAGTTTTATAAAATTGGCATGCATTTGAAAATATTTTGCATTAATCTAAGAAACACTTTAACTCTGAAATGATCATCATATTGTTATATTATGACAACGATGTATTTTATTTGAAATAAATATTAATTCTATTGAATTTATTGGAGTGTTCAATCAAACTTTTCATCCCAAAATCAGCACTATCAAATCCTTTTCTTACTTTAATTATTGTTTGTGCCAGTCGGCTGAATTTGGACTTTAATGCATAAAAATTAATAAAATTCATACAGTGAAAATGCACCGCATATACAATACTAATGAATCGCTCTACAGTGAAAATGAAAGTAAAGTATCATTATTCAACAGTAAACAAGACTCGCATAAAGATAGCACCATAGTGGAATTCAATACAATATGGGCAAACTGAATAACAAAAGCTATTTTAAGTTATACAACATTAATAATTGTGTTGTAATGAATATATTTTTTTGCAACTACATCTTCCCTGCTAGTTTTTAATCACCTGCACGATTTTTTCGTAAGACGTACTAAATATTCACCTATTTTGATATATATTTCACGTATGGATGGCTCTCGGCGCGTTAAAAACCCGTTCCCATCTCTTATTTTGTATAACTTGTATTATTTATTACTAAATATAGTACATGTGAACAATTTTCTTCATTTTCTTCAAAAATCATAATTTTTTCGTCTGTTTATTTACCATTCTACATCAGAAATGCATGGCATATACAGTGAAAATGGTATTTTAGTATCCGCACTTTACATATACTGTTAATATTACAACTCAAAAACGAGTATTATACGAAGGGTTCAAACTCGCGCGTATTTTCAACCATAAATCAATTGCTGACATTTGGCACAACTTTTTGGAATTTTGGATCCTCAATGCTCTTCAACTTTGTACTTGTTTGGCTTTATAAATGTTTTGATATGAACGTCACTGATGAGTCTTATGTGGACGAAACGCGCGTCTGGCGTACAAAATTATAATCCTGGTACCTTTGATAACTATTAACACCACTGGGTCGATGCCACTGCTGGTGGACGTTTCGTCCCCGAGTGTATCACCAGCCCAGTAGTCAACACTTCGGTGTTGACATGAATATCAATAATGTGGTCATATTTATGAATTTCCTGTTTACAAAACTTTGAATTTTTCGAAAAACTCAGGATTTTCTTGTCCCAGGCATAGATGACCTTAGCCGTATTTGGCACAACTTTTTGGAATTTTGGATCCTCAATGCTCTTCAACTTTGTACTTGTTTGGCTTTATAAATATATTGATATGAGCGTCACTGATGAGTCCTATGTAGACGAAACGTTCGTCTGACGTACAGAATTATAATCCTGGTACCTTTGATAACTATTTACACCACTAGGTCGATGCCACTGCTGGTGGACGTTTCGTCCCCGAGTGTATCACCAGCCCAGTAGTCAACACTTCGGTGTTGACATGAATATCAATAATGTGGTCATATTTATGAATTTCCTGTTTACAAAACTTTGAATTTTTCGAAAAACTCATGATTTTCTTATCCCAGGCATAGATGACCTTAGCCGTATTTGGCACAACTTTTTGGAATTTTGGATCCTCAATGCTCTTCAACTTTGTACTTGTTTGGCTTTATAAATATATTGATATGACCGTCACTGATGAGTCCTATGTAGACGAAACGTTCGTCTGACGTACAGAATTATAATCCTGGTACCTTTGATAACTATTTACACCACTGGGTCGATGCCACTGCTGGTGGACGTTTCGTCCCCGAGTGTATCACCAGCTCAGTAGTCAACACTTCGGTGTTGACATGAATATCAATAATGTGGTCATATTTATGAATTTCCTGTTTACAAAACTTTGAATTTTTCGAAAAACTCATGATTTTCTTATCCCAGGCATAGATGACCTTAGCCGTATTTGGCACAACTTTTTGGAATTTTGGATCCTCAATGCTCTTCAACTTTGTACTTGTTTGGCTTTATAAATATATTGATATGACCGTCACTGATGAGTCCTATGTAGACGAAACGTTCGTCTGACGTACAGAATTATAATCCTGGTACCTTTGATAACTATTTACACCACTGGGTCGATGCCACTGCTGGTGGACGTTTCGTCCCCGAGTGTATCACCAGCTCAGTAGTCAACACTTCGGTGTTGACATGAATATCAATAATGTGGTCATATTTATGAATTTCCTGTTTACAAAACTTTGAATTTTTCGAAAAACTCAGGATTTTCTTATCCCAGGCATAGATGACCTTAGCCGTATTTGGCACAACTTTTTGGAATTTTGGATCCTCAATGCTCTTCAACTTTGTACTTGTTTGGCTTTATAAATATATTGATATGAGCGTCACTGATGAGTCCTATGTAGACGAAACGTTCGTCTGACGTACACAATTATAATCCTGGAACCTTTGATAACTATTTACACCACTGGGTCGATGTCACTGCTGGTGGACGTTTTGTCCCCGATGGTATCACCAGCCCAGTAGTCACCATTTAGGTGTTGACATGAATATCAATAATGTGGTCATATTTATAAATTTCCTGTTTACAAAACTTTGAATTTTTCGAAAAACTCAGGATTTTCTTATCCCAGGCATAGATGACCTTAGACGTATTTGGCACAACTTTTTGGAATTTTGGATTTTCAATGCTCTTCAACTTTGTACTTGTTTGGCTTTATAAATATATTGATATGAGCGTCACTGATGAGTCTTATGTAGACGAAACGTTCGTCTGACGTACACAATTATAATCCTGGTACCTTTGATAACTATTTACACCACTGGGTCGATGTCACTGCTGGTGGACGTTTTGTCCCCGATGGTATTACCAGCCCAGTAGTCACCATTTAGGTGTTGACATGAATATCAATAATGTGGTCATATTTATAAATTTCCTGTTTACAAAACTTTGAATTTTTCGAAAAACTCAGGATTTTCTTATCCCAGGCATAGATGACCTTAGCCGTATTTGGCACAACTTTTTGGAGTTTTGGATCCTCAATGCTCTTCAACTTTGTACGTGTTTGGCTTTATAAATGTTTTGATATGAGCGTCACTGATGAGTCTTATGTGGACGAAACGCGCGTCTGGCGTACAAAATTATAATCCTGGTACCTTTGATAACTATTTAAACCACTTGGTCGATGCCACTGCTGATGGACGTTTAGTCCTCGCGGGTATCACCAGCCAAGTAGTCAACGCTACGGTGTTGACATGAATATCAATAGTCTAGTCATATTTATAAATTTCCTGTGTACAAAACTTTGAATTTTTCGAAAAACTAAGGGTTTTCTTATCCCAGGCATAGATGACCTTAGCCGTATTTGGCAAAACTTTTTGGAATTTTGGATCCCCAATGTCTTACAGTCTTACAATGTCTATTCGGATGGATATATGTTTCCGATAAATATAATATTCACATAATGTGTGCATACAATATTATCTGAATAGATAAAATGGAGAATTCAAAAATATTTAAGATAACAATGTATGTACACTACACCGTTTTTCAAGGCTTCAATAATTGTGTCATTGGCTATGTTTAATATAAAAGTAAATTGTTATGACAAAATAGATAGTTTAGATACATTTAGTATGAATCATTTGTATACTTGCGCAAATATAGCTAAGGTTTATTTGTATTGGTTGAACTGGCATATGTAGGGTTTTGTTTTTGGTTTTCTGTAGTCTGATTCACTTTCCAGATTTGTCTTTGGTTTTAGTTTCACAGAATGTTTAGTTGACTGAGAATCATTAACAGTGGTCACTATTTGTTCTTTATTATTGCTTACTACTTCAGTTTTGAGTTTGAACAATTCAACATCTTGAGGCCCGTTGATTTGCACTTTCTGCACACCCAATCATTTTCTTTTTTATTAATTAACCTTTAGTCCTACAGGGCTGCATTGTGTTGTCTGATCAACAATAACAACGTTATTCTAGCAATCGAGCGCATCGTTGTAAATATAACGGAATTTGATGCGACTGTTATACAAGTGAGATGTATAGCGCTATAAAAAGTTCAATACATCATTTTCTACATTTGCAAATGTCTGTACCAAGTCAGAAATATGACAGTTGTCGTCCATTCGTTTGACATGTTTTGTTATTTGATTTTGTCATTTGATTAAGGACTTTCCGATTGAATTTTCCTAGCAGTTCAATATTTTTGTGATTTTACTTTTTTTCTAATAGAGACGATGTTAAGACCGCACATAATGACAATGGTGAATAAGAATTGACAGCTTGAAAGACAACGGACGATTTATACAAGTTCACGAAAAAATTGTTTTGTCTCGTGGGCCAGTTGTCACCGGTTTCTGTCGTTCGTTCAAGCTTTGAGTGTATGGGATACAAATAGCTTTGTTTTTTTGGCATCGGTAAAAAGTCATGAAATATATGAAACGGTTCAATTAAGAAAACTAACAGCCTAGCTTATTTGAAGCAAATCAATTTACGAAAAACAAATATGACAGAGATAGTTCATTACCAAAAAAAATTATCGTGATCGACACGATGCACAAAAAAAGCACAATTAACATCAAGTTCATATATAAAAGTTCTAGTAGTATGTGAATGTTCCATGTACGGAACTAGTATAAAGTTGTCAAACAAAGCCATATCTAAGCGATTCATAGACTCTCTTGTATTTTGTTACAATTTTTCAAACAATGGCGATTAAGAGCTATATATTGTTGGTCGTTTTTACTTTCTAATTTTTGAAGGCTACTTGTTGACCTGTATATGTCTGTAGCCTCTTTGGCGCATTGGTTTTCATGTAATGGAATCAAGTCATTATGTTGCATGATTATCAAGAAATGATAAGCTCTGGAACTAGAAATCTTTCTAAATATCTTGATCCTAAGTGACTATCTATTGACTTACGCATAATAAATCAAGTTTTTATGTACGATATGAAAATTTAGGTCCGACATTACGACTTGGTTGACATGTTATGGAGTGTCTATTTCACATATGACGTCGTCATGTATGTTCCAATTGTCGTCACCACAATCATGTCTTGTTTTACTCCAATATGACCGAAATTGACATATCTTCGTGTTTGCATTTACATAAGTATCATGACAAAATCAATATGTGGAGTAGGATCTGCTTACTCTTCCGGAACACTTGGAAACATTCCCGGATTTAAATTGGCTTCTCTTTCTCAATCTTTGTTGTGTTTTGTATGCCGTTATTTTTTGGTTGGCCGTTTTTCGTGTTTTGCGATGCATTTTCAGTTCATTTCCAACTGGTGGGGTTTGCTATGTCTGTTAGTATCTTTTGATTCTCTTTTCTTTTAGAGAATGCATAAAATGGTAGCAAAACCGACAATTCCGATTGCAATATTTGAGTATTATCTCTTAGATTGATAAACTTTAAATGTATATAACCTCACTTTGCCAAAATTTGTACATTATTAATTTCATGCATTTTACTGGTCAGTTGTTAAAGACAAACATGATGAGGTTCACAATAGTCTATAACACAAATGTTGCCGTGACTACATGTTGTAAAAAAAATTATATTTAAGCATATTTTATGTATCTACTCAGAACACAATGACGGATTCATCTCCTGAAAGTAGCATCCAGGCTTCATTTATGACTCCTGAGGAAGAAAACTACTTGCGGATTACAAACCTGATAATAAGAGTCGCACCCGCTGCTGTGCGGGTGAAATTTGACAATGAATTTGATCCTAGTAGATTGCAGTCAGTATTAAATCAGAATAAATATGAGAAACTAAAACCTCTGAAAAGCAAACGAGTGTTAAATCAAGCTCAATGGAATTTGTTATTTCCAATTTCAGGTAAGCAAAGCAATATATTTGTTTGTTGTAATTTAAAATTATAAGAAGAAGATATAGAAAATCATTGTCATTTTTTACAAGAGAAAATTAGAATATGAAATATCGATTAAAAACAAATTGTTGATCCACAGAAAGCGTAAGAAGGAATTTGTTGTAATACTTATGTTCGTTAAATTTAGTTTTTTGTTTATATATGACTTAGCTGGTTTTATTTATGAAATAAAGGAACGCAAAACGCATACAACTGGTAGGAAAATTAAAAATTTCATATAGTTTGTCACTTGTATCCGTAGAGGCAGTAGCTACGTCCCTCCCAAAAAAATCATTTCAGAACTTTTTATATCAAATGTAAATGAAAGTTATATTAGTGCAAAGCTTGACATCTTTTTCATGATAATTTACTTTTTATCAAGAAGTAACATTTATATCGTTCTGACACAATCTTTTAAAGCCCAATCAAATATTCATACAACACTAAAGTCAGCGAATAAATGCACAGGCGTACAAAGCTCTATTTAATAAATAAAAAAGCGAGCTTATCAAAAACAACAGGTATATGCAGTTGTGACGATATTGATTTAAAATAAAATATTTTAGACAGCTTTAGCAAGTATTACCAGGCCTACGTTGAATATTAGGAAACAGGGTTACCAGTCTAGGGGTTTAACTTAGTGAATTTAAATTGATAACGAATTTGCAAAAATCTCATCTGAACTTACTCAACTTGTTTATGGCTTGTTACAGCACATGAATTTACAAGAAATGTTTTAAGACATACGATGAAATAAAGGAGACTGTGGAAATCATACTCATTAGTTAATTAATGTTGTTTTTTTAATCAAATGATACCTTTTTAGTTATTGGTTTATTTATTTTATAACTGCATTGCCATCATGTTATGATATTTACACTAAGTATTATTGCAATTATGATTAGAATTGCTTTATATATCTACTACTATATAACTGTTATGTTCTTTTAAGACAAATAATGATGTAAATCGCAACATTTGTTTAGGAAGTACATTATCTGAGACGTTTGATCTGACATTAATGATATGCCTTATAAAGAATTTAACCAGGATATCAGTTGGAGATGATCTACCTTACCCTGGTAATAAAGGTGAAGGAGCAGATCTGACAAGGCTAAAATACTACAGAAACAAGATAATGCACAGTGAAGATGGTAGTTTGTTAGATCCAATTTTCAGTGAATGGTGGGATGAGATATCTCAGGTAAGTTTTATATTTCATTGAGCGATATTTAGAATCATATTCAAAACAGTGTAGCTGTGGCCATTGATTGACAACCTTAAATTATCCCATTGACTGGGGCAGATTATGTGAACGTTTGTCTGTAACAACCGCTGCTCACTATGCACTTGTTAAAGGCACGTAAACTGTGGGGTCACAAAAGGTTCTCAACACCTAAATAAAGAAATTAGAAAGACTAATCAGGAATAACACGATGTTTTGATTTATATCAATAATATAAATCAAAACATAAAGTTATTCCTGATTAATTTTTCGAACTATTTTAATATTAAAGGCGTTGAGAACCTTTGGTGACCCCACAGTTTAAATTCCATAATAAGTAAGTAGTGAGCAGTTGTCGTTACAGACACACGTTCACCTAATCTGCCACCGTCAATGGGATAATTTAAGGTTGTCAATCAATGGCCACAGCTACACTGTTTTGAATATGATTCTATTAGGAACTTATGTTTAAATTAGAAAAAAATAGATTAATAGATAGATGATAGAATTACTTGAAATAGATAAAACTGTACATACACTGTTTCCTTCCATCAGCTTAAAAACAATATCAAAATGCTATAGACAACAAATCATACATTAGAAGAATGAAGTTAATATAACTGAAAGGTGACATATACATCTAAAAGCTAAGATACATTTTGCGTATATTCACGTCACGTTCTATTTGAGAATAACACGATTTGTACTAAAACAAAAAGATATTTATCATTGCGTGTTTCTCAATATAAACAACACATTATGCAGAACAAATAATTTAGACGTTTCAAACAATGGTCGTGTACAATAGTGAAGCATATTGTTATACAATAAAATTTGTCAGCAAAATCACATTTAAAAAAAGCATTTTGGCCTCGAGCTCTCACCAATAAAAACTGACCGCCTAGATATAGAACAATAATGCTAGACGTCGAGTAAAACACCAATCAACCAATCAATCAACTATTGTAAAAATTTATTTCAAGCTTGTTATACAGTTGTAACTTGATCATTCATATTAAATAGTATTAACTACTTTAATTATGTTAAATGTTTAAAGGCAATCACACGACTTGGTGGTGTGAGATTTGAAGAACACTGCAAACTCATGAAAATACGCAAACTTCATAAACATGATCAGGAAATTCTTACAGAGATCAGGAACCTAATTGGAAAATTAGATCCAGTTCCTAAGGGTTTACGACGTAAGTGTTAACACATTGTATTGAAACATGTAAACAATCTGCTGCTTAACCAACAATCTATCAAATAAAGCTCCATTTGTCATCCTTCATTTCATTTGTCTCCTTTTAAAGACAGAATCTATCTGAAAAATTTTCAGGACATTGATGTACTAGACGGATTCCACTAGTACAACAGGATGGGTTTTAATTTTTGGAGCACCTGAGATTACCTCAAGTTTAGATTTAGTTCGTGAACAGTTTAAATGGCAAACATTTTTATCTTTCATTTTTGCTAATTTGCTTTCTCTATATGCCTTCTTATGTTTCTTTGATACATATATGACGTGGCTCTGTACTTCGACATCTCGTCATTGTGTCATTGCAGTATGGTTAATTTGTGTATTCCTATTTTTTAACATTTCCTGATATGCTTGGTCTATATGCCTTTATGTGCTTCTTTGTTACATATTTTTTGGGGGTGATTAAGTTTATAACACAATAATGACTGCTGCACCCCTTTTTCACATGTTTACCTATTATGTCCTGGTTATTTGTTCACACATCGTTGTCAGTATAATGGAATTTGATGCGACTGTCATACAAATGAAAGGTTAAGCTAGCTTTAAAACCAGGTTTAATCCGTCATTTTCTACATGAGAAAATGCATGTTTCATGTTTTTACCATACTTTTGATGTATTTAAGCTCTTGATTTTTAAATTTTATTAACACTATAATGGACTTTCATTTTTGATTTTCCCTCGGAGTTCAGTAATTCGTAATTTTATTTTTCAACATTTGTCTTGAAACAAATCAAGTATATAGTTGTATCATTGGCAATCATAACATTTCAACACCGGCACACATTTATAAATTCGTGACCTATAATGGTTTACTTTTATAAATTGTTATGAATCAATCAAATTAAGGTCACCATCATGAGCTGATTGGCCATTATAAGAAAAGTGTGTCAGGAATCATATCTGATATTCTTCCTAAGTCATAGTAATCTTCCATCATTACCGAACTGAACAAAGAAATAACATGACGGGTTGCCGTATACGGTGCAGGAAATGATTACCATTACGGAGCACCTGATTTCACTTCCAGTTTTAAGTGGAGTTCGTGTTGTTTCTTATTTATTATTGATACTGTTGATATAAATGTCTTTTGGTTTTATGAGTCTTTGTTTACTCCTTGGTTTTGATTGTTATTGTCTTTTTCCAACTGGGTATCTCTGCTGGTGGACAATTTGTCCCCGAGGATACCGATCGCCATGTAGTTTTTTATCGAACATGAAATCTAAACAAAATAAGTATTCTACGGTGGCTCTGAGGTCGCCCACTATATTAAGCTCAGGAACTGGCGTTGCTACGGACACGGTAACTTCAGATCACGTAGATGTCCGAACTAATGTTATTACCTCAACGGAGACACATACACAATATCTAGATCGTGATATGTCGAACACAAATTTGTTCAATTCAATATAAAGCCTTACACTGTTAAATTAACAGACGTTTAACAATTCAATGACAACGAACAACACTGTAATATATCTAAGTGTAATTCTAGATATAATTGTAAAACGTGCGACATTTTAATAACGGACACGTGTTTTACAAGTAGTTTAACTACCAAAACTTATAATACACGTAGTCATGATGATTTGAATTGTAAGTCCTCTAATCTTGTTTACGAAATTGAGTGTACTTTGTGTGGTTTTATTTATGAAGGCGAAACAAAGAGCAGATCAAACACCCTAATGAATGAACATAGGTCAAGTTTGAACGATATTCATAACCAACAAATCGTTTACCAACATTTCAACCAAATTGACCATTCAGGAAATTCCATTATAGTTCGCATTTTAGAAAAAAATTATCACCACACCAATAATTCAACATTAAATACACCATTTCGCAGACAAAGAGAAGAGTACTGGATCAGAGAATTATGTACTGTGCTGCAACACCTTATGGATGTAACGATGAAATAGATACTGTAGGTAACTTGGGTAGCCCTATCTGTTGTTCAGTGAATGTGATGAATTAATTCAATAGTTCTCTTCGTCGTCCGAGGAGCCATGGACATCGCCGCTATAATCCACCTGATATGCATGATGTTTCTGTAGATGGCCTTGCCGAACATACCAATAAACATCTTGGAATTAATCACATTCGCTCTAAACTGTACTCCCTTCAGCTTTCTAGACTGAACTCTTTATTCCAAGCTTGTGAAGAGTGCCACACTACGGATAGTCGATCTACGAAGTATAAAATATACTGAACGACTTTAAAAACGCAACACTCATTTTGTTGATTGTTTTTACCAAAACTTGTTTGATTCTCTTACAACTACTTTATATGCTTACCATAATCTTTCTCTTCACAAAAAATCAACATCTGACTTACCTATGGTTATTGAACATACCGAAATTTTTTAAGTCGCACGAATTTCTTAAACCGAAATTTGGGACCCATATAAGATTGTTTATTTTTTTTCTTTGTGAAACAGTTCTTTCAATCCTTGGCCACACTTAAATAAGTATAAAAATGTTGCATCTCCATATTGTCAAGACTGGGGAATAAAAAACTTAATCAGCCCATGAGGATACTGTAAACAGAAAAACTTAAACGTGCTGCAACCATACTGTATGACCTCGAAAACTCGGTCTACTGTCTTTCCGAAAACGATACAAGTAGAGAGGATTTTTTGCTGACCATCAGTGACCAGATCAACGTGTAGTGACAATGCAACGTCTTTTAAATTTGATTACGCAATGTCAATTTAATTTGATTACGCAACGTCATTAGCCAGACATGTTTACAGCCGTAACGTCAAATGCTAATCAAATTGCCGAATGCAATTGCGTACAGATTCATGCCATAAAGATTTCCCATCAACTGAACTGCCAAAATATCGACTGAAATAAAACCTTTCAATTCCTTAAGTTCCAACCGCATACTTACCAAACCCACTTAATGGGTTGTACAAATGCAAAATCAGAAGGTGTAAAACAGAACCCAAAAATTGTCAGACATAATTTGTTGACCTTTCTGACAATCATTTTTTCGATTGTAACAGGCAGTCAATGCTTTTGACCGTGCCACATTCGTTCAAAATTAACAAAAAAGAATCTAGTGCTGCGTTTCTAAAGTCGGTCAGTATAGTTGCCATAGTGATGGATATTGCTAACCATATATTATTCAGATCCGATTTTGAACATTCGGAGGACTGCAAAAGCGTTCATTCTTCAATTTCAAGTTCACAAACAAGGGTATTGATGCTAAAAATATAAGTAATATTCTTCACCACAAAAAGAGTAAAAATCAACATTCCTTCTTATTTTAAGCATCACTCTTCTCCTATAGTATCCTATTCCTACCCTGTTGCATCTAAAAACTTTAATCACAAAAAAGTGTTGCAGAATATAAATATTGATAACCTTAAAGCTAAACCACATGGTTGTGCCTGTTCACATTCCCATTTCGTGTATAATCCTGCTGGCCATGTAATTTCTGGAGACCTAAACATAGTCAATAACTACAAGTTGAAACAACTTTTGTCCAAGGGTCCGAAATACAGAGAGCCACAGCCAATCCATTGGAAACAGAACTTCAAACTACCAATGGATTATTTTGAGGATTATGCGAAAGACTGGGCAAAAAGAGAAAAGGTTGAAGTTGACACTCTTTCGGAGTGGATAAAATCAGTTTGGTCATTGAATCAGATAAGAGTTAGTAAGCTTGAAGGGCCAATGGGCACCAAAGCTCCTTCCATCTTTAAAGACCCTCATGTTATAGAAGAGTTGTCTTGCCTCCTTGACAAATATGTTGTCGTTCTAGCTGACAAAGCCTCAAATAATATTGCTTTTTGACTGCCTGATTAGGAACTCGGGATAAATAACACACTTGGAAATCCTACATATACATTAAGTACGCTTACGAAGCAGGAGATGCTGGAAAACCACAAATCGGTTCTAATCTCCTTTGGGATTAATCCAAAGGATAAAGACCAGGATTTTCCATCCTTATATTGGATTCCTAAGCTTCACAAGAATCCTTATAAGGAAAGGTATATTGCTGGTTCTTCCAAGTGTTCCGCTAAACCCCTTTCTAAAGTTCTTACTGCTATACTCACTGCAGTTAAAGAAGGACTTCAGAAATATTTCGAAACGGCATATTCAAGAAGTGGTGTTAATCAGAAGTGGATACTAAACAAATTCAAAAGAGTTATTGGTGAATGTACAATCTCAATCATTAAAACATTGTACCAACATTAAAACCTTTGATTTTTCAACTATTTACACCACTGCTCCACATACTAAACTTAAAGCTCGACTGAAAGAACTCGTCAGCTTATGTTTCTTTAACAAAAAGGAAACTAGACCATTTAAATATCTAGTTTTGGGCAGGAATTCAGCTTACTTTGTGAAAAAACATACAGAGTCGAGCAAAAAATACACCGAAGAGGATATCACTGCCATGCTGGACTTTGTAATTGACAATATATTTGTTGAATTTGGAGGTTTAATCTTCCAAAAGACAATTGGAATCCCAATGGGTAGCTCAAAGTAGGTTGATTTTGTTGAACGAGAAATACTGCTTTCTCAAAAGTTGCTAAGGCAGGGCTTTGAATCAATCAAATTAAGGTCATCACTCAAGATATTTTACGGTCGCCATCATGAGCCGATTGGCCATTATAACAAAAGTGGTTCAAAAATCATATCTGATATTTTATACGGTGCAGGAAAGGCTTACCCTTCCGGAGCACCTAATTTCACTCTCGCTTTTATTGGAGTTCGTGTTGTTTCTTATTTCTTATTTATACTGTTGATGTAAATGTCTTTTGGTTTTATGAGTCTTTTTTTACTCCTTGGTTTTGACTGTTATTGTCTTGTTACTTGGATGGATAGTTGTCGCATTGGCACTCATATCACATCTTCCCATATCTATCATTTAAGGTGAGTGTGCTTACTTTTATGTTTGGCGAATTATTAGGAGAAGACATTTATTTCGCGAGGAGTATGAAATAAACTGCTATTAATATGTCACTAAATATTCCATTGAAACTGTTCACGAACCCCATCTTAACTGGAGATAATTGTAGATGCCCTTGAAATTTAAACACACCTTGATGTACTTGTGGCATCCGTCTAGTGGATGAATGTCCTTATAATTTTCCCGATAAGTTCTGTATATGGACGTTACCATCGAGGAAAAGAGGACGGAAGTGATCCGTGGTTAACTTGAGCATCAGTTCGAATCCCAGCCAGGGAAAAACAAAACAAAAATGCGGAAACAGATCTAACATTGTTGGGCTGATATTTAGACGAATTATAAGTACGTCTAAACAAAAGAATATATTTATAAGTACGTCTGAACGAAACGAACATAATTATGTATATTTACGTCTGAACGAAACGAATATATGTATAAATACGTCTGATCAAGTGACAACTCTACGACACACTTTATCCATCGGATCGGCAATGATGGTGATAAAAGGCTGAAAACACATTCTATATATATATATATATATATATATATTTATATAGAGTCTATAAGAATCTACCAACCAGTAAACTTAATAGGTATTGGATCATCAAAATTGACAATACTACACAAACAGGAAAAATTATATGAGTCTGAAAGATTGTGTAACAATACCGATAAATAGATGGAAAACAAAACACTAAAAGTGTTGAATATCATTGCACAAAGATGGAAAAACTAAACAGATGATATAAATTATACAATAATTGCAAATATTTCGGCTCAACACACGGCCTTCTTCGGTGACAAAAGTTTTAACAATAATGATATATAATGTATAAGGTGTAAACATAGGTCAGTAATAATACAGGTAAGTTTTGGTCGATTGATTTTAATCCAAAATCCTGAATTTAATATGCAGCCATTTCACAAACGCCTCAATGGACACAGGAGTGACCTCACAAAAAAAACGTATATTCCTGTCAGCCAACACTTCAGGTTACCAGATCACAATCTGAAAGATTTTGATCACATGAAGATCCTTGTGATCGAACAGGATTGTACATGGCAAAATAGGCAAAGAGAAAATCGGAAGAAGTTTTGGATAAAAACACTGGGTGTCCTCCATCCAGATGGAATCAATAGAAAGAAATAATTAAATTTACAGTCTAGTGTTTATATTATTATATTCAGGATTTTGGATTAAAATCAATGGACCAAAACTTACCTGTATTATTACTGATCTATGTTTACACCTTATACATTATATATCATTATTTTTAAAACTTTTGTCACCGAAGAAGGCCATTTGTTGAGCCGAAAAATTTGCAATTAGTGTATAATTAATATCATCTGTTCAGTTTTTCCATCTTTGTGCAATGATATTCAACACTTTTTAGTGTTTTGTTTTCCATCTATTTATCGGTATTGTTACACAATCTTTCAGACTCATGTATATACATTATGTACACAGCCATGTATCACCATCATTGATGGCGATCCGATGGATACATCTGTTGTAGGGTTGTCACTGACTCAGACGTACTTATGAATATAATTATTTTCTGTGACTGTATCTTACATTAATTTGTAGGATCCTTTACTATAGATAATTTAGCTGATCTGTAACAATAACATCTTCATGCCTTATATATCATGTACTGTAGTACAACGCTAGATTAAAACTGACGTGGAAAGGTAACACATGGCCAGCGAAAGCTCTTTTTTTGAGAGCCCAGGTGGTCGTGTGGTCTAGCGGGACGGCTGCAGTGCAGGCGATTTGGTGTCACGATATCACAGTAGCATGGGTTCGAATCCCGGCGAGAGAAGAACCAAAAATTTGCGAAAGCAAATTTACAGATCTAACATTGTTGGGTTGATGTTTAGACGAGTTGTATATATATATATATATATAAGTACGTCTGAGTCAGTGATATCTTCATGCCTTATATATCATGTACTGCAGTACGCCACTAGATTAAAACTGACGTGGAAAGGTAACACACGGCCAGCGAAAGCTCTTTTTTTGAGAGCCCAGGTGGTCGTGTGGTCTAGCGGGACGGCTGCAGTGCAGGCGATTTGGTGTCACGATATCACAGTAGCATGGGTTCGAATCCCGGCGAGGGAAGAACCAAAAATTTGCGAAAGCAAATTTACAGATCTAACATTGTTGGGTTGATGTTTAGACGAGTTGTATATATATATATATATATATATATATATATACTAACTAATTGCTACCAAAGTCCCGATGCGTTAAAACAGCTACTAAAGTAAGCATGATTCAGCATTTTCAAAGAATTTAAGAAATCGGTTATTATCGAAAATCTTGATGTTATATTAATATTGTTTGGACGTACAATATGTTTTTTATAACAATTTAAGATAAATATGTTACTTTAAACTCAATAAAAAATCGGAAAATGTGTAAACTCGGCCTCCAAAATATATACGTGCCTACTTTAAATTTTGTGCCTTCTTATACAATTTTAAAAAAAAAATATTGTTAAATTACTACTTAAGTCGCAATCACCGGAACATCTCTTGATTTTGTATTTAAACAAGTATAAGGTCGTTAAAGTCAGCGTATATATTAAGGATAAGAATAACATTTCTTTTCGGAAGTCTTTGTTAATAAACAAACAAAACGGCAGTTCTGTTGGCAAGGAAGTTATATTAAAATTTTGTAGAAAAAAATGAAATGTAATTAAAAACTTTCAAGAAATTACGAGTAGTTTGTCTGAAATTGAATTAATACATAAGGAATATCAAAATAATATGTTAAATTCGAATTGATACGTGCTGCAAAAAAAGTGCACTGGTATATAAAAGAAAAACTTGATCCAACTTTTTGTTTTGTCTTATTAGCATAGAAATATAGTTTTAAGAAATGAATGCTTCTTTATGTATATTTTTTTGACGGGAAAAGAGAAGGGGGATTTTATATTGTTGATCGTGTGAATATTTTTCGAACGAACCGCTTCGTACAAGTTATGCTCCAGTCAACACTTTTACAACTCAATCAAATTATTAAAATAAGCATTAATTTCTTAATCATACAATCTTGTTCTACATATGATACGCGTTTTAAAAACCTAGACGGCTATATTATAAAAATATTTGCATTGTAACAAACGTTATACATAATGTACATTTATATATTATAACTGACTAAGCGGTATGGGCTTAGCTCATTGTTAAATGCTGCTCGGGGTGACCTTTAGTTGTTGTTTATTTCTAGGTCATCTGGTCTCTTGTGGAGAATTGTCTCATTTCTACATAATGTAGATGTAATTTAAACCCGTCCCCTTACATCTATAGTCTTCTATTTTCTAAAGCATGCATATATTCTGGGTTTCTTTTATACAATTGAATGTTATTAATTGACAGGTAGTGTTGAAGAGTTTTAAATTCTTCCCCACATGTGATCATATCAATGTTTTCGTACTTTATATATGCATGCTTGCGTGCGTGCACTCTTAAGTTATATGTTTGAAGCAAGCGGATAGGTCATCATATATATATATACATCTTCAAATTTCGAAGTGTCGGCATTTCACTAAAATAAACGCAATTGAGCTAATTTTGGTGCATCTGAAAGATAATGTAAAAGCCTTTTAGAATAATACCATAATTTAATGAACAAATAAGTTTTTCATAGAAAAATACATCGTTAAAGTTTATGTATGCAGGGAAATGCACACTTAAACCCCGTGCCTACTTTGGTGAAATGCTGACTTGTACGGAATTTATAAATAGTGCTCTTCTGTGTATTGGTTGTTCTAAAAATAGAATAATCTAAAAATACGCAACTCTACTTTCTATTTACAATAGAGTAACTGCGTAAGACGATGATAATATGAAACTTTAGTTTAATTAAGTCAATCAAAAACTATGTGTTTATTATAAAAAAAAATCATATATTTATAAATTAACTGCTTACAAAATCACTGAACCAAACATGTCAAAAATAATAAATATTTTGCAGTCTTTCTTGGCCTAACACCCTTTAAAACTAATATGATATGTTATATGCCTCATTTCTTTCTTTTTTTTTAAATACTCCTCAAATTTAAAATTGCTGGAAAATACTTTATCTTTATGTAAGACACCCTTTTATTGGAAAACCTTAATTTTAAACCACAGGCTCATATAAATTTGACTTTTGAATAATTGTGCTACCTCTGATTACTCAAATGAGTCCTTTTTTGCTTTTGATATTTGATATATTATATATTAAGCATTTAAGAAGTATTTTTTTTGCAACATTTTAATTTTTAAACTCCCAAATGTTGATAGTTGAAATTTTCCAATTTAACGTCTAAATTTAACACGCAAATTAAATTTAAAATTTAACATATTGTATGTAATATATATCCTATTGTCATGAAATTTGTAAGCAGTCTCATAAGTAACTAAGCTTTGGTCATAACTAGTTTTATAAAGATTGGTCAATTTTTTCTTTTTTAAGAGGTGAAATCAGTAAATATAGAATCTGTACTTTGGCAACTTCCCTGAATGATTTGACGGTGTCAATTTGTCAAATAGAAAGAAACTAAAGGATTTAAACTTTCACTTATTAGAAATTCTGCACAAATTACCAATTTTGGAATTATATGGTCAAAATAAGCATTACAGACCTTTTTTTCAATTTTGATGACTAAGTGGCATTCTGACTTTCTATCTGACAGGTTTTCATGTGGACATATTACTGTTTCTATGTGTTAATCCAGTTGTTTGACTCTTATGTAAACCAATTTTAATATCAAGACGCCAATATTGACCATACTTACCCTGGATCTTTTCACCCTAAGGACAAAACTGAGCATATTTTTGGTCTATACAATGTGTCATTTTCATCGTAAAGGCCTTGGCTAACTTTAACATGTGTTTTTCAATATAAATAGGTGCTTCATTAAGCGGATAACACGATAAACCGTCATAAAAGCCTGTAAAACCAAAATAAAGGCAACTACCCATAAGAGTGAAAATCTTCCCCCAGCACCGCCTAGGCATTCCATTGGGCTATATTCTAGCTCAAACTAATGCTTAGGGTGTCTACTTCATGCCTGCATCTTTATATATACTAAAATATGTGGCCGTAGTCCAACAAAATCTTTAATCGACCCTTACCCCCAAATTCGATAGCCTGACGCCATTATTGATCATACTTACCCTGGATCTTTTCACCCTAGGGACGAAACTGAGCATATTATTGGAATATACAAGGTGTCATTTTCATCGTAAAGGCCTTGACTAACTTTAACATGTGTTTTTCAATAAAAATAGGTGCTTCATTAAGCGGAAAACACGATAAACCATCAAAAAGCCTAGAAAACCGAAAGAAAGGCAACTACACATAAGAATTCAAATCTTCGCCCAGCACCGCCCAGGCATGCCATTGGGGTATATTCTAGCTCAAACTAATATTTAGGGTGTCTACTACATGCCTGAGTCTTTATTTTTACTAAAATATGTGGACGTAGGCCAACAAAATGTTTATTCGACCCTTACCCCCAATTTGGATAGCCTGACGCCATTATTGACCATACCAACCCCGGATCTTTTCACCCTAGGGACCAAACTGATCATATTATTGGTCTGTACAAGATGTCATTTTCATCGTAAAGGCCTTCGCCAACTCTAAGATGTGTTTCCAACATAAATAGCTGCTTCATTTAGCGGAAAACACATTAAACCATCATAAAAGCCTGGAAAACCAACATAAAGGCAACTACCCATCGAGTAAAAACTTTCCCCTAGCACCGCCCAGGCATGCCATTTGGGATTATTTTAGCGTAAAACTAAGGTTTAGGGTGTCCACTACATGCCTGAATCTGTATTTATACGAAAATATGTGAACGTAAGCCAACAAAATGTTTATTCGACCCTTACCCCAAATTTGAATAGCCTGACACCAATATTGACCATACGAAACCTGGATTTTTTCACCCTAGGGACCAAACTGAGAATATAATTGGTCTATACAAGGTGTCATTTTCATCGTAAAGGCCTTGGCTGATTTTAACATGTGTTTTTCAATATAAATAGGTGCTTCATTTAGCGGAAAACACGATAAACCATCAAAAAAAGCCTAGAAAACCAAAAGAAAGGCAACTACACATAAGAATTCAAATCTTCCCCCAGCACCGCCCAGGCATGCCATTGGGGTATTTTCTAGCTCAAACTAATGCTTAGGGTGTCTACTACATGCCTGAATCTTTATTTATACTAAAATGTGTGGACGTAGGCCAACAAAATGTTTATTCGACCCTTACCCCCAATTTGGATAGCCTGGCGCAATTATTGACCATACCAACCCCGGATCTTTTCACCCTAGGGACCAAACGGAACATATTATTGGTCTATACAAGGTGTTATTTTCATCGTAAAGGCCTTGGCTAACTTTAACATGTGTTTTTCAATAAAAATAGGTGCTTCATTAAGCGGAAAACACGATAAACCATCAAAAAGCCTAGAAAACCGAAAGAAAGGCAACTACACATAAGAATTCAAATCTTCCCCCAGCACCGCCCAGGCATGCCATTGGGGTATATTCTAGCTCAAACTAATATTTAGGGTGTCTACTACATGCCTGAGTCTTTATTTTTACTAAAATATGTGGACGTAGGCCAACAAAATGTTTATTCGACCCTTACCCCCAATTTGGATAGCCTGACGCCATTATTGACCATACCAACCCCGGATCGTTTCACCCTAGGGACCAAACTGATCATATTATTGGTCTGTACAAGATGTCATTTTCATCGTAAAGGCCTTCGCCAACTCTAAGATGTGTTTCCAACATAAATAGGTGCTTCATTTAGCGGAAAACACATTAAACCATCATAAAAGCCTGGAAAACCAACATTAAGGCAACTACCCATAGAGTGAAAACTTTCCCCTAGCACCGCCCAGTCATGCCATTTGGGATTATTTCAGCGTAAAACTAAGGTTTAGGGTGTCTACTACATGCCTGAATCTGTATTTATACGAAAATATGTGAACGTAAGCCAACAAAATGTTTATTCGACCCTTACCCCCGATTTGAATAGCCTGACACCAATATTGACCATACGAAACCTGGATTTTTTCACCCTAGGGACCAAACTGTGAATATAATTGGTCTATACAAGGTGTCATTTTCATCGTAAAGGCCTTGGCTGATTTTAACATGTGTTTTTCAATATAAATAGGTGCTTCATTTAGCGGAAAACACGATAAACCATCATAAAAGCCTGGAAAACCAACATAAAGGCAACTACCCATAAGAGTGAAAATCTTCCCCCAGCACCGCCCAGGCATGCCATTTGGGTATATTCTTGCTCAAACTACTGCTCAGGGTGTCTACTTCATGCCTGATTCTTTATATATACTAAGATATGTGGCCGTAGGCTAACAAAATGTTAAATCGACCCTTACCCCCAATTTGGACAGCCTGATGCCATTATTGACAATATTGACCCTGGATCTTTTCACCCTAGGAACCAAACTGAGCATATCATTGGTATATACAAGGTGTCATTTTCATCGTAAAGGTCCTGGGTAACTTTGACATGTGTTTTTTTTTATCTAAATAGGTGCTTCATTAAGCCAAAAAGACGATAAACCATTGTAAAAGCCTAGAAAACCAAGAGAAAGGCAACTACCCATAAGAGTGAAAATCTCCCCCCAGCACCGCCCAGGCATGCCATTTGGGTATATTATAGCTCAAACTAATGTTAAGGGTGTCTACTACATGCTCGAATCTTTACTTATAACAAAATATGTGAACGTAAGCCAAAAAATTATTTAATCGACCCCTACCCCAAATTTGGATAGCCAGACGCCAATATTGACTATATCAATCCCGGATCGTTTCACCCTAGGGACCAAACTGAGGATATTATTGGTCTATACAAGGTGTTGTTTTCATTGCGAAGGCCTTGGCTAACTTTAACATGTGTATTTCAATATAAATAGGTGCTTCATTAAGCGGAAATCACGATAAAGCATCATAAAAGTCTAGAAAACCAACATAAAGGCAACTATCCATAAGAGTGAAAATCTTCCCCAGCGCCGCCCAGGCATGCCATAGGGTTATATTCTAGCTCAAACTAATGCTTAGGGTGTCTACTTCATGCCTGAATCTGTATTTATACTAAAATATCGGAACATAGGCCAAACAAATATTTAATCGACCCCTTACCCCCAATTTGGATAGCCAGACGCCAATATTGACCATATCAACCCCGGAACTTTTCACCCTAGGGACCAAACTGATCATATTATTGGTTTATACAAGGTGTCATTTTCATCATAAAGGCCTTGGCTAACTTTAAGATGTGTTTCCCAACATAAATAGGTGCTTCATTAAGCAAAAAACACGATAAATCATCATAAAAGCCAAGAAAACCAACATAAAGGCAACTACCCATCAGAGTAAAAATCTCTCCCCCAGGCACCACACAGGCATGCCATTGGGGTATATTATAGCTCAAACGAATGCTAAGAGTGTCTACTACATGCCTGAACCTTTACTTATAATAAAATATCACTACAAACTGCTCAGAGTCTGGATTGACCAGTTTTTGTGCTCGACCAGTAAAATCGAGAACACATTTTACTTGACTAGTCTCGACATCGTGTCGACTGTACTTAACTGTACTTAAGTGTACTCGACTAGGTCTCGACTTTACTTAATTAGTCTGATTCAGTACTTGATGATCTTTGTGTAGTCTGAAATGGTCTTGACCAAGGCTCAACCTGTCTCGACCTGTCTCGACAAGTCTTGACCTTCAAATTTAGTTTTGACTGGTTTAAATCAGCCCATCTAACTAAATTAAATATTGATCTTACAAAATTCAAGCTTATAAGGTAGTTTATTGCTGTCAAATGAAAGAATTTAATTTTACAATAGGTAAAAATAAAAATTATTATATAAATTCAGATAGGCATCTTTAATTTTTTTTATAACTTTTTCAAATCAACTTGGATTTTCATCAAACTATGCAGCTATTTCAGATATATATCAAGCTTACTGAATCCCATGTAATTTAGTTTTTTGTTGTATTGCTATAAAATTTAAAAATTAAATTAATCCAGGTAAAAAAAATAGAACACTTTAATTTTTTTCACAACTTTTTCAATTCAACTTGGATCTTCATCAAACTCTACAACTATCTTTGCCATATATTGATCTTACTGATTCATAGGTTTTTATTTAGTTTTGTGTACTTCTGTCAAATTTAAGAATTTAATTGATCTAGGTCAAAAAGCTACGCTATTAGAAATATATCTTTCCTGATATATTAAATGATATTAAATTTTTGTTTTAACAACAAAAAAAAAGTGTCTTTTTGAAGACTTCATAATTTTTTTCAAATCAGCTTAAACCAAATAAACACCTTTTTTTTGTTAAAACAAAAATTTAATATCATGAACTCATGAAATATCTTTTAAAAAAAGAAATGTGTTTCAAAGTTACAGTAAAACTTTATTTAAATCAAATCTTAAAATATTATTTTGGTCAAATTTAATGACATGGCACTATACATGGTTTAATTACATCAGTACATGTGAGTTTTACAGGTAAAAAGAAAGCCCTTCTTTTCTTAAACTCGTGTATTACTTATCTAGTAAATTAAAAAAGCCTTGCGATTTAGATTTAACAGGATGTTGCAACTTTGATTAATGTTATTTAGAATTTAAAACACTGGTAGATGTGATCTTTTTAATAAGTTTGCCCCAAGCAAAAGGTATTGCTTTTTAAATCACCACAAATCAGAAAAACTATTTTAATAATTTCTTTAATGTTTCATCACTATTTGATATATTTATATAATATATATTAAAAGGAATAAATTATTAAATAATTATATATACTTTTTCCCAAATAATGAGGAAAGATGTATTTCTAATATCGCAGCTTTTTTACCTAGATTAATTAAATTTGACAGAAATACACAAAACTGAATAACAACCTATGATTCAGTAAGATCAATATATTGCAAAGATAGTTGTAGAGTTTGATGAAAATCCAAGTTGATTTGAAAAAGTTATTAAAAAAATTAAAGTGTACTATCTCTATTTTGACCGAATTGCAAATCCTAGCTATTTTTTTATCAAGATAACTTTAATTCTTAAATTTTACAGCAATACAACCAATAACTAATTGATACAGGATTCAGTAAGCTTAATATATATGTAAGATAGCTGCATAGTTTGATGAACATCCAAGTTGATTTGAAAAAGTTATTAAAAAAATTAAAGTGTATTATCTCTATTTTGTCCGAACTGCAAATTCTTTTTTTTTTTACCTAGATTAATATAATTCTTGATTTTGACAGCAAGACAAAAACAAAATGACCTGGGGTTTAGTAAGCCTAATATATATCTAAGATAGCTACATAATTTGATGAAAATCCAAGTTGATTTGAAAAAGTTATTAAAAAAATTAAAGTGTACTATCTCTATTTTGACCGAATTGCAAATCCTAGCTTTTTTTTTACCAAGATAACTTTAATTCTTGAATTTGACAGCAATACAACAAAAAATAAAATGACCTGGGAATCAGTAAGCTTAATATATATCTAAATTAGCTACATGGTTTGATGAAAATCCAAGTTGATTTGAAAAAGTTATTAAAAAAATTAAAGTGTATTATCTCTATTTTGTCCGAACTGCAAATTCTATTTTTTTTTACCTAGATTAATTTAATTCTTGATTTTGAAAGCAATACAAAAAAAAAATGACCAGGGATTTAGTAAGCTTAATATATATCTAAGATAGTTACATAATTTGATGAAAATCCAAGTTGATTTGAGAAAGTTATTAAAAAAATTAAAGTGTACTATCTCTATTTTGACCGAATTGCAAATCCTAGCTTTTTTTTACCAAGATAATTTTAATTGTTAAATTTTACAGCAATACAACAAATAACTAATTGATACAGGATTCAGTAAGCTTAATATATATGTAAGACAGCTGTATAGTTTGATGAACATCCAAGTTGATTTGAAAAAGTTATTAAAAAAATTAAAGTGTACGATCTCTATTTCATCCGAACTGCAAATTCTAGCTATTTTTACCTAGATTAATTTAATTGATTAAGATTAATATATATCTAAATTAGCTACATGGTTTGATGAAAATCCAAGTTGATTTGAAAAAGTTATTAAAAAGTTATTAAAAAAATTAAAGTGTATTATCTCTATTTTGTCCGAACTGCAAATTCTATTTTTTTTTACCTAGATTAATTTAATTCTTGATTTTGACAGCAATACAAAAAAAAAATGACCAGGGATTTAGTAAGCTTAATATATATCTAAGATAGTTACATAATTTGATGAAAATCCAAGTTGATTTGAAAAAGTTATTAAAAAAATTAAAGTGTACTATCTCTATTTTGACCGAATTGCAAATCCTAGCTTTTTTTTACCAAGATAACTTTAATTGTTAAATTTTACAGCAATACAACAAATAACTAATTGATACAAGATTCAGTAAGCTTAATATATATGTAAGACAGCTGTATAGTTTGATGAACATCCAAGTTGATTTGAAAAAGTTATTAAAAAAATTAAAGTGTACATCTCTATTTCATCCGAACTGCAAATTCTAGCTATTTTTACCTAGATTAATTTAATTCTTGAATTTGACAGCAATACAACAAAAAATAAAATGACCTGGGATTCAGTAAGCTTAATATATATGTAAGATAGCTACATAGTTTGATGGAAATCCAAGTTGATTTGAAAAAGTTATTAAAAAAATTAAAGTGTACTATCTCTATTTTGTCCGAACTGAAAATTCTATTTTTTTTTACCTAGATTAATTTAATTCTTGATTTTGACAGCAATACAAAAAAAAAAAAAAATGACCAGGGATTTAGTAAGCTTAATATATATCTAAGATAGCTACATAGTTTGATAAAAATCCAAGTTGATTTGAAAAAGTTATTAAAAAAATTAAAGTGTATTATCTCTATTTTGTCCGAACTGCAAATTCTTTTTTTTTTACCTAGATTAATATAATTCTTGATTTTGACAGCAAGACAAAAACAAAATGACCAGGGATTTAGTAAGCTTAATATATATCTAAGATAGCTACATAATTTGATGAAAATCCAACTTGATTTGAAAAAGTTATTAAAAAAATTAAAGTGTACTATCTTTATTTTGACCGAATTGCAAATCCTAGCTTTTTTTTTACCAAGATAACTTTACTTCTTGAATTTGACAGCAATACAACAAAAAATAAAATGACCTGGGAATCAGTAAGCTTAATATATATCTAAATTAGCTACATGGTTTGATGAAAATCCAAGTTGATTTGAAAAAGTTATTAAAAAAATTAAAGTGTATTATCTCTATTTTGTCCGAACTGCAAATTCTATTTTTTTTTACCTCGATTAATTTAATTCTTGAAGTTGACAGCAATACAAAAAAATAATGACCAGGGATTTAGTAAGCTTAATATATATCTAAGATAGTTACATAATTTGATGAAAATCCAAGTTGATTTGAAAAAGTTATTAAAAAAATTAAAGTGTACTATCTCTATTTTGACCGAATTGCAAATCCTAGCTTTTTTTTACCAAGATAACTTTAATTGTTAAATTTTACAGCGATACAACAAATAACTAATTGACACAGGATTCAGTAAGCTTAATATATATGTAAGACAGCTGTATAGTTTGATGAACATCCAAGTTGATTTGAAAAAGTTATTAAAAAAATTAAAGTGTACGATCTCTATTTCATCCGAACTGCAAATTCTAGCTATTTTTACCTAGATTAATTTAATTCTTGAATTTGACAGCAATACAACAAAAAATAAAATGACCTGGGATTCAGTAAGCTTAATATATATGTAAGATAGCTACATAGTTTGATGGAAATCCAAGTTGATTTGAAAAAGTTATTAAAAAAATTAAAGTGTACTATCTCTATTTTGTCCGAACTGAAAATTCTATTTTTTTTTACCTAGATTAATTTAATTCTTGATTTTGACAGCAATACAAAAAAAAAAAAAAAATGACCAGGGATTTAGTAAGCTTAATATATATCTAAGATAGCTACATAGTTTGATAAAAATCCAAGTTGATTTGAAAAAGTTATTAAAAAAATTAAAGTGTATTATCTCTATTTTGTCCGAACTGCAAATTCTATTTTTTTTTACCTAGATTAATATAATTCTTGATTTTGACAGCAAGACAAAAACAAAATGACCAGGGGTTTAGTAAGCTTAATATATATCTAAGATAGCTACATAATTTGATGAAAATCCAAGTTGATTTGAAAAAGTTATTAAAAAAATTAAAGTGTACTATCTTTATTTTGACCGAATTGCAAATCCTAGCTTTTTTTTTACCAAGATAACTTTAATTCTTGAATTTGACAGCAATACAACAAAAAATAAAATGACCTGGGAATCAGTAAGCTTAATATATATCTAAATTAGCTACATGGTTTGATGAAAATCCAAGTTGATTTGAAAAAGTTATTAAAAAAATTAAAGTGTACTATCTCTATTTTGTCCGAACTGAAAATTCTATTTTTTTTTTACCTAGATTAATTTAATTCTTGATTTTGACAGCAATACAAAAAAAAAAAAAATGACCAGGGATTTAGTAAGCTTAATATATATCTAAGATAGCTACATAGTTTGATAAAAATCCAAGTTGATTTGAAAAAGTTATTAAAAAAATTAAAGTGTATTATCTCTATTTTGTCCGAACTGCAAATTCTATTTTTTTTTACCTAGATTAATATAATTCTTGATTTTGACAGCAAGACAAAAACAAAATGACCAGGGGTTTAGTAAGCTTAATATATATCTAAGATAGTTACATAATTTGATGAAAATCCAAGTTGATTTGAAAAAGTTATTAAAAAAATTAAAGTGTACTATCTCTATTTTGACCGAATTGCAAATCCTAGCTTTTTTTTACCAAGATAACTTTAATTGTTAAATTTTACAGCAATACAACAAATAACTAATTGATACAAGATTCAGTAAGCTTAATATATATGTAAGACAGCTGTATAGTTTGATGAACATCCAAGTTGATTTGAAAAAGTTATTAAAAAAATTAAAGTGTACGATCTCTATTTCATCCGAACTGCAAATTCTAGCTATTTTTACCTAGATTAATTTAATTCTTGAATTTGACAGCAATACAACAAAAAATAAAATGACCTGGGATTCAGTAAGCTTAATATATATGTAAGATAGCTACATAGTTTGATGGAAATCCAAGTTGATTTGAAAAAGTTATTAAAAAAATTAAAGTGTACTATCTCTATTTCATCCGAACTGAAAGTTCTATTTTTTTTTACCTAGATTAATTTAATTCTTGATTTTGACAGCAATACAAAAAAAAAAAAATGACCAGGGATTTAGTAAGCTTAATATATATCTAAGATAGCTACATAGTTTGATAAAAATCCAAGTTGATTTGAAAAAGTTATTAAAAAAATTAAAGTGTATTATCTCTATTTTGTCCGAACTGCAAATTCTTTTTTTTTTTACCTAGATTAATATAATTCTTGATTTTGACAGCAAGACAAAAACAAAATGACCAGGGATTTAGTAAGCTTAATATATATCTAAGATAGCTACATAATTTGATGAAAATCCAAGTTGATTTGAAAAAGTTATTAAAAAAATTAAAGTGTACTATCTTTATTTTGACCGAATTGCAAATCCTAGCTTTTTTTTTACCAAGATAACTTTACTTCTTGAATTTGACATCAATACAACAAAAAATAAAATGACCTGGGAATCAGTAAGCTTAATATATATCTAAATTAGCTACATGGTTTGATGAAAATCCAAGTTGATTTGAAAAAGTTATTAAAAAAATTAAAGTGTATTATCTCTATTTTGTCCGAACTGCAAATTCTATTTTTTTTTACCTCGATTAATTTAATTCTTGAATTTGACAGCAATACAAAAAAATAATGACCAGGGATTTAGTAAGCTTAATATATATCTAAGATAGTTACATAATTTGATGAAAATCCAAGTTGATTTGAAAAAGTTATTAAAAAAATTAAAGTGTACTATCTCTATTTTGACCGAATTGCAAATCCTAGCTTTTTTTTACCAAGATAACTTTAATTGTTAAATTATACAGCAATACAACAAATAACTAATTGATACAGGATTCAGTAAGCTTACTATATATGTAAGACAGCTGTATAGTTTGATGAACATCCAAGTTGATTTGAAAAAGTTATTAAAAAAATTAAAGTGTACTATCTCTATTTTGTCCGAACTGAAAATTCTATTTTTTTTTACCTAGATTAATTTAATTCTTGATTTTGACAGCAATACAAAAAAAAAAAAAATGACCAGGGATTTAGTAAGCTTAATATATATCTAAGATAGCTACATAGTTTGATAAAAATCCAAGTTGATTTGAAAAAGTTATTAAAAAAATTAAAGTGTATTATCTCTATTTTGTCCGAACTGCAAATTCTATTTTTTTTTACCTAGATTAATATAATTCTTGATTTTGACAGCAAGACAAAAACAAAATGACCAGGGGTTTAGTAAGCTTAATATATATCTAAGATAGCTACATAATTTGATGAAAATCCAAGTTGATTTGAAAAAGTTATTAAAAAAATTAAAGTGTACTATCTTTATTTTGACCGAATTGCAAATCCTAGCTTTTTTTTTACCAAGATAACTTTAATTCTTGAATTTGACAGCAATACAACAAAAAATAAAATGACCTGGGAATCAGTAAGCTTAATATATATCTAAATTAGCTACATGGTTTGATGAAAATCCAAGTTGATTTGAAAAAGTTATTAAAAAAATTAAAGTGTACTATCTCTATTTTGTCCGAACTGAAAATTCTATTTTTTTTTTTACCTAGATTAATTTAATTCTTGATTTTGACAGCAATACAAAAAAAAAAAAAATGACCAGGGATTTAGTAAGCTTAATATATATCTAAGATAGCTACATAGTTTGATAAAAATCCAAGTTGATTTGAAAAAGTTATTAAAAAAATTAAAGTGTATTATCTCTATTTTGTCCGAACTGCAAATTCTATTTTTTTTTACCTAGATTAATATAATTCTTGATTTTGACAGCAAGACAAAAACAAAATGACCAGGGGTTTAGTAAGCTTAATATATATCTAAGATAGTTACATAATTTGATGAAAATCCAAGTTGATTTGAAAAAGTTATTAAAAAAATTAAAGTGTACTATCTCTATTTTGACCGAATTGCAAATCCTAGCTTTTTTTTACCAAGATAACTTTAATTGTTAAATTATACAGCAATACAACAAATAACTAATTGATACAGGATTCAGTAAGCTTAATATATATGTAAGACAGCTGTATAGTTTGATGAACATCCAAGTTGATTTGAAAAAGTTATTAAAAAAATTAAAGTGTACGATCTCTATTTCATCCGAACTGCAAATTCTAGCTATTTTTACCTAGATTAATTTAATTCTTGAATTTGACAGCAATACAAAAAAAAAAAAAAAATGACCAGGGATTTAGTAAGCTTAATATATATCTAAGATAGCTACATAGTTTGATAAAAATCCAAGTTGATTTGAAAAAGTTATTAAAAAAATTAAAGTGTATTATCTCTATTTTGTCCGAATTGCAAATCCTAGCTTTTTTTTACCAAGATAACTTTAATTGTTAAATTTTAGAGCAATACAACAAATAACTAATTGATACAAGATTCAGTAAGCTTAATATATATGTAAGATAGCTACATAGTTTGATGGAAATCCAAGTTGATTTGAAAAAGTTATTAAAAAAATTAAAGTGTACTATCTCTATTTTGACCGAAATGCAAATCCTAGCTTTTTTTTTACCAAGATAACTTGAATTCTTGAATTTGACAGCAATACAACAAAAAATAAAATGACCTGGGAATCAGTAAGCTTAATATATATGTAAGATAGCTACATAGTTTGATGGAAATCCAAGTTGATTTAAAAAAGTTATTAGAAAAATTAAAGTGTACTATCTCTATTTTGTCCGAACTGAAAATTCTATTTTTTTTTACCTAGATTAATTTAATTCTTGATTTTGACAGCAATACAAAAAAAAACAAAAAAATGACCTGGGATTTAGTAAGCTTAATATATATCTAAGATAGCTACATAGTTTGATGAAAATCCAAGTTGATTTGAAAAAAGTTATTAAAAAGATTAAAGTGTACTATCTCTATTTTGTCCGAATTGCAAATCCTAGCTTTTTTTACCAAGATTACTTTAATTCTTAAATTTTACAGCAATACAACAAAAAAGTAAATGACATGGGATTCAGTAAGCTTAATATATCTCTGAAATAGCTGCATAGTTTGATGAAAATCCAAGATGATTTGAAAAAGCTAAAAAAAAAAATAAAGATGCCTATCTGAATTTATATAATAATTTTTATTTTTACCTATTGTAAAATTAAATTCTTTCATTTGACAGCAATAAATCAAACTACCTAATAAGCTTGAATTTTGTAAGATCAATATTTAATTTAGTTAGATGGGCTGATTTTCACCAGTCAAAACTAAATTTGAAGGTCAAGACTAGTCGAGACAGGTCGAGACTAGTCAAGACAGGTCGAGACAGGTCGAGCCTTGGTCAAGACCATTTCAGACTACACAAAGATCATCAAGTACTGAATCAGACTAATTAAGTAAAGTCGAGACCTAGTCGAGTACACTTAAGTACAGTTAAGTACAGTCGAGACAATGTCGAGACTAGTCAAGTAAAATGTGTTCTCGATTTTACTGGTCGAGCACAAAAACTGGTCAATTCAGACTCTGAGCAGTTTGTAGTGTATGTCAATGTAAGCCAACAAAAATATTTAATCGAACCCTACCAACCAATTTTGATATTAAGACGCCAATATTGACCATACTTACCGCGGATCGTTTCACCCTAGGGACCAAACTGAGCATATTATTGGTCTATACAAGGTGTTGTTTTCATTGCAAAGGCCTTGGCTAACCTTAACATGTGTTTTTCAATATAAATCGGTGCTTCATTAAGCGGAAATCACGATAAAGCATCATAAAAGCCTAGAAAACCAAAATAAAGACAACTACCCATAAGAGTGAAAATCTTCCCCCAGCACCGCCCAGGCATTCCATTGGAGTATATTCTAGCTCAAACTAATGCTTAGGGTGTCTACTACATGCCAGAATCTGTATTTATACTAAGATATGTGGACAGAGGCCAACAAAATGTTTAATCGACCCTTACCCCCAATTTGGACAGCCTGACGCCATTATTGGCAATATTTACCCGGGATCTTTTCACCCTAGGGACCAAACTGAGCATATTTTTGATCTATTCAAGGTGTCATTTTCATTTTAAAAGCCTTTGCTAACTTTAACATGTGTTTTTCAATATAAGTAGGTGCTTCATTAAGCGGAAAACACGATAAACCATCATAAAAGCTTAGAAAACCAACATAAAGGCAACTACCCATAAGAGTGAAAATCTTCCACAAGCACCGCCCAGGCATGCTGTTGGGTATATATTATAGCTCAAACTAATGCTAAGGGAGTCTTCTACATGCCAGAATCTTTATTTACACTAAAATATGTGGACGGAGGCCAACAAAATGTTTAATCGACCCTTGCCCTTATTTGGAAGGCCAGACGCCATTATTGACCATACTAACCCGGATCTTTTAACCCTAGGGACCAAACTGATCATATTATTGGTTTATACAAGGTGTCATTTTCATCAAAAAGTTCTTGGCTAACTTTAAGATGTGTTTTCCAACCTAAATACATGAAATAGGTGCTTCATTAAGCGAAAAACAAGATAAATCATCATAAAAGCCAAGAAAAGCAACATAAAGGCAACTACCCATCAGAGTAAAAATCTCCCCCAGCACCGCACAGGCATGCCATTGGGGTATATTATAGCTCAAACGAATGCTAAGAGTGTTTACTAAATTCCTGAACCTTTACTTATAAGAAAATATGTCAATGTAAGCCAACAAAAATATTTAATCGTACCCTACCAACCAATTTTAATATTAAGACGCCAATATTGACCATGCTTACCGCGGATCGTTTCACCCTAGGGACCAAATTGAGCATATTATTGGTCGTTTCAAAGTGTCATTTCCATCGTAAAGGCCTTGGCTAACTTTCACATGTGTTTTCCAACATAAATAGGTGTTTCATTAAGCGGAAATCACGATAAAGCATCATAAAAGTCTAGAAAACCAACATAAAGGCAACTATCCATCAGAGTGAAAATCTCCCCCCAGCGCCGCCCAGGCTTGCCATAGGGTTATATTCTAGCTCAAACTAATGCTTAGGGTGTCTACTACATGCCTGAATCTGTATTTATACTAAAATATCGGAACATAGGCCAACAAAATATTTAATCGACCCCTACCCCCAATTTTAATATCCAGACGCCAGTATTGACCATACCAACCCCATATCTTTTCGCCCTAGGGACCAAACTGAACATATTATTGGTCTATTCTAGGTGTCATTTTCATCGTCAAGGCCTTGAATAACTTTAAGATGTGTTTCCAACAGAAATAGGTGCTTCCTTCACCGGAATACACATGAAACCATCATAAAAGCCTGGAAAAACCAACAAAAAGGCAACTACACATAGAGTGTAAACCTTCCCTTAGCACCGCCCAGGCATGCCATTTGGGAATATTTTAGCTCAAACTAATGCTTAGGGTGTCTACTACATGCCCGAATCTGTATTTATACTGAAATATGTGGACATAGGCCAAAAAAATATTTAATCGGCCCCTACCCTCAATTTTAATATCCAGACACCAATATTGACCATACCAACCAAGGATTTTTTCACCCTAGGGACTAAACTGAGCATATTATTGGTCTATACAAGGTGTCATTTTTATCGTTAAAAGCCTTTGCTAATTATAACATGTGTTTCCAACATAAATAGGTGCTTCGTTTAGCCAAAAACACATTAAACCATCATAAAAGCCTAAAAAACAACATAAAGGCAACTACCCACAAGAGTTAAAATCTCCCCCCAGCACCGCTTAGGCAAGGCATAGGGGTATAGTATAACTCAGACTAAAGCTTAGGGTGTCTACTACATACTCGAATCTTTACCTATACTCAAATATGTGACCGTAAGCCAAAAAAATATTTAATCGACCCTTACGCCAAATTTAGATAGCCAGACGCCAATATTGACCGTACCAACCCCGGAACTTTTCACCCTAGGGACCAAACTGAGCATATTATTGGTCTATTCAAGGTGTCATTTTCATCGTAAAGGCCTTGGCTAGCTTCATCATGTTTTTTTCAATATAAATAGGTGCTTCATTAAGCGGAAAACCCGATAAACCATCATAAAATCCTAGAAAACCAACATAGTGGCAACCACCCATAAGAGTTAAAATTTTCCTCCAGCACCGCCCAGGTGTGCCATTGGGGTATATTCTAGTTCAAACTAATGTTCAGGTTGTCTACTACATGCCTGAATCTTTCTTTATACTAAAAAATGTGGACATAGGCCAACAAAATGTTTAATCGACCCTTACCCCCAATTTTGAATCCAGACGCAAATATTGACCATACCAACCCCGGATCTTTTCACCCTAGGGACCAAAGTGAGCATATTATTGGTCTATACAAGGTGTCATTTCCATCGTAAAGGTCTTGGCTAAATTTAACATGTGTTTTTCAATATTAATACGTGCTTCATTAAGCGGAAAACACGATAAACCATCATAAAAGCCTAGAAGACCAACGTAAAGGCAACTACCCATAAGAGTGAAAATCTTCCCCCAGCACCGCCCAGGCATGCCATTGGGGTATATTATAGCTCAAACTAATGCTAAGGGTGGCTACTACATGCCTAAATCTCTATTTATACTAAAATATGTGGACGTAGGCCAACAAAATATTTATTCGACCTTTATCCCCAATTTGGATAGCTTGACGCCAATATTGATCATACCATGCCAGGAATTTTTCACCCTAGGGACCAAACTGAGCATATTATTGGTCTATACAAGGTGTCATTTTCATCGTAAAGGCCTTGACTATCTATAACATGTGTTTTCAAAATAAATAGGTGCTTCATTTAGCCGAAAACACATTAAACCATCATAAAAGCTTAGAAAACCAACATAAAGGCAACTACCGACAAGAGTTAAAATCTCCCTCCAGCACCGCTTAGGTAAGGCATAGGGGAATAGTATAGTTCAGACTAAAGCTTAGGGTGTCTACTACATGGTTGAATCTTTACCTATACTCAAATATGTGACCGTAAGCCAAAAAAATATTTAATCGACCCTTACCCCCCAATTTTGATAGCCAGACGCCAATATTGACCGTACCAACCCCGGATCTTTTCACCCTAGGGACCAAACAGAACATATTATTGGTCTATTCAAGGTGTCATTTTCATCGCAAAGGCCTTGGCTAACTTTCACATGTTTTTTTTTTCAATATAAATAGGTGCTTCATTAAGCGGAAAACACGGTAAACCATCATAAAGGTCTAGAAAACCAACATAAAGGCAACTACCCATAAGAGTGAAAATCTTCCCCCAGCGCCGCCCAGGCATGCCATTGGAGTATATTCTAGCTCAAACTAATGCTTAGGGTGTCTACTACATGCCTGAATCTGTATTTATACTAAAATATGGGAACATAGGCCAACCAAATGTTTAATCGACCCGTATCCCCAATTTTAAAATCCAGACTCCAGTATTGACCATACCAACCCCGGATCTTTTCACCCTAGGGACCAAACTGACTATATTATTGGTCTTTACAAGGTGTCATTTCCATCGTAAAGGCCTTGGCTAACTTTAACATGTGTTTTTCAATATAAATACGTGCTTTATTTAGCGGAAAACACGATAAACCAACATAAAGGCAACTACCCATAAAGTTGGCCAAGGCCTTTACGATAAAAATGACACCTTGTATAGACCAATAATATGCTCAGTTTGGTCCCTAGGGCGAAAAGATGTTGGATTATCATCGTCTTACACAGATACTATATTGTAAGTATAAAGTAGAATTGCATATTTTTAGATTATTCTATTTTTATAACAACCGATACATTTCTTAATTACGTTTAAGTCAGCATTTCACCAAAGTAGGCACGGGGTTTAAGTATGCATTTCCCTGCATACATAAACTTTAATGATATATTTTTCTATGAAAAAAACTTATTTGTTCATTGAATTATTATATTATCCTTAAAGGCTTTTACATTATCTTTCAGATGCATCAAAAATTAGCTCAATTGCGTTAATTTTTGTGAAATGCCGACACTTTGAAATTTTAAGACGTATATATGATGACCTATGCTTGCTTCAAACATCTAGATTAAGAGTGCACGGTCTTTAATCATTTATATTATATCTCAATTAAACTTTTTTTTTAAATCTGGCATCAAGAGGGTTAACATTATAGTAAAGTTCCATCATAATTGGTCCATACAATTCCGAGAAATAGTCTGGACAAAAACGTGTTCAATAATAAAAATTAAAAAAAGAATCGTACAATAACAATTTTTTCCGTCAGGGTGACATAAAAAAAATAAAAAGAAACGTTGAATAACAATACGTCACCTGTTGGGGTGCAATAATAAAAGTTATTATATCTTTTTTTAATTTCAATTTTTAAAACAATTAAATCGGCAAAGGGTTTGCAAATATGTCCCAATTAATGTGGATTTACATGGGAAGTATATTGTTACAGCCATTATTATGTATATCATAAGTATAGATTTTTTGTATACAAAGTGAAAGAAACACGTCATATTAGAATTAGTAATATATTTTTGTACATATCGATTTTAGTAAAATGGTAGAACAGTTTTGGAATGAGAACTCACTTTTGTCCTATGAGTGTACAAAATTAAAAATCATTTTACAGCGTAATAAGCGAGAAAAAGGGACAAGCTTTTTGAGAAAAGCTATTACTTGTACCGAAATTTTGCAGTTTTTAGCTATTATCTTAGATATTATTATATCTAATACTATAAACTATGATTTTAACCTTATTTTACATGATTTCCAAAGCATCAGTCAATACAGGTGAGAGACACAGGCTCTTTAGAGCTTCTAGCTGTTTATGTTGTACAAAACTAAGCTTATACTGTTATTGACCAACCGACAGACACTATAACTATTAAATGAAAATAAATATAATAACTTAAATGATATAGATAAATCAAAACATATCCTCAATCCTGAAACAAAACAGGACACTTGCAAATTAGGCTCCTTCTTAAAAAAGTCACTAAGACCGAGGACAGGGAGTCCTTGATATAATTTGAATCTCTTATATATATATATATTGATTTAAAGAAAGACAAGGAGTATAGTTCAAAGTGTCTACATTGTTTATTTTCATTGTTTTATATATGTAAATTGTATATTATGTATCATGTTTTAAGCCATTGGCCCATATGGGTGTAAAGTGCTTTTCAATAAAGAATTAAAAAAATAACAAAAGTATGCTCTCCAAAAAAAGCGAAAATAACCCCCACCCCAAAAAAATAAAATAAACAGCTATAGGGTATCTTTTGATTGTAAGAAGTTTGGTAAAAATTCAGGATAGATTTTGAATCAAATAAATGTTTTAAAAACTTTTAACTGAAGACTGTATGTAATGCTAACTGGAAGAAAAACTAAGTCAATTTATAAGTAAAATACAGCAAACCAGGAACAAAAATGTTCTGCTAGGTAATAGCTACGGATCATAAACAAGCTTTTGGCCAAGTCCGGTATAATTACAAGATAGTTTTAGAAAATTATTAAAAGTTTAAAGACTTTAAACGCAGAGTGAATGTTATGTTTCCTAGGAGAAAAACTAAGTCGATTTATAAGGAAAAAAATACGGAAAAAATGAAAAAATTTTACAAAATTTTATTCTTGATATTTTTATGATCCTAAACAGGTGAGTGAATGAAATGCTTCGTGGCAGAAAAATATATGTTCACTTTAGTTAAATATGAAAAAAACAGGATATTTTTTTTTCAAATTTACTCCTAGATACTATCTTATGGTCATTAACAAGTTTCTGTCCCAGTTTGGCAGAAATTCAGGACAGTTTAAGAAAGTCATTATAATTTAAAAAACCTTAACCACATGGTCAGTAGTTGTGGATGACAACGTCAGAATATAGGATCCCTATGTCTCTTTTTTAGCTCACCTAAAGGGCCAAGTGAGCTTTTCCCATCACTTGGCGTCCGTCGTCCGTCGTTGTCGTCGTCCGTCGTCGTTAACTTTTACAAAAATCTTCTCCTCTGAAACTACTGGGCCGAATTAAACCAAACTTGACCACAATCATCATTGGGGTATCTAGTTTAAAATATGATAAAACACCCTAGTCTGGCATTTGTGACATCCTAGTCATACACAATCAACTTGATAATCCATAAAGACATCATATCTTTGTAATAACTGTTCTATTGTATCTATCACACCTTCATTTATAATGTCTTCATCTAACACCCCAGTCATGCCCTCATAGCACCCTAGTAAGGCATTTGGGACATCCCAGTCATATACAATCAACCATTTAATACATACAGACATCATATCTTTGTAATAATTGTTCTATTGTATCTATCACACCTTCATTTATGATGTCTTCATCTAACACCCCAGTCATCCCTTACAACACCCTAATCAGGCATTTGGGACATCCCAGTCGTACACAATCAACCATTTAAAACATTCAGACAATCATATCTTTGTAATAATTGTTCTATTGTATCTATCACACCTTCATTTATAATGTCTTCATCTAACACCCCAGTCATACCCTTGTAACACCCTAGTCAGGCATTTGGGACATCCAAGTCATAGACAATCAACTATATAATACATACAGACATCATATCGTTGTAATAATTGTTCTATTGTATCTATCACACATTTTTTTTATAATGTCCTATCTAACACCCCACTCATGCCCTTTTTACACCCTAGTCAGGCATTTGTGACTTCTAGTCGTACACAATCAACTATATAATACATACAGACATCATATCTTTGTAATAATTGTTCTATTGTATCGATCACACCTTCATTTATAATGTCTTCATCTAACACCCCAGTCATGCCCTCATAGCACCCTAGTCAGGCATTTAGGACATCCCAGTCATACACAATCAACTATATAATACATATAGACATCATATCTTTGTAATAATTGTTCTATTGTATCTATCAAACATTTTTTTATAATGTCCTATCTAACACCCCACTCATGCCCTTTTAACACCCTAGTCAGGAATTTGTGAATCCTAGTCGTACACAATCAACTATATAATACATACAGACATCATATCTTTGTAATAATTGTTCTGTTGTATCTATCACACCTTCATTTATAATGTCTTCATCTAACACCCCAGTCATGCCCTTGTTACACCCTAATCAGGCATTTGGGACATCCCAGTCATACACAATCAACTATATAATACATACAGACATCATATCTTTGTAATAATTGTTCTATTGTATCTATCACACCTTCATTTATAATGTCTTCATCTAACACCCCAGTCATGCCCTTGTAACACCCTAATCAGGCATTTGGGATATCCCAGTCATACACAATCAACTATATAATACATACAGACATCATATCTTTGTAATTGTTCTATTGTATCGATCACACCTTCATTGATAATGTCTTCAACTTACACCCCAGTCATGCCCTCATTGCACCCTAGTCAGGCATTTGGGACATCCCAGTCATACACAATCAACTATATAATACATACAGACATCATATCTTTGTAATAATTGTTCTATTGTATCTATCACACCTCCTTTTATAATGTATTCATATAACACCCCAGTCATGCCCTTGTAACACCCTAGTCAGGAATTTGTGACATCCTAGTCGTACACAATCAACTATATAATACATTCAGACATCATACCTTTGTAATAATTGTTCTATTGTATCTATCACACCTTCATTTATAATGTCTTCATCAAACACCCCAGTCATGCCCTTGTAACACCCTAATCAGGCATTTGGGACATCCCAGTCATACACAATCAACTATATAATACATACAGACATCATATCGTTGTAATAATTGTTCTATTGTATCTATCACACCTTCATTTATAATGTCTTCATCTAACACCCTAGGCATGCCCTTGTAACACCCTAATCAGGCATTTGGGACATCTCAGTCATACACAACCAACTATATAATACATACAGACATCCTATCCTTGTAATAATTGTTCTATTGTATCTATCACACATTTTTTTTATAATGTCCTATCTAACACCCCACTCATGCCCTTTTAACACCCTAGTCAGGCATTTGTGACTCTTAGTCGTATACAATCAACTATATAATACATACAGACATCATATCTTTGTAATCATTGTTCTATTGTATCTATCACACCTTCATTTATAATGTCTTCATCTAACACCCCAGTCATGCCCTCATAGCACCCTAGTCAGGCATTTGGGACATCCCAGTCATACACAATCAACTATATAATACATACAGACATCATATCTTTGTAATAATTGTTCTATTGTATCAATCCCACATTCTTTTATAATGTCTTCATATAACACCCCAGTCAGGCCTTTTTAACACCCTAGTCAGGCATTTGTGACATCCTAGTCGTACACAATCAACTATATAACACATTCAGACATCATACCTTTGTAATAATTGTTCTATTGTATCTATCACACCTTCATTTATAATGTCTTAATTTAACAACCCAGTCATGCCCTTGTAACACCCTAATCAGGCATTTGGGACATCCCAGTCATACACAATCAACTATATAATACATTCAGACATCATATCTTTGTAATAATTGTTCTATTGTATCTATCACACCTTCATTTATAATGTCTTCATCTAACACCCTAGTCATGCCCTTGTAACACCCTAATTAGGCATTTGGGACATCTCAGTTATACACAACCAACTATATAATACATACAGACATCCTATCCTTGTAATAGTTGTTCTATTGTATCTATCACACATTTTTTTATAATGTCCTATCTAACACCCCACTCATGCCCTTTTAACACCCTAGTCAGGCATTTGTGACTCTTAGTCGTATACAATCAACTATATAATACATACAGACATCATATCTTTGTAATCATTGTTCTATTGTATCGATCACACCTCCATTTATAATGTCTTCATCTAACACCCCAGTCATGCCCTCATAGCACCCTAGTCAGGCATTTTGGACATCCCAGTCATACACAATCAACTATATAATACATACAGACATCATATCTTTTTAATAATTGTTCTATTGTATCAATCCCACATTCTTTTATAATGTCTTCATATAACACCCCAGTCATGCCCTTGTAACACCCTAATCAGGCATTTGGGACATCCCAGTCAAACACAATCAACTATATAATACATACAGACATCATATCTTTGTAATAATTGTTCTATCGTATCTATCACACCTTCATTTATAATGTCTTCATCTAACACCCCAGTCATGCCCTTGTAACTCCTTGATCAGGCATTTGGGACATCCCAGTCATACACAATCAACTATATAATACATACAGACATCATATCTTTGTAATAATTGTTCTATTGTATCTATCACACATTCATTTATAATGTCTTCATCTAGCACCCCAGTCATGCCCTTGTAACTCCTTGATCAGGCATTTGGGACATCCCAGTCATACACAATCAACTATATAATACATACAGACATCATATCTTTGTAATAATTGTTCTATTGTATCTATCACACATTCATTTATAATGTCTTCATCTAGCACCCCAGTCATGCCCTTGTAACACCCTAATCAGGCATTTGGGACATCCCAGTCAAACACAATCAACTATATAATACATACAGACATCATATCTTTGTAATAATTGTTCTATTGTATCTATCACACCTTCATTTATAATGTCTTCATCTAACACCCCAGGCATGCCCTCATAGCACCCTAATGAGGCATTTGGGACATCCCAGTCATACACAATCAACTATATAATACATACAGACATCCTATCCTTGTAATAGTTGTTCTATTGTATCTATCACACATTTTTTCATAATGTCCTTTCTAACACCCCACTCATGCCCTTTTAACACCCAAGTCAGGCATTTGTGACTCTTAGTCGTATACAATCAACTATATAATACATACAGACATCATATCTTTGTAATCATTGTTCTATTGTATCGATCACACCTTCATTTATAATGTCTTCATCTAACACCCCAGTCATGCCCTCATAGCACCCTAGTCAAGCATTTGGGACATCCCAGTCATACACAATCAACTATATAATACATACAGACATCATATCTTTGTAATAAATGTTCTATTGTATCAATCCCACATTCTTTTATAATGTCTTCATATAACACCCCAATCATGCCCTTGTAACACCCTAGTCAGGAATTTGTGACATCCTAGTCGTACACAATCAACTATATAATACATTCAGACATCATATCTTTGTAATAATTGTTCTATCGTATCTATCACACCTTCATTTATAATGTCTTCATCTATCACCCCAGTCATGCCCTTGTAACTCCTTAATCAGGCATTTGGGACATCCCAGTCATACACAATCAACTATATAATACATACAGACATCATATCTTTGTAATAATTGTTCTATTGTATCTATCACACATTCATTTATAATGTCTTCATCTAGCACCCCAGTCATGCCCTTGTAACACCCTAATCAGGCATTTGGGACATCCCAGTCAAACACAATCAACTATATAATACATACAGACATCATATCTTTGTAATAATTGTTCTATTGTATCTATCACACCTTCATTTAAAATGTCTTCATCTAACACCCCAGTCATGCCCTCATAGCACCCTAATGAGACATTTGGGACATCCTAGTCATACACAATCAACTATATAATACATACAGACATCATATCTTTGAAATAATTGTTCTATTGTATCTATCACACATTTTTTTTATAATGTCCTATCTAACACCCCACTCATGCCCTTTTAACACCCTAGTCAGGCATTTGTGACTCCTAGTCGCACACAATCAACTATATAATACATACAGACATCATATCTTTGTAATAATTGTTCTATTGTACCGATAACACCTTCATTAATAATGTCCTATCAAACACCCCACTCATGCCCTATTTACACCCTAGTCAGGCATTTGTGACTCCTAGTCGTATGCAATCAACTATATAATACATACAGACATCATATCTTTGTTATAATTGTTCTATTGTATCCATCACACCTTCATTTATAATATCTTCATGTAACACCCCAGTCATGCCCTTGTAACACCCTAATCAGGCATTTGGGACATCCCAGTAATACAAAAGCAACTATATAATACATTCAGACATCATATCTTTGTAATCATTGTTCTATTGTATCGATCACACCTTCATTGATAATGTCTTAAACTAACACCCCAGTCATGCCCTCATAGCACCCTAATCAGGCATTTGGGACATCCCAGTCAAACACAATCAACTATATAATACATACAGACATCATATCTTTGTAATAATTGTTCTATTGTATCTATCACACCTTCATTTATAATGTCTTCATCTAACACCCCAGTTATGCCCTCATAGCACCCTAATGAGGCATTTGGGACATCCCAGTCATACAGAAGCAACTATATAAGGCATACAGACATCATATCTTTGTAATAATTGTTCTATTGTATCTATCACACATTTTTTTTATAATGTCCTATCTAACACCCCAGTCATGCCCTTCGAACAACCTAGTCAGGCATTTGTGACTCCTAGTCGTACACAATCAACTATATAATACATACAAACATCATATCTTTGTAATAATTGTTCTATTATACCGATCACACCTTCATTTATAATGTCTTCATCTAACACCACAGTCATGCCCTCATAGCACCCTAGTCAGGCATTTGGGACATCCCAGTCATACACAATCAACTATATAATACATACAGACATCATATCTTTGTAATAAATGTTCTATTGTATCTATCCCACATTCTTTTATAATGTCTTCATATAACACCCCAGTCATGCCCTCATAACACCCTAGTCAGGAATTTGTGACATCCTAGTCGTACACAATCAACTATATAATACATTCAGACATCATATCTTTGTAGTAATTGTTCTATTGTATCTATCACACCTTCATTGATAATGTCTTCATCTAACACCCCAGTCATGCCCTTGTAACACCCTAGTCAGGCATTTGGGACATCCATCCCAGTCATACACAATCAACTATATAATACATACAGACATCATATCTTTGTAATAATTGTTCTATTGTATCGATCACACCTGCATTGATAATGTCTTCAACTAACACCCCAGTCATGCCCTCATAGCACCCTAGTCAGGCATTTGCGACATTCCAGTCATACACAATCAACTGTATAATACATACAGACATCATATCTTTGTAATAATTGTTCTATTGTATCTATCACACATTTTTTTTATAATGTCCTATCTAACACCTCACTCATGCCCATTTAACACCCTAGTCAGGCATTTTGGACATCCCAGTCATACACAATCAACTATATAATACATACAGACATCATATCTTTGTAATCATTGTTCTATTGTATCAATCACACCTTCATTTATAATGTCTTCATTTAACACCCCAGTCATGCCCTCATAGCACCCTAGTCAGGCATTTGGGACATCGTAGTCATACACAATCAACTATATAATACATACAGACATCATATCTTTGTAATAATTGTTCTATTGTATCAATCCCACATTCTTTTATAATGTCTTCATATAACACCCCAGTCATGCCCTTGTAACACCCTAGTCAGGAATTTGTGACATCCTAGTCGTACACAATCAACTATATAATACATTCAGACATCATATCTTTGTAATTATTGTTCTATTGTATCTATCACACCTTCATTTATAATGTCTTCATCTAACACCCCAGTCATGCCCTTGTAACACCCTAATCAGGCATTTGGGACATCCCAGTCATACACAATCAACTATATAATACATTCAGACATCATATCTTTGTAATAATTGTTCTATTGTATCTATCACACATTCATTTATAATGTCTTCATCTAACACCCCAGTCATGCCCTCATAGCACCCTAGTCAGGCATATTAGACATCACAGTCATACACAATCAACTATATATTACATACAGACATCTAATCTTTGTAATCTTTGTTCTATTGTATCGATCACACCTTCATTTATAATGTCTTCATCTAACACCCCAGTCATGCCCTCATAGCACCCTAGTCAGGCATTTTGGACATCACAGTCATCCACAATCAACTATATATTACATATAGACATCTAATCTTTGTAATCATTGTTCTATTGTATCGATCACACCTTCATTTATAATGTTTTCATGTAACAGCCCAGTCATGCCCTAATAGCACCCTAGTCAGGCATTTGGGACATCCCAGTCATTCACAATCAACTATAAAATATACAGACATCATATCTTTGTAATAATTGTTCTATTGTATCTATCCCACATTCTTTTATAATGTCTTCATATAACACCCCAGTCATGCCCTCATAACACCCTAGTCAGGAATTTGGGACATCCTAGTCGTACACAATCAACTATATAATACATTCAGACATCATATCTTTGTAATAATTGTTCTATTGTATCTATCACACATACTTTTATAATGTCTTCATATAACACCCCAGTCATGCCCTTGTAACACCCTAATCTGTCATTTGGGACATCCCAGTCATACACAATCAACTATATAATACATACAGACATCATATATTTGTAATAATTGTTCAGGAATTTGGGACATCCTAGTCGTACACAATCAACTATATAATACATTCAGACATCATATCTTTGTAATAATTGTTCTATTGTATCTATCACACATACTTTTATAGTGTCTTCATATAACACCCCAGTCATGCCCTTGTAACACCCTAATCTGTCATTTGGGACATCCCAGTCATACACAATCAACTATATAATACATACAGACATCATATATTTGTAATAATTGTTCTATTGTATTTATCACAAATTCATTTATGTCTTCATCTAAGACCCCAGTCATGCCCTCATAGCACCCTAGTCAGGCATTTGGGACATCCCAGTCATACACAATCAACTATATAATACATACAGACATCACATCTTTATAATCATTGTTCTATTGTATCAATCACACCTTCATTGATAATTTCTTCATCTAACACCCCAGTCATGCCCTCATAGCACCCTAGTCAGGCATTTGGGACATCCCAGTCATACACAATCAACTATATAATACATACAGACATCATATCTTTGTAATAATTGTTCTATTGTATCTATCCCACATTCTTTTATAATGTCTTCATATAACACCCCAGTCATGCCCTTGTAACACCCTAGTCAGGAATTTGTGACATCCTAGTCGTACACAATCAACTATATAATACATTCAGACATCATATCTTTGTAATAATTGTTCTATTGTATCTATCACACCTTCATTTATAATGTCTTCATCTAACACCCCAGTCATGCCCTTGTAACACCCTAATCAGGCATTTGGGACATCCCAGTCATACACAATCAACTATATAATACATTCAGACATCATATCTTTGTAATAATTGTTCTATTGTATCTATCACACATTCATTTATAATGTCTTCATCAACACCCCAGTCATGCCCTCATAGCACCCTAGTAAGGCATATTGGACATGACAGTCATACACAATCAACTATATATTACATACAGACATCTAATCTTTGTAATCTTTGTTCTATTGTATCGATCACACCTTCATTTATAATGTCTTCATCTAACACCCCAGTCATGCCATTATAGCACCCTAGTCAGGCATTTTGGACATCCCAGTCATACACAATCAACTATATAATACATACAGACATCATATATTTGTAATAATTGTTCTATTGTATCTATCACACATTCATTGATAATGTCTTCATCTAACACCCCAGTCATGCCCTCATAGCACCCTAGTCAGGCATTTGGGACATCCCAGTCATACACAATCAACTATATAATACATACAGACATCATATCTTTGTAATCATTGTTCTATTGTATCAATCCCACATTCATTTATAATGTCTTCATCTAACACCCCAGTCATGCCCTCATAGCACCCTAGTCAGGCATTTGGGACATTCCAGTCATACACAATCAACTATATAATACATACAGACATCATATCTTTGTAATAATTGTTTTATCGTATCTATCCCACATTCTTTTATAATGTCTTCATATAACACCCTAGTCATGCCCTTGTAACACCCTAGTCAGGAATTTGTGACATCCTAGTCGTACAAAATCAACTATATAATACATTCAGACATCATATCTTTGTAATAATTGTTCTATTGTATCTATCACACCTTCATTTATAATGTCTTCATCTAACACCCCAGTCATGCCCTTGTAACACCCTAATCAGGCATTTTGGACATCCTAGTCATACACAATCAACTATATAATACATTCAGACATCATATCTTTGTAATAATTGTTCTATTGTATCTATCACACATTCATTTATAATGTCTTCATATAACACCCCAGTCATGCCCTCATAGCACCCTAGTCAGGCATTTGGGACATCCCAGTCATACACAATCAACTATATAATACATACAGACATCATATCTTTGTAATCATTGTTCTATTGTATCAATCACACCTTCATTTATAATGTCTTCATCTAACACCCCAGTCATGCCCTCATAGCACCCTAGTCAGGCATTTGGGACATCGTAGTCATACACAATCAACCATATAATACATACAGACATCATATCTTTGTAATAATTGTTCTATTGTATCTATCCCACATTCTTTTATAATGTCTTCATATAACACCCCAGTCATGCCCTTGTAACACCCTAATCAGGCATTTTGGACATCCCAGTCATACACAATCAACTATATAATACATTCAGACATCATATCTTTGTAATAATTGTTCTATTGTATCTATCACACATTCATTTATAATGTCTTCATCTAACACCCCAGTCATGCCCTCATAGCACCCTTGTCAGGCATTTTGGACATCACAGTCATACACAATCAACTATATATTACATACAGACATCTAATCTTTGTAATCATTGTTCTATTGTATCGATCACACCTTCATTTATAATGTCTTCATCTAACACCCCAGTCATGCCCTAATAGCACCCTAGTCAGGCATTTGGGACATCCCAGTCATACACAATCAACTATATAATACATACAGACATCATATCTTTGTAATAATTGTTCTATTGTATCTATCCCACATTCTTTTATAATGTCTTCATATTGTCACGGCCAGGAACCATGTACCATACGCCGAATATCTATGAAAAATTATTGTACGCACAAGACCCTGTAGAGGTCTTAAAGAAAAACAAACAGTCAGGCTGTTTACAGTTTTTATATTTATTTTCCTTACACAAAGAGTCGTAATGCTCATAGTTGATAAAGAATATGTATTCTTATACATAAATATTGTTGTAGTTATAGAAGTTCATAGTAACATCGGTTTTGTTACAAACGTTATAACGGTTAGAGATTTGTATTGTAATTTTATACACATCTATGACACTGTCATTCTTTGGAATGTGACGTAAACAAACACTGTCTAGAACAAGGTAGATAATCTGGATGCAATAATCGTCGTTCTCGGCGTACACAAGTCTTACCAGCTTAAATGAATAGTCCATAGAACACACATAATCCTAGGAATAACTTCATAACAATTTTAATAGAAGGTGACAGCTGAACATACAAATAGACGGTCTAGAGTTAATAACAAACTGACGTTGTTCCAATCGAAATCTAGACGGCACAATATTCATGGCTGTTTCATGCGGCTGATCACTTAGAAAATTCGTATCATAATAAACGAGACATGCTTAAATTCCTCTCCATGTCTAGAATATAATTATACAAATTTCCCGAATATGTCAATACGGAATAAAGAGATATTTACAAAAGTTTGTTCAGGTAGGAAACGGAAGTATGACGTTTCCCGTAGAAATCAGTTTCTGATTGGCTGATTGGTTGTTGAGGTAACCATAGGGGACCTCGTGAGAAGCACGAGGATATTGCACGTAAATATTATTATAAAACATCATGCACAGACGGTGTTAGGCAGTCTGGCTTCAAGACTCAAGGCGGAAGCTAAAAAATAAAAAGAACTGCTAGGCGGAAGGCAAGAGCAGTTTTAATCATTTGTCTAAAAGAGAAACAAGGAAAGGTTTCTATAGACGGAATATTTCTGAAAGAGAAATTAATTTAATATACAAAGAGGGTGTCTTTTACTTACATTTAGTTACGTAATAAATTGTGAACGGTGTTCGTACATAACAATTAAGGTTCAGAAGTACAAAAGTTGAATTTAAATATAAATTCAGCTAAAAGCAAATAAAAGTATTATTTAAGGAAAAATATATGTATATTTATTTCCTATAGAAAATTCCTGAATATAAAGGAATTTAGTTACTTGTCCGAATTAAGGCAACAGTATAAATTATTATCGTACAAATAAATAACGTATCGAGTTAGATACTTTATAAATTGTATAGAGTTATAATGTAGAATATTACTACGTCATAGCAACCGTCAGTTAAAGAAAGAAGACTGTCCGTTATTTCCATATCTATATAAAAGTTCCGAGTATTTTTCCGCAGAAAAATACATTGTGCAAGAAGATCAGGCAGCTCCCCAGAAATATATTGACAATAATAAAACATTTTTATTCATAATTTATTATAAATATTGCATATACGTAATTTATAAATTATATATTGTATATCCAACTTTCTCATTCATATTCACCAAAAGCCAGAGACTCAACGATCCCTTATAGATAACATAATGTTGTGGCTATATTAAAGGTTCTTCTTTTATTTAGTGGTCTTGTCTGGATATTACAGTCCTTTCTTGTATATTGGTGTAACTTTGACCGGTAAAACTATCAACAGTCAAAGTCCCACTATTGTATGAATCGTTTTATCACACGGTTTAAGGTACACAAGAACTAAGCATAGCCCTACGGCGTTACAATATAACACCCCAGTCATGCCCTCATAATACCCTAGTCAGGAATTTGTGACATCCTAGTCGTACACAATCAACTATATAATACATTCAGACATCATATCTTTGTAATAATTGTTCTATTGTATCGATCACACCTGCATTGATAATGTCTTCAACTAACACCCCAGTCATGCCCTCATAACACCCTAGTCAGGCATTTGCGACATCCCAGTCATACACAATCAACTATATAATACATACAGACATCATATCTTTGTAATAATTGTTCTATTGTATCTATCACACATTTGTTTTATAATGTCCTATCTAACACCCCACTCATGCCCTTTTAACACCCTAGTCAGGCATTTTGGACATCCCAGTCATACACAATCAACTATATAATACATACAGACATCATATCTTTGTAATCATTGTTCTATTGTATCAATCACACCTTCATTAATAATGTCTTCATCTAATACCCCAGTCATGCCCTCATAGCACCCTAGTCAGGCATTTGGGACATCCCAGTCATACACAATCAACTATATAATACATACAGACATCATATCTTTGTAATAATAATTCTATTGTATTTATCCGACATTCTTTTATAATGTCTTCATATAACACCCCAGTCATGCCCTTGTAACACCCTAGTCAGGAATTTGTGACATCCTAGTCGTACACAATCAACTATATAAAACATTCAGACATCATATCTTTGTAATAATTGTTCTATTGTATCTATCACACCTTCATTTATAATGTCTTCATCTAACACCCCATTCATGCCCTTGTAACACCCTAATATGGCATTTGGGACATCCCAGTCATACACAATCAACTATATAATACATTCAGACATCATATCTTTGTAATAATTGTTCTATTGTATATATCACACATTCATTTATAATGTCTTCATCTAACACCCCAGTCATGCCCTCATAGCACCCTAGTCAGGCATTTTGGACATCACAGTCATACACAATCAACTATATATTACATACAGACATCTAATCTTTGTAATCATTGTTCTATTGTATCGATCACACCTTCATTTATAATGTCTTCATCTAACACCCCAGTCATGCCCTCATAGCACCCTAGTCAGGCATTTGGGACATCCCAGTCATACACAATCAACTATATAATAGATACAGACATCATATCTTTGTAATAATTGTTCTATTGTATCGATCACACCTTCATTTATAATGTCTTTATCTAACACCACAGTCATGCCCTTATAGCACCCTAGTCATGCATTTGGGACATCCCAGTCATACACAATCAACTATATAATAATACAGACATCATATCTTTGTAATAATTGTTCTATTGTATCTATCACACATTTTTTTTTATAATGTCCTATCTAACACCCCACTCATGCCCTTTTAACACCCTAGTCAGGCATTTGTGACTCCTAGTCGTACACATTCAACTATATAATACATACAGACATCATATCTTTGTATTAATTGTTCTATTGTATCGATCACACCTTCATTTATAATGTCTTCAGCTAACATCCCAGACATGCCCTCATAGCCCCTAGTCAGGCATTTGGGACATCCCAGTCATACACAATCAACTATATAATACATACAGACATCATATCTTTGTAATAATTGTTCTATTGTATCGATCACACCTGCATTGATAATGTCTTCAACTAACACCCCAGTCATGCCCTCATAGCACCCTAGTCAGGCATTTGCGACAACCCAGTCATACACAATCAACTATATAATACATACAGACATCATATCTTTGTAATAATTGTTCTATTGTATCTATCACACATTTTTTTTATAATGTCCTATCTAACACCCCACTCATGCCCTTTTAACACCCTAGTCAGGCATTTGGGACATCCCAGTCATACACAATCAACTATATAATACATACAGACATCATATCTTTGTAATCATTGTTCTATTGTTATCAATCACACCTTCATTTATAATGTCTTCATCTAACACCCCAGTCATGCCCTCATAGCACCCTACTCAGGCATTTGGGACATCCCAGTCATACACAATCAACTATATAATACATACAGACATCATATCTTTGTAATAATTGTTCTATTGTATCTATCCCACATTCTTTTATAATGTCTTCATATAAAACCCCAGTCATGCCCTTGTAACACCCTAGTCAGGAATTTGTGACATCCTAGTCGTACACAATCAACTATATAATACATTCAGACATCATGTCTTTGTAATAATTGTTCTATTGTATCTATCACACCTTCATTTATAATGTCTTCATCTAACACCCCAGTCATGCTCTTGTAACACCCTAATATGGCATTTGGGACATCCCAGTCATACACAATCAACTATATAATACATTCAGACATCATATCTTTGTAATAATTGTTCTATTGTATCTATCACACATTCATTTATAATGTCTTCATCTAACACCCCAGTCATGCCCTCATAGCACCCTAGTCAGGCATTTTGGACATCACAGCCATACACAATCAACTATATATTACATACAGACATCTAATCTTTGTAATCATTGTTCTATTGTATCGATCACAACTTCATTTATAATGTCTTCATCTAACACCCCAGTCATGCCATCATAGCACCCTAGTCAGGCATTTGGGACATCCCAGTCATAAACAATCAACTAAATAATACAAACAGACATCATATCTTTGTAATAATTGTTCTATTGTATCTATCCCACATTCTTTTATAATGTCTTCATATAACACCCCAGTCATGCCCTCATAACACCCTAGTCAGGAATTTGTGACATCCTAGTCGTACACAATCAACTATATAATACATTCAGACATCATATCTTTGTAATAATTGTTCTATTGTATCTATCACACCTTCATTGATAATGTCTTCATCTAACACCCCAGTCATGCCCTTGTAACACCCTAATCAGGCATTTGGGACATCCCAGTCATACACAATCAACTATATAATACATACAGACATCATATCTTTGTAATAATTGTTCTATTGTATCGATCACACCTGCATTGATAATGTCTTCAACTAACACCCCAGTCATGCCCTCATAGCACCCTAGTCAGGCATTTGCGACATTCCAGTCATACGCAATCAACTATATAATACATACAGACATCATATCCTTGTAATTATTGTTCTATTGTATCTATCACACCTTCATTTATAATGTGTTCATCTAACATCCCAGTCATGCCCTTGTAACACCCTAGTCGGGCATTTTGGACATCCTAGTCGTACACAATCAACTATTTAATACATTCAGACATCATATCTTTGTAATAATTGTTCTATTGTATCTATCACACCTTCATTGATAATGATTTCTTCTAACATCCCAGTCATGCCCTTGTAACACCCTAGTCAGGCATTTGTGACATCCTAGTCGAACACAATCAACTATATGATGCATACAGACATCATATCCTTGTAATAATTGTTCTATTGGACCTATCACATGTTTTTTTTTTATCATGTCCTATCTAACACCCCACTCATGCCCTTTTAACACCCTAGTCAGGCATTTGTGACATCCCAGTCATACACAATCAACTATATAATACATTCAGACATCATATCTTTTTAATAATTGTTCTATTGTATCAATCACACATTCATTTATAATGTCTTCATCTAACATCCCAGTCATGCCCTTGTAACACCCTAATCAGGCATTTGGGACATCCTAGTCGTACACAATCAACTATTTAATACATTCAGACATCATATCTTTGTAATAATTGTTCTATTGTATCGACCACACCTTCATTAATAATGTCTTCATCTAACATCCAAGTCATGCCCTTGTAACACCCTAGTCACGCATTTGTGACATCCTAGTCGAACACAATCAACTATATGATACATACAGACATCATATCCTTGTAATCATTGTTCTATTGGATCTATCACATATTTTTTTATAATGTCCTATCTAACACCCCACTCATGTCCTTTTAACACCCTAGTCAGGCATTTGTGACATCCCAGTCATACACAATCAACTATATAATACATACAGACATCATATCTTTTTAATAATTGTTCTATTGTATCAATCACACCTTCATTTATAATGTCTTCATCTATCACCCCAGTCATGCCCTCATAGCACCTTAGTCAGGCATTTGGGACATCCCAGTCATACACAATCAACTATATAATACATACAGACATCATATCTTTGTAATAATTGTTCTATTGTATCTATCCCACATTCTTTTATAATGTCTTCATATAAAACCCCAGTCATGCCCTTGTAACACCCTAGTCAGGAATTTGTGACATCCTAGTCGTACACAATCAACTATATAATACATACAGACATCATATCTTTGTAATTATTGTTCTATTGTATCAATCACACCTTCATTTATAATGTCTTCATCTAACACCCCAGTCATGCCCTCATAGCACCCTAGTCAGGCATTTGGGACATCCCAGTCATACACAATCAACTATATAATACATACAGACATCATATCTTTGTAATAATTGTTCTATTGTATCTATCCCACATTCTTTTATAATGTCTTCATATAAAACCCCAGTCATGCCCTTGTAACACCCTAATCAGGAATTTGTGACATCCTAGTCGTACACAATCAACTATATAATACATTCAGACATCATGTCTTTGTAATAATTGTTCTATTGTATCTATCACACCTTCATTTATAATGTCTTCATCTAACACCCCAGTCATGCCCTTGTAACACCCTAATATGGCATTTGGGACATCCCAGTCATACACAATCAACTTTATAATACATTCAGACATCATATCTTTGTAATAATTGTTCTATTGTATCTATCACACATTCATTTATAATGTCTTCATCTAACACCCCAGTCATGCCCTCATAGCACCCTAGTCAGGCATTTTGGACATCACAGTCATACACAATCAACTATATATTACATACAGACATCTAATCTTTGTAATCATTGTTCTATTGTATCGATCACAACTTCATTTATAATGTCTTCATCTAACACCCCAGTCATGCCCTCATAGCACCCTAGTCAGGCATTTGGGACATCCCAGTCATACGCAATCAACTATATAATACATACAGACATCATATCCTTGTAATAATTGTTCTATTGTATCTATCACACCTTCATTTATAATGTGTTCATCTAACATCCCAGTCATGCCCTTGTAACACCCTAGTCGGGCATTTTGGACATCCTAGTCGTACACAATCAAATATTTAATACATTCAGACATCATATCTTTGTAATAATTGTTCTATTGTATCTATCACACCTTCATTGATAATGTCTTCATCTAACATCCCAGTCATGCCCTTGTAACACCCTAGTCAGGCATTTGTGACATCCTAGTCGAACACAATCAACTATATGATGCATACAGACATCATATCCTTGTAATAATTGTTCTATTGGACCTATCACATGTTTTTTTTTTTATAATGTCCTATCTAACACCCCACTCATGCCCTTTTAACACCCTAGTCAGGCATTTGTGACATCCCAGTCATACACAATCAACTATATAATACATTCAGACATCATATCTTTTTAATAATTGTTCTATTGTATCAATCACACCTTCATTTATAATGTCTTCATCTAACATCCCAGTCATGCCCTTGTAACACCCTAATCAGGCATTTGGGACATCCTAGTCGTACACAATCAACTATTTAATACATTCAGACGTCATATCTTTGTAATAATTGTTCTATTGTATCGACCACACCTTCATTTATAATGTCTTCATCTAACATCCAAGTCATGCCCTTGTAACACCCTAGTCACGCATTTGTGACATCCTAGTCGAACACAATCAACTATATGATACATACAGACATCATATCCTTGTAATAATTGTTCTATTGGATCTATCACATATTTTTTTATAATGTCCTATCAAACACCCCACTCGTGCCCTTTTAACACCCTAGTCAGGCATTTGTGACATCCCAGTCATACACAATCAACTATATAATACATACAGACATCATATCTTTTTAATAATTGTTCTATTGTATCAATCACACCTTCATTTATAATGTCTTCATCTATCACCCCAGTCATGCCCTCATAGCACCTTAGTCAGGCATTTGGGACATCCCAGTCATACACAATCAACTATATAATACATACAGACATCATATCTTTGTAATAATTGTTCTATTGAATCTATCCCACATTCTTTTATAATGTCTTCATATAAAACCCCAGTCATGCCCTTGTAACCCTCTAGTCAGGAATTTGTGACATCTTAGTCGTACACAATCAACTATATAATACATACAGACATCATATCTTTGTAATCATTGTTCTATTGTATCAATCACACCTTCATTTATAATGTCTTCATCTAACACCCCAGTCATGCCCTCATAGCACCCTAGTCAGGCATTTGGGACATCCCAGTCATACACAATCAACTATATAATACATACAGACATCATATCTTTGTAATAATTGTTCTATTGTATCTATCCCACATTCTTTTATAATGTCTTCATATAAAACCCCAGTCATGCCCTTGTAACACCCTAGTCAGGAATTTGTGACATCCTAGTCGTACACAATCAACTATATAATACATTCAGACATCATGTCTTTGTAATAATTGTTCTATTGTATCTATCACACCTTCATTTATAATGTCTTCATCTAACACCCCAGTCATGCCCTTGTAACACCCTAATATGGCATTTGGGACATCCCAGTCATACACAATCAACTTTATAATACATTCAGACATCATATCTTTGTAATAATTGTTCTATTGTATCTATCACACATTCATTTATAATGTCTTCATCTAACACCCCAGTCATGCCCTCATAGCACCCTAGTCAGGCATTTTGGACATCACAGTCATACACAATCAACTATATATTACATACAGACATCTAATCTTTGTAATCATTGTTCTATTGTATCGATCACAACTTCATTTATAATGTCTTCATCTAACACCCCAGTCATGCCCTCATAGCACCCTAGTCAGGCATTTGGGACATCCCAGTCATACGCAATCAACTATATAATACATACAGACATCATATCCTTGTAATAATTGTTCTATTGTATCTATCACACCTTCATTTATAATGTGTTCATCTAACATCCCAGTCATGCCCTTGTAACACCCTAGTCGGGCATTTTGGACATCCTAGTCGTACACAATCAACTATTTAATACATTCAGACATCATATCTTTGTAATAATTGTTCTATTGTATCTATCACACCTTCATTGATAATGTCTTCATCTAACATCCCAGTCATGCCCTTGTAACACCCTAGTCAGGCATTTGTGACATCCTAGTCGAACACAATCAACTATATGATGCATACAGACATCATATCCTTGTAATAATTGTTCTATTGGACCTATCACATGTTTTTTTTTATAATGTCCTATCTAACACCCCACTCATGCCCTTTTAACACCCTAGTCAGGCATTTGTGACATCCCAGTCATACACAATCAACTATATAATACATTCAGACATCATATCTTTTTAATAATTGTTCTATTGTATCAATCACACCTTCATTTATAATGTCTTCATCTAACATCCCAGTCATGCCCTTGTAACACCCTAATCAGGCATTTGGGACATCCTAGTCGTACACAATCAACTATTTAATACATTCAGACATCATATCTTTGTAATAATTGTTCTATTGTATCGACCACACCTTCATTTATAATGTCTTCATCTAACATCCAAGTCATGCCCTTGTAACACCCTAGTCACGCATTTGTGACATCCTAGTCGAACACAATCAACTATATGATACATACAGACATCATATCCTTGTAATAATTGTTCTATTGGATCTATCACATATTTTTTTATAATGTCCTATCAAACACCCCACTCGTGCCCTTTTAACACCCTAGTCAGGCATTTGTGACATCCCAGTCATACACAATCAACTATATAATACATACAGACATCATATCTTTTTAATAATTGTTCTATTGTATCAATCACACCTTCATTTATAATGTCTTCATCTATCACCCCAGTCATGCCCTCATAGCACCTTAGTCAGGCATTTGGGACATCCCAGTCATACACAATCAACTATATAATACATACAGACATCATATCTTTGTAATAATTGTTCTATTGAATCTATCCCACATTCTTTTATAATATCTTCATATAAAACCCCAGTCATGCCCTTGTAACACCCTAGTCAGGAATTTGTGACATCCTAGTCGTACACAATCAACTATATAATACATACAGACATCATATCTTTGTAATCATTGTTCTATTGTATCAATCACACCTTCATTTATAATGTCTTCATCTAACACCCCAGTCATGCCCTCATAGCACCCTAGTCAGGCATTTGGGACATCCCATTCATACACAATCAACTATATAATACATACAGACATCATATCTTTGTAATAATTGTTCTATTGTATCTATCCCACATTCTTTTATAATGTCTTCATATAAAACCCCATTCATGCCCTTGTAACACCCTAATATGGCATTTTGGACATCCCAGTCATACACAATCAACTATATATTACATACAGACATCTAATCTTTGTAATCATTGTTCTATTGTATCGATCACAAATTCATTTATAATGTCTTCATCTAACACCCCAGTCATGCCCGCATAGCACCCTAGTCAGGCATTTGGGACATCCCAGTCATACACAATCAACTAAATAATACAAACAGACATCATATCTTTGTAATAATTGTTTTATTGTATCTATCCCACATTCTTTAATAATGTCTTCATATAACACCCCAGTCATGCCCTCATAACACCCTAGTCAGGAATTTGTGACATCCTAGTCGAACACAATCAACTATATGATGCATACAGACATCATATCCTTGTAATAATTGTTCTATTGGACCTATCACATGTTTTTTTTTATAATGTCCTATCTAACACCCCACTCATGCCCTTTTAACAACCTAGTCAGGCATTTGTGACATCCCAGTCATACACAATCAACTATATAATACATTCAGACATCATATCTTTTTAATAATTGTTCTATTGTATCAATCACACCTTCATTTATAATGTCTTCATCTAACATCCCAGTCATGCCCTTGTAACACCCTAATCAGGCATTTGGGACATCCTAGTCGTACACAATCAACTATTTAATACATTCAGACATCATATCTTTGTAATAATTGTTCTATTGTATCGACCACACCTTCATTTATAATGTCTTCATCTAACATCCAAGTCATGCCCTTGTAACACCCTAGTCACGCATTTGTGACATCCTAGTCGAACACAATCAACTATATGATACATACAGACATCATATCCTTGTAATAATTGTTCTATTGGATCTATCACATATTTTTTTATAATGTCCTATCTAACACCCCACTCATGCCCTTTTAACACCCTAGTCAGGCATTTGTGACATCCCAGTCATACACAATCAACTATATAATACATACAGACATCATATCTTTTTAATAATTGTTCTATTGTATCAATCACACCTTCATTTATAATGTCTTCATCTATCACCCCAGTCATGCCCTCATATCACCTTAGTCAGGCATTTGGGACATCCCAGTCATACACAATCAACTATATAATACATACAGACATCATATCTTTGTAATAATTGTTCTATTGTATCTATCCCACATTCTTTTATAATGTCTTCATATAAAACCCCAGTCATGTCCTTGTAACACCCTAGTCAGGAATTTGTGACATCCTAGTCGTACACAATCAACTATATAATACATACAGACATCATATCTTTGTAATCATTGTTCTATTGTATCAATCACACCTTCATTTATAATGTCTTCATCTAACACCCCAGTCATGCCCTCATAGCACCCTAGTCAGGCATTTGGGACATCCCATTCATACACAATCAACTATATAATACATACAGACATCATATCTTTGTAATAATTGTTCTATTGTATCTATCCCACATTCTTTTATAATGTCTTCATATAAAACCCCAGTCATGCCCTTGTAACACCCTAGTCAGGAATTTGTGACATCCTAGTCGTACACAATCAACTATATAATACATTCAGACATCATGTCTTTGTAATAATTGTTCTATTGTATCTATCACACCTTCATTTATAATGTCTTCATCTAACACCCCAGTCATGCCCTTGTAACACCCTAATATGGCATTTGGGACATCCCAGTCATACACAATCAACTATATAATACATATAGACATCCTATCTTTGTAATAATTGTTCTATTGTATCTATCACACCTTTTTTTATAATGTCTTCATATAACACCCCAGTCATGCCCTTGTAAAACCCTATTCAGGAATTTGTGACATCCTAGTCGAACACCATCAACTATTTATTGTGTATTAACATAGCACTATGATGTTCGACTGTGTATCTATAGATGCATGCTTGATATAATTGGTTTTATGGTGTAGTAAGATAGTATTACGATGTTATATTGTCTATCTATTGTAAAATGTTTGGTATAATTGGTTTTTAATGCGAAGTAAGATAGTTCTATGATTTTAGATGGTCTATCTTTTGAAACATGCTTGGTATAATTGGTTTGTATTGTCTAATAAGATAGTACTATGATGTTATATTGTCTATCTATTGAAACATGCTTGGTATAATTTGTTTTTATTGTGTAGTAAGATAGGGCTATGATGTTAGATGGTCTACGTATTGAAATAGCCTTGGTATAATTGGTTTTCATGATGTAGTAAGATAGTACTATAATGTTAGATGGTCTATCTATTGAAACATGCTTGATATAATTGTTTTTTCTGGTGTAGTAAGATAGTACTATGATGTTAGATGGTCTATCTATTGAATCATGCTTGGTATAATTGATTTTTCTGGTGTAGTAAGATAGTATTATGATGTAAGATGGTCTATCTATTCAAACATGCTTGATATAATTGGTTTTATTGCATAATAAGATGATTTATCCTGTAACAAAAATGGCACTGTGGCCTATAGACGTGGTGTCAGAGTCAATCTATCACAGTCAAGTGATTTATTCTGTAGCAATAATGGTACTGTGGCCTATAGACATAGTGTCAGAGTCAATTTATCACAGTGAGATGATTTATCCCGTAATAATAATGATACTGTCACCTATAGACATGGTGTAAGAGTCAATCTATCACAGTCAGATGATTTATCCCGTAACAATAATGATACTGTCACCTATAGACATGATGTCAGAGACAATCTATCACAGTCAGATGGTTTATCCTATAAGAATAATGATACTGTGACCTGTAGACATAGTGTCAGAATCAATCTATCACAGTCCGATGATTTATCCTGTAACAATAATGTTACTGTGGCCTAAAGACGTGGTGTCAAAGTCAATCTATATCTGTCAGTTGATTTATCCCGTAATAATAATGATACTGTGACCTATAGACATGGTGTCAGAGTCAATTTATCACAGTCAGATTATTTATCCCGTAACAATAATGATACTGTGACCTATAGACATGGTGTCAGAGTCAATCTATCACAGTCAGATTATTTATCCCGTAACAATAATGATACTATGACCTATAGACATGGTGTCAGAGTCAATCTATCATAGTCAGATGATTTATCCTGTAACAATAATGATACCTTGACCAATAGAAATGGTGTCAGAGTCAATCTATCACAGTCAGATTATATATCCCGTAACAATAATGATACTGTGACCTATAGACATGGTGTCAGAGTCAATTTATCATAGTCAGATGATTTATCCTGTAACAATGATGATACTGTGACCTATAGACATAGTGTCAGAATCAATCTATCACAGTCAGATGATTTATCCTATAACAGTAATGATACCTTGACCAATAGAAATGGCGTCAGAGTAAATCTGTCACAGTCAGATGATTTATCCTGTACCACTAGTGGTACTGTGGCCAATAGACATAGTGTCAGAGTCAATCAATCACAGTCAGATGATTTATCCTGTAACGGTAATGATACTGTCACCTATAGACATGATGTCAGAGTCAATCTATCCCAGTCAGACGATTTATCCTGTAACAATGATGATAATGTGACCCATAGACATAGTTGTCAGAATCAATCTATCACAGTCAGATGATATATCCTGTAACAATAATGATACTTTGACCTATAGACATAGTGTCAGAGTCAATCTATCGCAGTCAGATGATTTATCCTGTAACAAAAATGGTACTGTGGCCTATAGACATGGTGTCATAGTCAATCCATCACAATCGGATGATTTATCCTATAACAAAAATGGCACTGTGGCCTATAGACGTGGTGTCAGAGTCAATCTATCACAGTCAGGTGATTTATCCTGTAGCAATAATGGTACTGTGGCCTATAGACATACTCTCAGAGTCAATTTATCACAGTCAGATGATTTATCCCGTAATAATAATGAAACTGTGACCTATAAACATGGTGTAAGAGTCAATCTATCACAGTCAGATGATTTATTCTGTTAACAATAATGATACCTTGACCAATAGAAATGGTGTCAGAGTCAATCTATCACAGTCAGATGATTTATCCTGTAACAATAATGATACTGTGACCTATAGACATAGTGTCAGAATCAATCTATCACAGTCAGAAGATTTATCCTGTAACAATAAGGATACTGTGACCTATAGACATAGTGTCACAATCAATCTATCACAGTCAGATGATTTATCCTGTAACAATAAGGATACTGTGACCTATAGACATAGTGTCAGAGTCAATCTATAACAGTCAGATGATTTATCCTGTAACAAAAATGGTACTGTGGCCTATAGACATCGTGCCATAGTCAATCTATCACAGTCAGATGATTTATCCTGTAACAAAATGGTACTGTGACCTATAGACGTGGTGTCAGAGTCAATCTATCACTGTCAGTTGATTTATCCCGTAATAATAATGATACTGTGACCTATAGACATGGTGTCAGAGTCAATCTATCACAGTCACATTATTTTTCCCGTAACAATAATAATACTGTGACCTATAGACATGGTGTCAGAGTCTATCACAGTCAGATGATTTATCCTGTAACAATAATGATACCTTGACCAATAGAAATGGCGTCAGAGTAAATCTGTCACAGTCAGATGATTTATCCTGTAACGGTAATGATACTGTCACCTATAGACATGATGTCAGAGTCAATGTATCACAGTCAGACGATTTATCCTGTAACAATGATGATAATGTGACCCATAGACATAGTGTCAGAATCAATCTATCACAGTCAGATGATTTATCCTGTAACAATAATGATACTTTGACCTATAGACATGGTATCAGAGTCAATCTATAACAGTCAGATGATTTATCCTTTAGCAAAAATGGTACTGTGGCCTATAGATATGGTGTCATAGTCAATCCATCACAATCAAATGATTTATTCTGTAACAAAAATGGCACTGTGGCCTATAGACGTGGTGTCATAGTCAATATATCACAGTCAGGTGATTTATCCTGTTGCAATAATGATACTGTGGCCTATAGACATAGTGTCAAAGTCAATTTATCACAGTCAGATGATTTATCCCGTAATAATAATGAAACTGTGACCTATAGACATGGTGTAAGAGTCAATCTATCACAGTCAGATGATTTATCCCGTAACAATAATGATACTGTGACCTATAGACATGGTGTCAGAGTGAATCTATCACAGTCAGATGATTTATCCTGTAACAATAATGATACCTTGACCAAAAGAAAAGGCGTCAGAGTATATATATCACAGTCAGATGATTTATCCTGTACCACTAGTGGTATTGTGGCCAATAGACATAGTGTCAGAGTCAATCTATCACAGTCAGATGATATATCCTGTAACAAGAATGATACTGTGACCTATAGACATGGCGTCAGAGTCAATCTATCACAATCATATGATTTATCCTGTAACAATAATGATACTGTCACCTATAGACATGATGTCAGAGACAATCCGTCACAGTCAGATGATTTATCCTGTAACAATAATGATACTGTGACCTATAGACATAGTGTCAGAATCAATCTATCACAGTCCGATGATTTATCCTGTAACAATAATGATACCTTGACCAATAAAAATGGTGGCAGAGTAAATCTATCACAGTCAGATGATTTATCTTGTACCAATAATGGTAGTTTGGCCAACATACATAGTGTCAGAGTCAATCTATCACAGTCAGATGATTTATCCTGTAGCAATAATGATACTGTGACCTATAGACATACTGTCAGAGTCAATCTATCACAGTCAAATGATTTATCCTGTATTAATAATGATACTGTGACCTAAAGACATAGTATCAGAATCAATTTATCACAGTCAGATGATTTACCCTGTAACAATAAGGATACTGTGACCTATAGACATAGTGTCAGAGTCAATCTATAACAGTCAGATGATTTATCTTGTAACAATAAGATACTTTGACCTATAGACATAGTGTCAGAAACCATCTATCACAGTCTGGTGATTTATCCTGTAGCAATAATGCTACTGTCGCCTATAGACATAGTGTCACAGTCAATTTATCACAGTCAGATGATTTATCCCGTATTAATAATGATACTGTGACCTATACACATGGAGTAAGAGTCAATCTATCACAGTCAGATGATTTATCCCGTAACAATAATGATACTGTGACATATAGACATGGTGTCAGAATCAATCTATCACCGTCAGATTACTTATCCTGTAACAATAATGATACTTTGACCAATAGAAATGATGTCAAAGTAAATCTATCACATTCAGATGATTTATCTTGTACCAATAATGGTAGTTTGGCCAATATATATAATGTCAGAGTCAATCTATCACAGTCAGATGATTTATCCTGTAACAATAATGATACTGTGACCTATAGACATAGTGTCAGAATCAATCTATCACAGTCAGATGATTTATCCTGTAACAATAAGGATACTGTGACCTATAGACATAGTGTCAGAATCAATCTATCACAGTCAGATGATTTATCCTGTAACAATAAGGATACTGTGACCTATAGACATAGTGTCAGAGTCAATCTATAACAGTCAGATGATTTATCCTGTAACAAAAATGGTACTGTGGCCTATAGACATCGTGCCATAGTCAATCTATCACAGTCAGATGATTTATCCTGTAACAAATTGGTACTGTGACCTATAGACGTGGTGTCAGAGTCAATCTATCACTGTCAGTTGATTTATCCCGTAATAATAATGATACTGTGACCTATAGACATGGTGTCAGAGTCAATCTATCACAGTCACATTATTTATCCCGTATCAATAATAATACTGTGACCTATAGACATGGTGTCAGAGTCTATCACAGTCAGATGATTTATCCTGTAACAATAATGATACCTTGACCAATAGAAATGGCGTCAGAGTAAATCTGTCACAGTCAGATGATTTATCCTGTACCACTAGTGATACTGTGGCCAATAGACATAGTGTCAGAGTCAATCCATAACAGTCAGATGATTTATCCTGTAACAATAATGATTTTGTTACCTATAGACATGATGTCAGAGTCAATATATTACAGTCAGATGATTTATCCTGTAACAATAATGATACTGTGACCTATAGACATAGTGTCAGAGTCAATCTATCACAGTCCGATGATTTATCCTATAACAATAATGATACTGTGACCTATATACATGGTGTCAGAGTCAATCTATCACAGTCAGATGATTTATCCTGTAACAATAATGATACCTTAACCAAAAGAAATGGCGTCAGAGTAAATCTATCACAGTCAGATGATTTATCCTGTACCACTAGTGGTACTGTGGCCACTAGACATAGTGTCAGAGTCAGTATATCACAGTCAGATGATATATCCTGTAACAATAATGATCCTGTGACCTATAAACATGGTGTCAGAGTTAATCTATCACAGTCAGATGATTTATCTTGTAACAATAATGATATTGTCACCTATAGACATGATGACAGAGACAATCTATCACAGTCAGATGATTTATCCTATAACAATAATGATACTGTGACCAATAGAAATGGTGTCAGAGTCAATCTATCACAGTCAGATGATTTATCCCGTAATAATAACGATACTGTGACCTATAGACATGGTGTCAGAGTCAATATAGCACAGTCAGATTATTTATACTGTAACAATAATGATACTGTGATCTATAGACATGGTGTCAGAGTCAATCTATCACAGTCAGATGATTTATCCTTTAACAATAATGATACCTTGACCAATAGAAATGGCGTCACAGTAAATCTATCACAGTCAGATGATTTATCCTGTACCAGTAGTGGTACTGTGGCCAACAGACATAGTGTCAGAGTCAATTTATCGCAGTCAGATGATTTATCCTGTAACAATAATGATACTTTGACCTATAGACATAGTGTCAGAGTCAATCTATCACAGTCAGCTGATTTATCCTGTAACAAAAATGGTACTGTGTCCTATAGACATGGTGACATAGTCAATCTATCACAGTCAGATGATTTATCCCGTAACAATAATGCTACTGTGACCTATAGACATGGTGTCAGAATCAATCTATCACAGTCCGATGATTTATTTTGTAGCAATAATGGTACTCTGGCCTATAGACATGGTGTCAGAGTCAATTTATCACAGTCAGACGATTTATCCCGTAATAATAATGATACTGTGACCTATAGACATGGTGTAAGAGTCAATCTATCACAGTCAGATGATTTATCCCGTAACAATAATGATACTGTGACCTATAGACATGGTGTCAGGGTCAATCTATCACAGTCCGATGATTTATCCTGTAACAATAATGATATCTTGACCAAACGAAATGGCGTCAGAGTAAACATATCATAGTCAGATGATTTATCCTGTACCACCAGTGCTACTCTGGCCAATAGACATAGTGCCAGAGTCAATCTATTACAGTCAGATGATATATCCTGTTACAATAATGATACTCTGACCTATAGACATGATGTCAGAGTTAATCTATCACAGTCATATGATTTATCCCGTAACAATAATGATACCTTGACCAATAGAAATGGTGTCAGACTAAATCTATCACAGTCAGATGATTTATCCTGTACCACTAGTGGTACTGTGGCCAATAGACATTGTGTCAGAGTCAATCTATCATAGTCAGATGATTTATTCTGTAACAATAATGATACTGTCACCTATAGACATGATGTCAGAGACAATCTATCACAGTCAGATGATTTATCTTGTAACAATAATGATACTGTGTCCTATAGACATGGTGTCAGAGTCAATCTATCACAGTCCGATGATTTATCCTATAACAATAATGATACTGTCACATATAGACATGGTGTTAGAGTCAATCTATCACAGTCAGAAGATTTATCCTGTAACAATAATGATACCTTGACCAAAAGAAATGGCGTCAGAGTAAAGATATCACAGTTAGATGATTTATCCTGTACCACTAGTGGTACTGTGGCCAATAGACATAGTGTCAGAATCAATCTATCACAGTCCGATGATTTATCCTGTACAAGTAATGATACCTTGACCAATAGAAATGGTGTCAGATTCAATCTATCACAGTCAGATGATTTATCCCGTAATAATAATGATACTGTGACCTATAAACATGGTGTCAGAGTCAATCTATCACAGTCAGATGATTTATCCTATAACAATAATGATACCTTGACCAATAGAAATGGCGTCAGAGTAAATCTGTCACAGTCAGATGATTTATCCTGTACTAGTGGTACTTTGGCCAATAGACATAGTGTCAGAGTCAATCTATCACAGTCAGATGAATTATCCTGTAACAAAAATGGTACTGTGTCCTATAGACATGGTGACAGAGTCAATCTATCACAGTCCGATGATTTATCCTATAACAATAATGATACTGTGACATATAGACATGGTGTTAGAGTCAATCTATCACAGTCAGAAGATTTATCCTGTAACAATAATGATACCTTGACCAAAAGAAAAGGCGTCAGAGTAAAGATATCACAGTTAGATGATTTATCCTGTACCACTAGTGGTACTGTGGCCAATAGACATAGTGTCAGAATCAATCTATCACAGTCCGATGATTTATCCTGTACAAGTAATGATACCTTGACCAATAGAAATGGTGTCAGAGTCAATCTATCACAGTCAGATGATTTATCCCGTAATAATAATGATACTGTGACCTATAAACATGGTGTCAGAGTCAATCTATCACAGTCAGATGATTTATCATATAACAATAATGATACCTTGACCAATAGAAATGGCGTCAGAGTAAATCTGTCACAGTCAGATGATTTATCCTGTACTAGTGGTACTTTGGCCAATAGACATAGTGTCAGAGTCAATCTATCACAGTCAGATGAATTATCCTGTAACAAAAATTGTACTGTGTCCTATAGACATGGTGACATACTAGTAGTCAATCTATCACAGTCAGATGATTTATCCCGCAACAATAATGATACTGTGACCTATAGACATGGTGTCAGAATCAATCTATCACAGTCCGATGATTTATTTTGTAGCAATTATGGTACTCTGGCCTATAGACATGGTGTCAGAGTCAATTTATCACAGTCAGATGATTTATCCCGTAATAATAATGATACTGTGACCTATAAACATGGTGTAAGAGTCAATCTATCAGAGTCAGATGATTTATCCCGTAACAATAATGATACTGTGACCTATAGACATGGTGTCAGGGTCAATCTATCACAGTCCGATGATTTATCCTGTAACAATAATGATATCTTGACCAAAAGAAATGGCGTCAGAGTAAACATATCATAGTCAGATGATTTATCCTGTACCACCAGTGCTACTGTGGCCAATAGACATAGTGTCAGAGTCAATCTATTACAGTCAGATGATATATCCTGTTACAATAATGATACTCTGACCTATAGACATGATGTCAGAGTTAATCTATCACAGTCATATGATTTATCCCGTAACAATAATGATACCTTGACCAATAGAAATGGCGTCAGACTAAATCTATCACAGTCAGATGATTTATCCTGTACCACTAGTGGTACTGTGGCCAATAGACATTGTGTCAGAGTCAATCTATCACAGTCAGATGATTTATCCTGTAACAATAATGATACTGTCACCTATAGACATGATGTCAGAGTCAATCTATCAAAGTCAGATGATTTATCTTGTAACAATAATGATACTGTGTCCTATAGACATGGTGTCAGAGTCAATCTATCACAGTCCGATGATTTATCCTATAACAATAATGATACTGTGACCTATAGACATGGTGTTAGAGTCAATCTATCACAGTCAGAAGATTTATCCTATAACAATAATGATACTGTCACATATAGACATGGTGTTAGAGTCAATCTATCACAGTCAGAAGATTTATCCTGTAACAATAATGATACCTTGACCAAAAGAAATGGCGTCAGAGTAAAGATATCACAGTTAGATGATTTATCCTGTACCACTAGTGGTACTGTGGCCAATAGACATAGTGTCAGAATCAATCTATCACAGTCCGATGATTTATCCTGTACAAGTAATGATACCTTGACCAATAGAAATGGTGTCAGAGTTAATCTATCACAGTCAGATGATTTATCCCGTAATAATAATGATACTGTGACCTATAAACATGGTGTCAGAGTCAATCTATCACAGTCAGATGATTTATCCTATAACAATAATGATACCTTGACCAATAGAAATGGCGTCAGAGTAAATCTGTCACAGTCAGATGATTTATCCTGTACTAGTGGTACTTTGGCCAATAGACATAGTGGCAGAGTCAATCTATCACAGTCAGATGATATATCCTGTAACAATAATTACATAATAATTAATTATGTAATAATTATGTCATAATGAAATTATCACAATTTGATAGACTAATCTTTCTTATTTCTTTTGGTACCTCGTTTATAAAATATAAAGAAGGATGGAATGAACTACATCAGTTTAAAGTTGTCTGTTTGGGAATGACAAAAACTTTGTATTGTGCTACCTTAAGTTATACAACATTAATAATTATGTTAAAAGGTACATTTGTGTATCAATTTTAAACCTGGATCATGCAGTATGAGCAATGAAAACCTGTCCGCATCTCTGAACAATATCATGACTTTATTAAAACAGTACATATTATATATTATTTTTTATTTTATTCAAAAATCTTGAATTTGTCGTCTGTTTATTTATCATTCTACATTAAAAATTCATAACGGATACAGTAAAAACGGTATTTCAGGATTCGCACATTATATACACTGAATCTCTAGTTATACTACATGTACTAAGTAGTTGTGATAATGTGTTTTGAGACAGTGAGGCAATTTTGTAAAATGTATTTAAAATTTTAATTTTCAATTTTATTATTAGATTGTTGGTTCCGAGTATGACCTGCCAATTTTGAAGGAAGGTGACAGGTATGGTCACAGAGAGAAGAAACAGAGAAATAAGCTGTACACATGGGTGAAAAACCTTTGTGTGCAGCATAAGCATGGGAATGCTTATAAAGCAGGTACATGTATGTATAACTACATGAAATTAATAACACAGATTGATATACTGGGTTTTTGGTGGTCAAGTGGTTTAAGTAGTTTATCTACAGGGATAAATAGCTTGTCAACACTAACAATGACTGAGATTGTGAGATTATGAGGTGCATTTGACGGATATCTTTAAAATTGACAAGGATTACCATTTTTGCTGTTGAAGGTCAATACTCATTGATGGTTCTCTCCAGATAGTATGGATTCTTCCACCAATAAAAAATGGCTACCGAAATATAGCTGAGAGTGCTTAAAGTTGAGTTCATCACCAACAAAGAAACAGATTGATTTGTGTATGATATTTAAAAACCAGTTTCTTTGCTGTATTCTTTGTTATTTGATGCAAAGTAAATACATGTATAATCTGCTTATCATGATCTATTATGTTAATATGAGGCAGGAGTTACCTGTAAAAGGGGATGAAGTGTGTATACCTTATTTTTGAACTTGATTAAGCATATTTTAACTTTTGTCTTTAGTGATTTTGTTAGTTATTTTTACCTGCATCACCAATGTTAAAAGAGGTCTAGTAACCCCTTGACTTTGCACATCATTCAGTTTGTCTGTACGTATGTACATCTGAATAACCTTCTGTAGAAAACTTTCTAACTTGTTTTGGCTTCTATAAAAGGAGGCAATTTTATATTTGGTCTGGAAATTGATAATGTTGATTTGTAGCATGTAAACAATTTTTAGAAGCTTTATGTGAACATGCTCAAGTGTGTGATACAATATTTCAGATTCTTCACTCATCTGAACTGCCTTTTTCAGAATGTATAATAATAATAAGAGAGGAGACCTGTTTTCATGGTTTTTGTGTGTCTCTTTGGTTCCTTTTCTTCTAGATAAAATCAAGCAACTTGGCTCACTACTGTTAAAGGGGCATTTTGTGTGTATTTCAGTATAGACACCATCTGATTAACTATTGAGGTAACCTCCAAAGTCTGCCGACGGTCATATAACTTGATATAAATATAGATATAAATAGATAGCAAACCTGTGCAGTTTGATTTTTTCTAGGTTTGTTTGATTTCATATTATAGATTAAAAATATATGTTAATCATCATTTTTGTCGAGCCTGCAACTTTTGTTGCAGAAAGCTCGACATAGGGATAGTGATCCGGCGGCGGCAGCGTTAGCTAACTTTTTAAAAGCTTTATATTTTAGAAGGTGGAAGACCTGGATGCTTCAGACTTTGAATATAGATGCCTCATGTTACGAAGTTTCCGTCAGTTACATGTCAAATGTCCTTGACCTCATTTTCATGGTTCAGTGACCACTTGAAAAAAAAAGTTCAGATTTTTTGTAATGTTGAATTCTCTCTTATTATAAGTAATAGGATAATTATATTTGGTATGTGCGTACCTTGCAATGTCCTAATGCCTGTCAGACAGTTTTCACCTGACCTCCACCTCATTTCATGGATCAGTGAACAAGGTTAAATTTTGGTGGTCAAGTCCATACCTCAGATACTATAAGCAATAGGGCTAGTATATTTTTCGGTGTATGGAAGGACTGTAAGGTGTACTTGTCCAACTGGCAGATGTCATCTGACCTTAACCTCATTTTCATGGATCAGTGATTATAGTTAAGTTTTTTGTGTTTTGGTCTGTTTTTCTCATACTTTATGCAATAGATCTACTATATTTGTTGTATGGAATGATTGTAAGGTGTACATGTCCAACTGGCAGATATCATCTGACCTTGACCTCATTTTCATGGTTGAATGGTCAAAGTTAAGTTTTCGAGTTTTGGTCTTTTTATCTTTAGAATACTATATGCTATAGGTCAACTATATTTGGTGTATGTAAATATTTTATGATCTATATGTCAGTTGCGCAGGTTTTATTTGACCTCGACCTCATTTTCACGGTTCATTGCTTAGTGTTAAGATTTTGTGTTTTGGTCTATTTTTCTTAAACTATAAGTAATAGGTCAACTACATTTGTTTTACTAAAGCATTGTTAGCTGTACATGTCTGCTTGGCATGGTTCATCTGACCTTGACCGCATTTTCATGGTTCATTGGTCTTTGATTAGTTATCTTGGTTAATGTTAAGTTTATGTGACAGTTTTTAATAAAGCTTTATACTTAGGACTATCAACATAATATCAATGATAAGTAAAGAAGGCGAGACATTTCAGTGTATGCACTCTTGTTACCTGTATAAGAATGAGATTTTGTGGATCGAATCAGTCAATCAAATGATTTATCCTTGTTTCACATTTAATGTTGACATTCTTTTCCTTTTAATAACAAAACACACCTCATTCTTGCTTAACCAATCTCTAGATAAGGGGTTAAATTGAAGGTCACATGAATATGGATTAAATAAAGTAAAATTATTCACTTGCAAGTTAATAATTCATCAGCAATCTTTCTTAGCATATTCTGACAAAATTGAACCAAACTGGCTGCTAAAAGCGAATTATGATTGTAAGGTGTACATGTCTGATTGGAATGTGTCATCTGATATTGACCTCATTTTCACAGATCATTGGTCAATGTTAAGTTTTCCTGGTTATGTTTGTTTCTTAGATAGTATATGCCATAGGGCAACTATATTTGATCCATTGAATGATTGTAAGGTGACATGTCTGTATGGCAGGGTTCATCTGACCTTGACCTTGTTTCATTGGTCAATATGAAATTTTCAAGGTTTGGTCTGTTTCTTGTATATTTACTGTAAGTAATAGGTCAAATATGATTGATATGTATGGAATGATTGTAAGGTGTAATGTATTTCTGGCTTGATTTATCTGAGTATGCCCTCATTTTCTTGGATCAAATTAAGTTTATATATGTGATACACGAAGTAAAACTTCATATTTAGGACTATCAACATAAAATCAATGCTCAGTAAAAACAGGTGAGACATTTTAGCATGTGCACTCTTGGTAGTCTTAGGGGGAGGATTGGCACCTTTAAACTAATTTAACATCCAACATTCTGTTTGTACCTGTCCCTAGTCAGGAGCCTGTAATTCAGTGGTCGTCATTTGTTCCTGTGTAACATATTGTTGAAGGCCATACAGTGACCTATAGTTGTTAATTTCTGTGTTATTTGGTCTCTTGAGGAGAGTTGTCTCATTGTCAATCATACCACATCTTCTCATTTTTATATTGACTACTGTGATCTATCTTGCTTTTTCATTTGTACTTAAAAAAAACCTTTAGGACTTCTAACAGGGGGTAAAAATCACTATCATTTTATATTTTTGTTGTAGTGACCACGACAGAGACATTTCTACACAATAAAAACCAATTATACCAAGAATGTTTCATAAAATAGACCATCTAACATCATAGTACTATCTTTCTACACAATAAAAACCAATTATACCATGCATGTTTCATTAGATAGACCATCTAACATCATAGTACTATCTTTCTACGCAATAAAAACCAATTATACCAAGCATGTTTCATAAAATAGACCATCTAACATCATAGTACTATCTTACTACACAATAAAAACCAATTATACCAAGCATGTTTCAGTAAATAGACCATCTAACATCATAGTACTATCTTTCTACACAATAAAAACCAATTATACCAAGCATGTTTCATTAGATAGATCATCTAACATCATAGTACTATCTTATGTCGCAATAAAAATCAATTATACCAATCATGTTTCATTAGATAGACCATCTGACATCATAGTACTATATTTCTACACAATAAAAACCAATTATACCAAGCATGTTTCATTAGATAGACCATCTAACATCATAGTACTATCTTATGTCGCAATAAAAACCAATTATACCAATCATGTTTCATTAGATAGACCATCTAACAGCATAGTACTATCTTTCTACACACTAAAAACCAACATACCAAGCATGTTTCATTAGATAGACCATCTAACATATTAGTACTATATTTTTACACAATAAAAACCAATTATACCAAGCATGTTTCATTAGATACACCATCTTACATCATAGTACTATCTTTCTACACAATAAAAACCAATTATACCAAGCATGTTTCATTAGATAGACCATCTAACATCATAGTACTATCTTTCTACACAATAAAAACAAATTTTACCAAGCATGTTTCATTAAATAGACCATCTAACATTATAGTACTATCTTTCTACACAATAAAAACCAATTATACCAAGCCTGTTTCATTAGATAGACCATCTAACATCATAGTACTGTCTTTCTACGCAATAAAAACCAATTATACCAAGCATGTTTCATTAGATAGACCATCTAACATCATAGTAAAATCTTTCTACGCAATAAAAACCAATTATACCAAGCATGTTTCATTCGATAGACCATCTAACATCATAGTACTATCTTTCTACAAAATAAAAACCAGTTATACCAAGCATGTTTCATTAGATAGACCATCTAACATCATAGTACTATCTTTATACACAATAAAAACCAATTATACCAAGCATGTTTCATTAGATAGACCATCTAACATCATAGTACTATTTTTCTACACAATAAAAACCAATTATACCAAGCATGTTTCATTAGATAGACCATCTTACATCATAGTACTATCTTATGTCGGAATAAAAACCAATTATACCAAGCATGTTTCATTAGATAGATCATCTAACATCATAGTACTATCTTTCTACACAATAGAAACCAATCATACCAAGCCTGTTTCATTAGATAGACCATCTAACATCATAGTACTATCTTTCTACACAATAAAAACCAATTATACTAAGCATGTTTCATTAAATAGACCATCTAACATCATAGTACTATCTTTCTACACAATAAAAACCCAATTATACCAAGCATGTTTCATTAGATAGACCATCTAACATCATAGTACTATCTTTCTACACAATAAAAACCAATTATATCAAGCATGCTTCATTAGATACACCATCTTACATCATAGTACTATCTTTCTACACAATAAAAACCAATTATACCAAGCATGTTTCATTAGATAGACAATCTAACATCATAGTACTATCTTTCTACACAATAAAAACCAATTATACCAAGCATGTTTCATTAGATAGACAATCTAACATCATAGTACTATCTTATGTCGCAATAAAAACCAATTATACCAAGCATGTTTCATTAGACAGACCATCTAACATCATAGTACTATCTTATGTCGCAATAAAAACCAATTATACCAATATTGTTTCATTAGATAGACCATCTAACATCATAGTACTATATTTCTACACAATAAAAACCAATTATACCAAGCATGTTTCATTAGATAGACCATCTAACATCATAGTACTATCTTATGTCGCAATAAAAACCAATTATACCAATCATGTTTCATTAGATAGACCATCTAACAGCATAGTACTATCTTTCTACACAATAAAAACCAACATACCAAGCATGTTTCATTAGATAGACCATCTAACATCATAGTACTATATTTTTACACAATAAAAACCAATTATACCAAGCATGTTTCATTAGATACACCATCTTACATCATAGTACTATCTTTCTACACAATAAAAACCAATTATACCAAGCATGTTTCATTAGATAGACCATCTAACATCATAGTACTATCTTTCTACACAATAAAAACAAATTTTACCAAGCATGTTTCATTAAATAGACCATCTAACATTATAGTACTATCTTTCTACACAATAAAAACCAATTATACCAAGCATGTTTCATTAGATAGACCATCTAACAGCATAGTACTATCTTTCTACGCAATAAAAACCAATTATACCAAGCATGTTTCATTAGATAGACCATCTAACATCATAGTAAAATCTTTCTACGCAATAAAAACCAATTATACCAAGCATGTTTCATTCGATAGACCATCTAACATCATAGTACTATCTTTCTACAAAATAAAAACCAGTTATACCAAGCATGTTTCATTAGATAGACCATCTAACATCATAGTACTATCTTTATACACAATAAAAACCAATTATACCAAGCATGTTTCATTAGATAGACCATCTAACATCATAGTACTATCTTTCTACACAATAAAAACCAATTATACCAAGCATGTTTCATTAGATAGACCATCTTACATCATAGTACTATCTTATGTCGGAATAAAAACCAATTATACCAAGCATGTTTCATTAGATAGATCATCTAACATCATAGTACTATCTTTCTACACAATAGAAACCAATTATACCAAGCCTGTTTCATTAGATAGACCATCTAACATCATAGTACTATCTTTCTACACAATAAAAACCAATTATACTAAGCATGTTTCATTAAATAGACCATCTAACATCATAGTACTATCTTTCTACACAATAAAAACCCAATTATACCAAGCATGTTTCATTAGATAGACCATCTAACATCATAGTACTATCTTTCTACACAATAAAAACCAATTATATCAAGCATGTTTCATTAGATACACCATCTTACATCATAGTACTATCTTTCTACACAATAAAAACCAATTATACCAACCATGTTTCATTAGATAGACAATCTAACATCATAGTACTATCTTTCTACACAATAAAAACCAATTATACCAAGCATGTTTCATTAGATAGACAATCTAACATCATAGTACTATCTTATGTCGCAATAAAAACCAATTATACCAAGCATGTTTCATTAGACAGACCATCTAACATCATAGTACTATCTTATGTCGCAATAAAAACCAATTATACCAATATTGTTTCATTAGATAGACCATCTAACATCATAGTACTATATTTCTACACAATAAAAACCAATTATACCAAGCATGTTTCATTAGATAGACCATCTAACATCATAGTACTATCTTATGTCGCAATAAAAACCAATTATACCAATCATGTTTCATTAGATAGACCATCTAACAGCATAGTACTATCTTTCTACACAATAAAAACCAACATACCAAGCATGTTTCATTAGATAGACCATCTAACATCATAGTACTATATTTTTACACAATAAAAACCAATTATACCAAGCATGTTTCATTAGATACACCATCTTACATCATAGTACTATCTTTCTACACAATAAAAACCAATTATACCAAGCATGTTTCATTAGATAGACCATCTAACATCATAGTACTATCTTTCTACACAATAAAAACAAATTTTACCAAGCATGTTTCATTAAATAGACCATCTAACATTATAGTACTATCTTTCTACACAATAAAAACCAATTATACCAAGCATGTTTCATTAGATAGACCATCTAACAGCATAGTACTATCTTTCTACGCAATAAAAACCAATTATACCAAGCATGTTTCATTAGATAGACCATCTAACATCATATGAAAATCTTTCTACAAAATAAAAACCAGTTATACCAAGCATGTTTCATTAGATAGACCATCTAACATCATAGTACTATCTTTATACACAATAAAAACCAATTATACCGAGCATGTTTCATTAGATAGACCATCTAACATCATAGTACTATCTTTCTACACAATAAAAACCAATTATACCAAGCATGTTTCATTAGATAGACCATCTTACATCATAGTACTATCTTATGTCGCAATAAAAACCAATTATACCAAGCATCTTTCATTAGATAGATCATCTAACATCATAGTACTATCTTTCTACACAATAGAAACCAATTATACCAAGCATGTTTCATTAGATAGACCATCTAACATCATAGTACTGTCTTTCTACACAATAAAAACCAATTATACTAAGCATGTTTCATTAGATAGACCATCTAACATCATAGTACTATCTTTCTACACAATAAAAACCCAATTATTTCAAGCATGTTTCATTAGATAGACCATCTAACATCATAGTACTATCTTTCAACACAATAAAAACCAATTATACCAAGCATGTTTCATTAGATAGACCATCTAACATCATAGTACTATCTTTCTACACAATAAAAACCAATTATACCATGCATGTTTCATTAGATAGACCATCTAACATCATAGTACTATCCTTCTACACAACAAAAACCAATTATATCAATCACGTTTCATTAGATAGACCATCTAACATCATAGTACTATCTTTCTACACAATAGAAACCAATTATACCAAGCATGTTTCATTAGATAGACAATCTAACATCATAGTACTATCTTATGTCGCAATAAAAACCAATTATACAAAGCATGTTTCATTAGATAGACCATCTAACATCATAGTACTATCTTACTACACAATAAAAAACCAATTATACCAATCATGTTTCATTGGATACACCATCTAACATCATAGTACTATCTTTCTACACAATAAAAACCAATTATACCAAGCATGTTTCATTAGATAGACCATCTAACATCATAGTACTATCTTTCTACACAATAAAAACCAATTATACCAAGCATGTTTCATTAGATAGACCATCTAACATCATTGTACTATCTTTCTACACAATGATAACCAATTATACCAAGCATGTTTCATTAGATAGACCATCTAACATCATAGTACTATCTTTATACACAATAAAAACCAATTATACCAAGCATGTTTCATTAGATAGACCATCTAACATTATAGTACTATCTTTCTACACAATAAAAACAAATTATACCAAGCATGTTTCATTAGATAGACCATCTAACATCATAGTACTATCTTATGTCGCAGTAAAAACCAATTATACCAAGCATGTTTCATTAGAGAGACCATCTAACATCATATACCAAGCATGTTTCATTAGATAGACCATCTAACATCTTAGTACTATCTTATGTCGCAGTAAAAACCAATTATACCAAGCATGTTTCATTAGATAGACCATCTAACATCATAGTACTATCTTTCTACACAATAAAAACAAATTTTACCAAGCATGTTTCATTAAATAGACCGTCTAACAATATAGTACTATCTTTCTACACAATAAAAACCAACTATACCAAGCATGTTTCATTAGATAGACCATCTAACATCATAGTACTATCTTTCTACACAATAAAAACCAATTATACCAAGCATGTTTCATTAGATAGACCATCTTACATCATAGTACTATCTTTCTACACAATAAAAACCAATTATACCAAGCATGTTTCATTAGATAGACCATCTAACATCATAGTACTATCTTTCTCCACAATAAAAACCAATTATACCATGCATGTTTCATTAGAAAGACCATCTAACATCATAGTACTATCTTATGTCGCAATAAAAACCAATTATACCAAGCATGTTTCATTAGGTAGACCATCTAACATCATAGTACTATCTTTCTACACAATAAAAACCAATTATACCAAGCATGTTTCATTAGATAGACCATCTTACATCATAGTACTATCTTATGTCGCAATAAAAACCAATTATACCAAGCATGTTTCATTAGGTAGACCATCTAACATCATAGTACTATCTTTCTACACAATAAAAACCAATTATACCAAGCATGTTTCATTAGGTAGACCATCTAACATCATAGTACTATCTTTCTACACAATAAAAACCAATTATACCAAGCATGTTTCATTAGATAGACCATCTAACATCATAGTACGTTCTTTCTACACAATAAAAACTAATTATACTAAGCATGTTTCATTAGATAGACCATCTAACATCATAGTACTATCTTTCTACACAATAAAAACCAATTATACCAAGCATGTTTCATTAGATAGACCATCTTACATCATAGTACTATCTTTCTACACAATAAAAACCAATTATACCAAGCATGTTTCATTAGATAGACCATCTAACATCATAGTACTATCTTTCTACACAATAAAAACCAATTATACCATGCATGTTTCATTAGATAGACCATCTAACATCATAGTACTATCCTTCTACACAACAAAAACCAATTATGCCAAGCATGTTTCATTAGATAGACCATCTAACATCATAGTACTATCTTTCTACACAATAAAAACCAATTATACCAATCATGTTTCATTAGATAGACCAGCTAACATCATAGTACTATCTTTCTACACAATAAAAACCAATTATACCAAGCATGTTTCATTAGATAGACAATCTAACATCATAGTACTATCTTATGTCGCAATAAAAACCAATTATACCAAGCATGTTTCATTAGATAGACCATCTAACATCATAGTACTATCTTACTACACAATAAAAACCAATTATACCAAGCATGTTTCATTGGATACACCATCTAACATCATAGTACTATCTTTCTACACAATAAAAACCAATTATACCAAGCATGTTTCATTAAAAGACCATCTAACATCATAGTACTATCTTTCTACACAATAAAAACCAATTATACCAAGCATGTTTCATTAGATAGACCATCTAAAATCATTGTACTATCTTTCTACACAATAAAAACCAATTATACCAAGCATGTTTCATTAGATAGACCATCTAACATCATAGTACTATCTTACTACACAATAAAAACCAATTATACCAAGCATGTTTCATTAGATAGACCATCTAACATCATTGTACTATCTTTCTACACAATAAAAACCAATTATACCAAGCATGTTTCATTAGATAGACCATCTAACATCATAGTACTATCTTTCTACACAATAAAAACCAATTATACCAAGCATGTTTCATTAGATAGACCATCTAACATCATTGTACTATCTTTCTACACAATAAAAACCAATTATACCAAGCATGTTTCATTAGATAGACCATCTAACATCATAGTAATATCTTATGTCGCAGTAAAAACCAATTATACCAAGCATGTTTCATTAGAAAGACCATCTAACATCATATACCAAGCATGTTTCATTAGATAGACCATCTAACATCATAGTACTATCTTTCTACACAATAAAAACAAATTTTACCAAGCATGTTTCATTAAATAGACCGTCTAACATTATAGTACTATCTTTCTACACAATAAAAACCAATTATACCAAGCATGTTTCATTAGATAGACCATCTAACATCATAGTACTATCTTTCTACGCAATAAAAACCAATTATACCAAGGATGTTTCATTAGATAGACCATCTAACATCATAGTAAAATCTTTCTACGCAATAAAAACCAATTATACCAAGCATGTTTCATTCGATAGACCATGTAACATCATAGTACTATCTTTCTACAAAATAAAAACCAGTTATACCAAGCATGTTTCATTAGATAGACCATCTAACATCATAGTACTATCTTTCTACACAATAAAAACCAATTATACCAAGCATGTTTCATTAGATAGACCATCTAACATCATAGTACTATCTTTCTACACAATAAAAACCAATTATACCAAGCATGTTTCTTTAGATAGACCATCTTACATCATAGTACTATCTTATGTCGCAATAAAAACCAATTATACCAAGCATGTTTCATTAGGTAGACCATCTCACATCATAGTACTATATTTCTACACAATAAAAACCAATTATACCAAGCATGTTTCATTCGATAGACCATCTAACATCATAGTACGTTCTTTCTACACAATAAAAACAAATTATACTAAGCATGTTTCATTAGATAGACCATCTAACATCATAGTACTATCTTTCTACACAATAAAAACCAATTATACCAAGCATGTTTCATTAGATAGACCATCTAACATCATAGTACTATCTTTCTACACAATAAAAACCAATTATACCAAGCATGTTTCATTAGATAGACCATCTAACATCATAGTACTATCTTTCTACACAATAAAAACCAATTATACCATGCATGGTTCATTAGATAGACCATCTAACATCATAGTACTATCTTTCTACACAACAAAAACCAATTATACCAAGCATGTTTCAGTAGATAGACCATCTAACATCATAGTACTATCTTTCTACACAATAAAAACCAATTATATCAATCATGTTTCATTAGATAGACCATCTAACATCATAGTACTATCTTTCTACACAATAAAAACCAATTATACCAAGCATGTTTCATTAGATAGACAATCTAACATCATAGTACTATCTTATGTCGCAATAAAAACCAATTATACCAAGCATGTTTCATTAGATAGACCATCTAACATCATAGTACTATCTTACTACACAATAAAAACCAATTATACCAAGCATGTTTCATTAGATAGACCATCTAACATCATAGTACTATCTTTCTACACAATAAAAACCAATTATACCAAGCATGTTTCATTAGATAGACCATCTAACATCATTGTACTATCTTTCTACACAATAAAAACCAATTATACCAAGGATGTTTCATTAGATAGACCATCTAACATCATAGTACTATCTTATGTCGCAGTAAAAAACCAATTATACCATGCATGTTTCATTAGATAGACCATCTAACATCATAGTACTATCCTTCTACACAACAAAAACCAATTATACCAAGCATGTTTCATTAGATAGACCATCTAACATCATAGTACTATCTTTCTACACAATAAAAACCAAATATACCAATCATGTTTCATTAGATAGACCAGCTAACATCATAGTACTATCTTTCTATACAATAAAAACCAATTATACCAAGCATGTTTCATTAGATAGACAATCTAACATCATAGTACTATCTTATGTCGCAATAAAAACCAATTATACTAAGCATGTTTCATTAGATAGACCATCTAACATCATAGTACTATCTTACTACACAATAAAAACCAATTATACCAAGCATGTTTCATTGGATACACCATCTAACATCATAGTACTATCTTTCTACACAATAAAAACCAATTATACCAAGCATGTTTCATTAGATAGACCATCTAACATCATAGTACTATCTTTCTACACAATAAAAACCAATTATACCAAGCATGTTTCATTAGATAGACCATCTAACATCATTGTACTATCTTTCTACACAATAAAAACCACTTATACCAAGCATGTTTCATTAGATAGACCATCTAACATCATAGTATTATCTTATGTCGCAGTAAAAACCAATTATACCAAGCATGTTTCATTAGAGAGACCATCTAACATCATATACCAAGCATGTTTCATTAAATAGACCATCTAACATCATAGTACTATCTTATGTCGCAGTAAAAACCAATTATACCAAGCATGTTTCATTAGATAGACCATCTAACATCATAGTACTATCTTTCTACACAATAAAAACAAATTTTACCAAGCATGTTTCATTAAATAGACCGTCTAACATTATAGTACTATCTTTCTACACAATAAAAACCAATTATACCAAGCATGTTTCATTAGATAGACCATCTAACATCATAGTACTATCTTTCTACGCAATAAAAACCAATTATACCAAGGATGTTTCATTAGATAGACCATCTAACATCATAGTAAAATCTTTCTACGCAATAAAAACCAATTATACCAAGCATGTTTAATTAGATAGACCATCTAACATCATAGTACTATCTTTCTACACAATAAAAACCAATTATACCAAGCATGTTTCATTATATAGACCATCTTACATCATAGTACTATCTTATGTCGCAATAAAAACCAATTATACCAAGCATGTTTCATTATGTAGACCATCTAACATCATAGTACTATCATTCTACACAATAAAAACCAATTATACCAAGCATGTTTCATTAGATAGACCATCTAACATCATAGTACGTTCTTTCTACACAATAAAAACCAATTATACTAAGCATGTTTCATTAGATAGACCATCTAACATCATAGTACTATCTTTCTACACAATAAAAACCAATTATACCAAGCATGTTTCATTAGATAGACCATCTTACATCATAGTACTATCTTTCTAGACAATAAAAACCAATTATACCAAGCATGTTTCATTCGATAGACCATCTAACATCATAGTACTATCTTTCTACACAATAAAAACCAATTATACCATGCATGTTTCATCAGATAGACCATCTAACATCATAGTACTATCCTTCTACACAACAAAAACCAATTATACCAAGCATGTTTCATTAGATAGACCATCTAACATCATAGTACTATCTTTCTACACAATAAAAACCAATTATACCAATCATGTTTCATTAGATAGACCATCTAACATCATAGTACTATCTTTCTACACAATAAAAACCAATTATACCAAGCATGTTTCATTAGATAGACAATCTAACATCATACTACTATCTTATGTCGCAATAAAAACCAATTATACCAAGCATGTTTCATTAGATAGACCATCTAACATCATAGTACTATCTTACTACACAATAAAAACCAATTATACCAAGCATGTTTCATTAGATAGACAATCTAACATCATAGTACTATCTTTCTACACAATAAAAACCAATTATACCAAGCACGTTTCATTAGATAGACCATCTAACATCATTGTACTATCTTTCTACACAATAAAAACCAATTATACCAAGCATGTTTCATTAGATAGACCATCTAACATCATAGTACTATCTTATGTCGCATTAAAAAACCAATTATACCAAGCATGTTTCATTAGAGAGACCAACTAACATCATTGTACTATCTTTCTACACAATAAAAACAAATTATTCCAAGCATGTTTCATTAAATAGACCATCTAACATCATAGTACTATCTTTCTACACAATAAAAACCAATTACACCAAGCATGTTTCATTAGATAGACCATCTAACATCATAGTACTATCTTTCTACACAATAAAAACCAATTATACCAAGCATGTTTCATTAGATAGACCATCTAACATCATAGTACTATCTTTCTACACAATAAAAACCAATTATACCAAGCATGTTTCATTAAATAGACCATCTAACATCATAGTACTATCTTTCTTCACAATAAAAACCAATTATACCAAGCATGTTTCATTAGATAGACCATCTAAAATCATAGTACTACCTTTCTACACAATAGAAACCAATTATACCAAGCATGTTTCATTGGATAGACCATCTAACATGATAGTAGTATCTTTCTACACAATAAAAACCAATTGTACCAATCATGTTTTATTAGATAGACCATCTAACATCATAGTACTATCTTTCTACACAAGAAAAACCAATTATACCAATCATGTTTCATTAGATAGACCATATAACATCATAGTACTATCTTTCTACACAATAAAAACCAATTATACCAAGCATGTTTCATTAGATAGACCATCTAACATCATAGTATTATCTTTCTACACAATAAAAACCAATTATACCAATCAGGTTTCATTAGATAGACCATCTAACACCATAGTACTATCTTTCTACACAATAAAAACCAATTATACCAAGCATGTTTCATTAGATAGACTATCTAACATCATAGTACTATCTTATGTCGCAATAAAAACCAATTATACCAAGCATGTTTCATTAGATAGACCATCTAACATCATAGTACTATCTTACTACACAATAAAAACCAATTATACTAAGCATGTTTCATTGGATACACCATCTAACATCATAGTACTATCTTTCTACACAATAAAAACCAATTATACCAAGCATGTTTCATTAGATAGACCATCTAACATCATAGTACTATCTTTCTACACAATAAAAACCAATTATACCAAGCATGTTTCATTAGATAGACCATCTAACATCATAGTACTATCTTTCTACACAATAAAAACCAATTATACCAATCAAGTTTCATTAGATAGACCATCTAACATCATAGTACTATCTTTCTACACAATAAAAACCAATTATACAAACGATGTTTCAATAGATAGACCATCTAACATCATAGTACTATCTTTCTACACAATAAAAACCAATTATACCAAGCATGTTTCATTAGATAGACCATCTAACATCATAGTACTATCTTTCTACACAATAAAAACCAATTAAACTAAGCATTTTAAAAAAAAATAGACCATCTAACATCATAGTATTATCTTTCTACACAATAAAAACCAATTATACCAAGTATGTTTCATTAGATAGACCATCCAACATCATAGTACTATCTTTTTACACAGTAAAAACAAATTATACAAAGCATGTTTCATTAGATAGACCATCTAACATCATAGTACTATCTTTCTACACAATAAAAACCAATTATGCCAAGCATGTTTCAAAAGATAGACCATCTAACATCATAGTACTATCTTTCTACACAATAAAAACAAATTATACCAAGCATGTTTCATTAGATAGACCATCTAACATCATAGTACTATCTTTCTACAAAATAAAAACCAATTATACCAAGCATGTTACATTAGATAGACCATCTAACATCATATTACTATCTTTCTACACAATAAAAACCAATTATACCAAGCATGTTTCATTAGTGAGACCATCTAACATCATAGTACTATCTTTCTACACAATAAAAACCAATTATACCAAGCATGTTTCATTAGATAGACCATATAACATCATAGTACTATCTTTCTACACAATAAAAACAAATTATACCAAGCATGTTTCATTAGATAGACCATCTAACATCATAGTACTATCTTTCTACACAATAATAACCAATTATACCAAGCATGTTTCATTAGATAGACCATCTTACATCATAGTACTATCTTATGTCGCAATAAAAACCAATTATACCAAGCATGTTTCATTAGATAGACCATATAACATCATAGTACTATCTTTTTACACAATAAAAACCAATTATACCAAGCATGTTTCATTAGATAGACCATCCAACATCATAGTACTATCTTTTTACACAGTAAAAACAAATTATACAAAGCATGTTTCATTAGATAGACCATCTAACATCATAGTACTATCTTTCTACACAATAAAAACCAATTATGCCAAGCATGTTTCAAAAGATAGACCATCTAACATCATAGTACTATCTTTCTACACAATAAAAACAAATTATACCAAGCATGTTTCATTAGATAGACCATCTAACATCATAGTACTATCTTTCTACAAAATAAAAACCAATTATACCAAGCATGTTACATTAGATAGACCATCTACATCATATTACTATCTTTCTACACAATAAAAACCAATTATACCAAGCATGTTTCATTAGTGAGACCATCTAACATCATAGTACTATCTTTCTACACAATAAAAACCAATTATACCAAGCATGTTTCATTAGATAGACCATATAACATCATAGTACTATCTTTCTACACAATAAAAACAAATTATACCAAGCATGTTTCATTAGATAGACCATCTAACATCATAGTACTATCTTTCTACACAATAATAACCAATTATACCAAGCATGCTTCATTAGATAGACCATCTAACATTATAGTACTATCTTGCTACACAATAAAAACCAATTATACCAAGCATGTTTCATTAGATAGACCATCTTACATCATAGTACTATCTTATGTCGCAATAAAAACCAATTATACCAAGCATGTTTCATTAGATAGACCATATAACATCATAGTACTATCTTTTTACACAATAAAAACCAATTATACCAAGCATGTTTCATTAGATAGACCATCTAACATCATAGTCCTATCTTTCTACACAATAAAAACCAATTATACCAATCAAGTTTCATTAGATAGACCATCTAACATCATAGTACTATCTTTCTACACAATAAAAACCAATTATACAAAGAATGTTTCAATAGATAGACCATCTAACATCATAGTACTATCTTTCTACACAATAAAAACAAATTATACCAAGCATGTTTCATTAGATAGATCATCTAACATCATAGTACTATCTTTCTACACAATAAAAACCAATTATACCAAGCATGTTTCATTAGATAGACCATATAACATCATAGTACTATCTTTTTACACAATAAAAACCAATTATACCAAGCATGTTTCATTAGATAGACCATCTAACATCATAGTCCTATCTTTCTACACAATAAAAACCAATTATACCAATCAAGTTTCATTAGATAGACCATCTAACATCATAGTACTATCTTTCTACACAATAAAAACCAATTATACAAAGGATGTTTCAATAGATAGACCATCTAACATCATAGTACTATCTTTCTACACAATAAAAACAAATTATACCAAGCATGTTTCATTAGATAGACCATCTAACATCATAGTACTATCTTTCTACACAATAAAAAACAATTATACCAAGCATTTTAAAAAAAATAGACCATATAACATCATAGTACTATCTTTCTACACAATAAAAACCAATTATACCAAGCATGTTTCATTAGATAGACCATCTAACATCATAGTACTATCTTTCTACACAATAAAAACCAATTATACCAAGCATGTTTCATTATATTAGATAGACCATCTAACATCATAGTACTATCTTTATACACAATAAAAACCAATTATACCAAGCATGTTTCATTAGATAGACCATCTAACATTATAGTACTATCTTGCTACACAATAAAAACCAATTATACCAAGCATGTTTCATTAGATAGACCATCTTACATCATAGTACTATCTTATGTCGCAATAAAAACCAACTAGAACACACCCGCGAAATCGCGGGCATTCAGAGCGTAGTTTAAAGTATCAGTATGTAAAGTGTTGTTGGAAGAATTTTGTTAATTGAAATACAGAATGACTGGAGAATTTCAGCAAAAGTCATAGGTTATTGGGGACAGGAAAATGTTTTTTTTACATTTTGGTCTCTTGTGGAGAGTTTTCTCAACATGGCAATCATACCACATCTTCTTTTTTTTTGTAATCAATGAATTTTGTAAAGATTTAATGACTGGAGAATTTGAGAAAAAGTATCAAAAGTTCACATGAATAATTTTAGCGCTTATCTGTATATTATGAACATTCATTACTATTTAAATAAAGCGTATTTACTTTCAATTCTAAGTTTACTGATCGATCCATGGTGATCATTGATATAGTATACAGACCCTCTCTATTTAATAAACTCTGTGACTGCCGTGGATAGTAAACTTGAAAATGATAGCAGATAAAATTCTGAAAATACACTTTACAGTGGCGGATCCAGAAATTTTCATAAGTGGGGGCCCACTGACTGACCTAAGAGGGGGCCCGCTCCAGTCACGCTTCAGTGATTCCCTATATAAGCAACCAATTTTTTTCCCAAAAAGGGGGGGCCCGGGCCCCCTGCCCCCCCCCCCTAAATCCGCCTCTGCTTTATTCGTAGTATATGTATGTTCAAAGTATACAGAAAAACGCAAACCGGAAGTCTAATCTGACTTAAAATTTCGTACAATGACGGGACAATACCCGGATGTCTTTTTTCTCGTTTTTCTCCTAAAATAACTCAATCTGATTAATCATATGAATGGATGACAAATGCGACTATGCACTGTACCTATAGGACACAGAGGCGTGTTGATTAATTTATTGTGGAAAGAAGAGAAGCGACACCAAAAATGAGGTCTTCTCGTTTAATAGTATAGATTATACCAAGAATGTTTCATTAGATAGACCATATAACATCATAGTACTATCTTTCTACACAATAAAAACAAATTATACCAAGCATGTTTCATTAGATAGACCATCTAACATCATAGTACTATCTTTCTACACAATAAAAAACAATTATACCAAGCATTTTAAAAAAAATAGACCATCTAACATCATAGTATGATCTTTCTACACAATAAAAACCAATTATACCAAGTATGTTTCATTAGATAGACCATCTAACATCATAGTACTATCTTTTTACACAATAAAAACAAATTATACAAAGCATGTTTAACAAGTGAAACTGCGAGCTACTGCTCACTGATGATACCCCCGCCGCAAGTGGATAATATTAATAGTGTAAAAATATGCAAGTGTTCGGTAAACAAGAAGTTGTCGAGTGATGAATCTGAAAACGCATCACACGGTATAGCTGACTTATATAAATCCTGAAACCAAATTTCAGAAATCCTTGTATTGTAGTTCCTGAGAAAAATGTGACGAAAATTTTCAACTTGGCTATCATGTGTAAAATCAGACAAGTGTTCGGTAAACAGGAAGTTGTCGAGAGATGAATCTGAAAACTCATCACACGGTATGGCTGACATATATAAATGTTGATACCAAATTACAGAAAGGGTGGATGTGTAGTTCCTGAGAAAAATGTGACGAAAGTTTCATGGGACGGACGGACTGATGGACGGACGGACTGACAGACAGAGGTAAAACACTATACCCCCCCTTTTTTAAAGCGGGGTATAATTAGATAGACCATCTAACATCATAGTACTATCTTTCTACACAATAAAAACCAATTATACCAAGCATGTTTCAAACGATAGACCATCTAACATCATAGTACTATCTTTCTACACAATAAAAACAAATTATACCAAGCATGTTTGATTAGATAGACCATCTAACATCATAGTACTATCTTTCTACACAATAAAAACCAATTATACCAAGCATGTTTCATAAAATAGACCATCTAACATCATAGTACTATCTTTCTACACAATAAAAACCAATTATACCAAGCATATTTCATTAGATAGACCATCTAACATCATAGTACTATCTTTCTACACAATAAAAACCAATTATACCAAGCATGTTTCATTAGATGGACCATCTAACATCATAGTACTATCTTTTTACAAAATAAAAACCAATTATACCAAGCATGTTTCATTAGATAGACCATCTAACATCATAGTACTATCTTATGTCGCAATAAAAACCAATTATACCAAGCATGTTTCATTAGATAGACCATCTAACATCATAGTACTATCTTTCTACAAAATAAAAACCAATTATACCAAGCATGTTTCATTAGATAGACCATTTAACATCATATTACTATCTTTCTACACAATAAAAACCAATTATACCAAGCATGTTTCATTAGTGAGACCATCTAACATCATAGTACTATCTTTCTACACAATAAAAACAAATTATACCAAGCATGTTTCATTAGATAGACCATCTAACATCATAGTACTATCTTTCTACACAATAATAACCAATTATACCAAGCATGTTTCATTAGATACACCATTTAACATCATAGTACTATCTTTCTACAAAATAAAAACCAATTATACCAAGCATGTTTCATTAAATAGACCATCTAACATCATAGTACTATCTTTCTACACAATAAAAACCAATTATACCAATCATGTTTCATTAGATAGACCATCTAACATCATAGTACTATCTTTCTACACAATAAAAACCAATTATACCAAGCATGTTTCATTAGATAGACCATCTAACATCATAGTACTATCTTTTTACACAATAAAAACCAATTATACCAAGCATGTTTCATTAAATAGACCATCTAACATCATAGTACTATCTTTCTACACAATAAAAACCAATTATACAAAGGATGTTTCATTAGATAGACCATCTAACATCATAGTACTATCTTTCTACACAATAAAAACAAATTATACCAAGCATGTTTCATTAGATAGACCATCTAACATCATAGTACTATCTTTCTACACAATAAAAAACAATTATACCAAGCATTTTAAAAAAAATAGACCATATAACATCATAGTACTATCTTTCTACACAATAAAAACCAATTATACCAAGCATGTTTCATTAGATAGACCATCTTACATCATAGTACTATCTTTCTACACAATAAAAACCAATTATACCAAGCATGTTTCATTAGATAGACCATCTAACATCATAGTACTATCTTTCTACACAATAAAAACCAATTATACCAAGCATGTTTCATTAGATAGACCATCTAACATTATAGTACTATCTTGCTACACAATAAAAACCAATTATACCAAGCATGTTTCATTAGATAGACCATCTTACATCATAGTACTATCTTATGTCGCAATAAAAACCAATTATACCAAGCATGTTTCATTAGATAGACCATATAACATCATAGTACTATCTTTCTACACAATAAAAACAAATTATACCAAGCATGTTTCATTAGATAGACCATCTAACATCATAGTACTATCTTATGTCGCAATAAAAACCAATTATACCAAGCATGTTTCATTAGATAGACCATCTAACATCATAGTACTATCTTTCTACAAAATAAAAACCAATTATACCAAGCATGTTTCATTAGATAGACCATTTAACATCATAGTACTATCTTTCTACACAATAAAAACCAATTATACCAAGCATGTTTCATTAGTGAGACCATCTAACATCATAGTACTATCTTTCTACACAATAAAAACAAATTATACCAAGCATGTTTCATTAGATAGACCATCTAACATCATAGTACTATCTTTCTACACAATAATAACCAATTATACCAAGCATGTTTCATTAGATACACCATCTAACATCATAGTACTATCTTTCTACAAAATAAAAACCAATTATACCAAGCATGTTTCATTAAATAGACCATCTAACATCATAGTACTATCTTTCTACACAATAAAAACCAATTATACCAATCATGTTTCATTAGATAGACCATCTAACATCATAGTACTATCTTTCTACACAATAAAAACCAATTATACCAAGCATGTTTCATTAGATAGACCATCTAACATCATAGTACTATCTTTTTACACAATAAAAACCAATTATACCAAGCATGTTTCATTAAATAGACCATTTAACATCATAGTACTATCTTTCTACACAATAAAAACCAATTATACAAAGGATGTTTCATTAGATAGACCATCTAACATCATAGTACTATCTTTCTACACAATAAAAACAAATTATACCAAGCATGTTTCATTAGATAGACCATCTAACATCATAGTACTATCTTTCTACACAATAAAAAACAATTATACCAAGCATTTTAAAAAAAATAGACCATATAACATCATAGTACTATCTTTCTACACAATAAAAACCAATTATACCAAGCATGTTTCATTAGATAGACCATCTTACATCATAGTACTATCTTTCTACACAATAAAAACCAATTATACCAAGCATGTTTCATTAGATAGACCATCTAACATCATAGTACTATCTTTCTACACAATAAAAACCAATTATACCAAGCATGTTTCATTAGATAGACCATCTAACATTATAGTACTATCTTGCTACACAATAAAAACCAATTATACCAAGCATGTTTCATTAGATAGACCATCTTACATCATAGTACTATCTTATGTCGCAATAAAAACCAATTATACCAAGCATGTTTCATTAGATAGACCATATAACATCATAGTACTATCTTTCTACACAATAAAAAAAAATTATACCAAGCATGTTTCATTAGATAGACCATCTAACATCATAGTACTATCTTTCTACACAATAAAAAACAATTATACCAAGCATTTTAAAAAAAATAGACCATATAACATCATAGTATTATCTTTCTACACAATAAAAACCAATTATACCAAGTATGTTTCATTAGATAGACCATCTAACATCATAGTACTATCTTTTTACACAATAAAAACAAATTATACAAAGCATGTTTAATTAGATAGACCATCTAACATCATAGTACTATCTTTCTACACAATAAAAACCAATTATACCAAGCATGTTTCAAACGATAGACCATCTAACATCATAGTACTATCTTTCTACACAATGAAAACAAATAATACCAAGCATGTTTGATTAGATAGACCATCTAACATCATAGTACTATCTTTCTACACAATAAAAACCAATTATACCAAGCATGTTTAATAAGATAGACCATCTAACATCATAGTACTATCTTTCTACACAATAAAAACCAATTATACCAAGCATATTTCATTAGATAGACCATCTAACATCATAGTACTATCTTTCTACACAATAAAAACCAATTATACCAAGCATGTTTCATTAGATAGACCATCTAACATCATAGTACTATCTTTTTACAAAATAAAAACCAATTATACCAAGCATGTTTCATTAGATAGACCATCTAACATCATAGTAGTATCTTATGTCGCAATAAAAACCAATTATACCAAGCATGTTTCATTAGATAGACCATCTAACATCATAGTACTATCTTTCTACAAAATAAAAACCAATTATACCAAGCATGTTTCATTAGATAGACCATTTAACATCATATTACTATCTTTCTACACAATAACAAGAATGTGTCCACAGTACACGGATGCCCCACTCACACTATCATTTTCTATGTTTAAAGGACTGTGAAATTGGAATAAATTCTCTAATTTGGCATTAAAATTAGAATGATCTTATCAAAGGGAACATGCATACTAAGTTTCAAGTTGATTGGACTTCTACTTTATCAAAAACTACCTTGACCAAAAACTTTAACCTGAAATTTGCACTATCATTTTCTATGTTCAGTGAACCGTAAAATTGGGGTCAAAACTCTAATTTGGCATTTAAATTAGAAAGATCATATCATAGGGCACATGTATACTAAGTTTCAAGTTGATTGGACTTCAACTTCATCAAAAACTACCTTGACCAAAAACTTTAACCTGAAGCCAAAAACTTTAACCTGAAATTTGCACTATCATTTTCTATGTTCAGTGAACCGTAAAATTGGGGTCAAAACTCTAATTTGGCATTTAAATTAGAAAGATCATATCATAGGGCACATGTATACTAAGTTTCAAGTTGATTGGACTTCAACTTCATCAAAAACTACCTTGACCAAAAACTTTAACCTGAAGCCAAAAACTTTAACCTGAAATTTGCACTATCATTTTCTATGTTCAGTGAACCGTAAAATTGGGGTCAAAACTCTAATTTGGCATTTAAATTAGAAAGATCATATCATAGGGCACATGTATACTAAGTTTCAAGTTGATTGGACTTCAACTTCATCAAAAACTACCTTGACCAAAAACTTTAACCTGAAACATGCACTTTCATTTTCTATGTTCAGTGGACCGTGAAATTGGGGTCAAAAGTTTAATTTGGCTTTAAAATTAGAAAGATCATATCATAAGGAACATGTGTACTAAGTTTCAAGTTGATTGGACTTCAACTTCATCAAAAACTACCTTGACCAAAAACTTTAACCTGAAAAACTTTAACCTGAAACATGCACTTTCATTTTCTATGTTCAGTGGACCGTGAAATTGGGGTAAAATCTCTAATTTGGCATTAAAATTAGAAAGATCATATCATAGGGAACATGTGTACCAAGTTTGAAGTCAATTGGACTTCAACTTCATCAAAAACTACCTCGACCAAAAACTTTAACCTGAAGCGGGACAGACGGACGAACGGACGAACGAACGGACGAACGAACGGACGGACGAACGGACGCACAGACCAGAAAACATAATGCCCCTCTACTATCGTAGGTGGGGCATAAAAATATAATTAGGCATTAAAATTAGAAAGATAATATCATAGGGAACATTTGTACTAAGTTTCAAGTTGATTGGACTTCAACTTCATCAAAAACTACCTTGACCAAAAACTTTAACCTGAAACATGCACTTTCATTTTCTATGTTCAGTGGACCGTGAAATTGGGGTCAAAAGTTTAATTTGGCTTTAAAATTAGAAAGATAATATCATAAGGAACATGTGTACTAAGTTTCAAGTTGATTGGACTTCAACTTCATCAAAAACTACCTTGACCAAAAACTTTAACCTGAAACATGCACTTTCATTTTCTATGTTCAGTGGACCGTGAAATTGGGGTCAAAAGTTTAATTTGGCTTTAAAATTAGAAAGATAATATCATAAGGAACATGTGTACTAAGTTTCAAGTTGATTGGACTTCAACTTCATCAAAAACTACCTTGACCAAAAACTTTAACCTGAAGCGGGACAGACGGACGAATGAACAGACGAACGAACGAACGAACAGACGGACGGACGAACGAACGAACGAACGGACGCACAGACCAGAAAACATAATGCCCCTCTACTATCGTAGGTGGGGCATAAAAAACAATTATACCAAGCATTTTAAAAAAAATAGACCATATAACATCATAGTACTATCTTTCTACACAATAAAAACCAATTATACCAAGCATGTTTCATTAGATAGACCATCTTACATCATAGTACTATCTTTCTACACAATAAAAACCAATTATACCAAGCATGTTTCATTAGATAGACCATCTAACATCATAGTACTATCTTTCTACACAATAAAAACCAATTATACCAAGCATGTTTCATTAGATAGACCATCTAACATTATAGTACTATCTTGCTACACAATAAAAACCAATTATACCAAGCATGTTTCATTAGATAGACCATCTTACATCATAGTACTATCTTATGTCGCAATAAAAACCAATTATACCAAGCATGTTTCATTAGATAGACCATATAACATCATAGTACTATCTTTCTACACAATAATAACCAATTATACCAAGCATGTTTCATTAGATAGACCATCTAACATCATAGTACTATCTTTCTACACAATAAAAAACAATTATACCAAGCATTTTAAAAAAATTGACCATATAACATCATAGTATTATCTTTCTACACAATAAAAACCAATTATACCAAGCATGTTTCATTAGATAGACCATCTAACATCATAGTACTATCTTTTTACACAATAAAAACCAATTATACAAAGCATGTTTAATTAGATTGACCATCTAACATCATAGTACTATCTTTCTACACAATAAAAACCAATTATACCAAGCATGTTTCAAACGATAGACCATCTAACATCATAGTACTATCTTTCTACACAATGAAAACAAATTATACCAAGCATGTTTGATTAGATAGACCATCTAACATCATAGTACTATCTTTCTACACAATAAAAACCAATTATACCAAGCATGTTTCATAAGATAGACCATCTAACATCATAGTACTATCTTTCTACACAATAAAAACCAATTATACCAAGCATATTTCATTAGATAGACCATCTAACATCATAGTACTATCTTTCTACACAATAAAAACCAATTATACCAAGCATGTTTCATTAGATAGACCATCTAACATCATAGTACTATCTTTTTACAAAATAAAAACCAATTATACCAAGCATGTTTCATTAGATAGACCATCTAACATCATAGTAGTATCTTATGTCGCAATAAAAACCAATTATACCAAGCATGTTTCATTAGATAGACCATCTAACATCATAGTACTATCTTTCTACACAATAAAAACCAATTATACCAAGCATGTTTCATTAGATAGACCATTTAACATCATATTACTATCTTTCTACACAATAAAAAACAATTATACCAAGCATGTTTCATTAGTGAGACCATCTAACATCATAGTACTATCTTTCTACACAATAAAAACCAATTATACCAAGCATGTTTCATTAGATAGACCATTTAACTTCATAGTACTATCTTTCTACACAATAATAACCAATTATACCAAGCATGTTTCATTAGATACACCATCTAACATCATAGTACTATCTTTCTACAAAATAAAAACCAATTATACCAAGCATGTTTCATTAAATAGACCATCTAACATCATAGTACTATCTTTCTACACAATAAAAACCAATTATACCAAGCATGTTTCATTAGATAGACCATCTAACATCATAGTACTATCTTTCTACACAATAATAACCAATTATATCAAGCATGTTACATGAGATAGGCCATCTAACATCATAGTACTATCTTTCTACACAATAAAAACTAATTATACCAATCATGTTTCATTAGATAGACCATCTAACATCATAGTACTATCTTTCTACACAATAAAAACCAATTATACCAAGCATGTTTCATTAGATAGAACATCTAACATCATAGTACTATCTTTTTACACAATAAAAACCAATTATACCAAGCATGTTTCATTAAATAGACCATCTAACATCATAGTGCTATCTTTCTACACAAAAAAAAACAATTATACCAAGCATGTTTCATTAGATAGACCATCTAACATCATAGTACTATCTTTCTACTCAATAAAAACCAATTATACCAAGCATGTTTCATTAGATAAACCATCTAACATCATAGTACTATCTTTTTACACAATAAAAACCAATTATACCAAGCATGTTTCATTAGATAGACCATCTAACATCATAGTACTATCTTATGTCGCAATAAAAACCAATTATACCAAGCATGTTTCATTAGATAGACCATCTAACATCATAGTACTATCTTTCTACAAACTAAAAACCAATTATACCAAGCATGTTTCATTAGATAGACCATCTAACATCATAGTACGTTCTTTCTACACAATGAAAACCAATTATACCAATCATGTTTTATTAGATAGACCATCTAACATCATAGTACTATCTTTCTACACAATAAAAACCAATTATACCAAGCATGTTTCATTAGATAGACCATCTAACATCATAGTACTATATCTTTCTACAAAATAAAAACCAATTATACCAAGCATGTTTCATTAAATAGACCATCTAACATCATAGTACTATCTTTCTACACAAAAAAAACCAATTATACCAAGCATGTTTAATTAGATAGACCATCTAACATAATAGTACTATCTTTCTACACAATAAAAAACAATTATACCAAGCATGTTTCATTAGATAGACCATCTAACATCATAGTACTATCTTTCTACACAATAATAACCAATTATACCAAGCATGTTACATGAGATAGGCCATCTAACATCATAGTACTATCTTTCAACACAATAAAAACCAATTATACCAAGCATGTTTCAAAAGATAAACCAACTAATATCATAGTACTATCTTTCTAAACAATAAAAACAAATTATACCAAGCATGTTTCATTAGGTAGACCATCTAACATAATAGTACTATCTTTCTACACAATAAAAACCAATTATACCAAGCATGTTTCAAAAGATAGACCAACTAATATCATAGTACTATCTTTCTACACAATAAAAACCAATTATACCAAGCATGTTTCATTAGATAGACCATCTAACATCATAACACTATCTTTCTACACAATAAAAACCAATTATACCAAGCATGTTTCATTAGATAGACCATCTAACATCATAGTACTATCTTTTTACACAATTAAAACCAATTATACCAAGCATGTTTCAAAAGATAGACCATCTAACATAATAGTACTATCTTTCTACACAATAAAAACCAATTATACCAAGCATGTTTCAAAAGATAGACCAACTAACAAATTCAGTAATTTTTTCATTTGTAAAGGGGCATAACTCTAGAAAAGTAATAGTAACACCATCAAAATTTGAATTTCATATGATTTTGTTGCAATAAGAATTGTGTATAAGTTTTATAACGTTAGGTTGAGGGAAACTTAAGTTTGAGAAAGAAAACGACGAAAAATTCAGCAATTTTTCAATATGTTAACAAGCATACATTTATTTTTGGCATTGCACAAGTCATGTCTTCTTTGACTGTTCATGACGTTGAAATACTAAATCTCTGGGATCTGTTTTAGTTGATTTTAGTCTCTGATGCATGATTTTTTTTTAATTAATTGTTTTTGGCTTTTCAGTAACTAAGAGTACTCTCAAATCGTACTTTCTTGTTTATTTGACCTGTTGATACTATTTGTAATGCTCTTTAGTTATTTAATGTTTACTTATTCAGGGATGTAACTGGTCTATATACCAGCTTTGATAAGTGTTTGATAGTACTATACATTTTCTCTAGAAAGGTTAAAGTTATGCCACTAAAATTCAAACTTGATCCGTGTTTTGCGTAATAAGCATTGTGTATAAGTTTCAAACATTTGGTCGAGTCAAACTATAACATCCATAGCTAAGGCTGCGGCATAAAAATGTTGGTTATCCCCATTATTATTCAATCTATTGATAACTTACGTTACTATCCTTATAAATCTATCTATAATCAGCTTGCATGTTAAATAGTCTAGAGCTGTTCCATTGAATTCGTCTTCTTTTTCTGTTTCTTGAGGAAGTTAAATCAACCTGTTCAGTCACTATAAAGTGTTACAATTCATATTTAGACGCAACACATAAATAGTGACCAAAAAGGTACCGCAATCTCAGGATGAACGCTTAAATAAAAAAAAAATATGAACACACCTCTTATGTCTCACCCCGCAACATTCTGTATGTATGTTTCTATCCCTAGTCAGGAGTCGGTCATTCAGTGGTTGTCCTTTGTTTATGTGTTACATATTTGTTTTTGATAGATTGGACTGTTAGATCTCTCGTTTGAATTGTTTTACAATGTCATTTCGGGGCCTTTTATAGTTGACTATACGGTATGGGCTTTGCTAATTGTTGATGGCCATACTGTGCCCTATAGTTGTTAACTTCTGTGTCATTTGATCTCTTGTGGAGAGTAGTCTCATTGGCAATCATACCACATCTTCTCTTTGACATAAAATATTTTAACCTTCGTTCTAAAAAACACATGTCCAAAACTGGAATATGATTTGATTGCGTTAAAGATCTGAACACAGACAGAAACACTAACATGACTAAATCCATATATATTTTGTTCAAGCATAATTGATTTGAAGTCATACTCTCCTCGTACATACTTGAATTTAACACGAGATGGATTGTATGAATAAATGATATCATTATTTTGAAACTTTCGGATGCACAATTAAATTTCCTAATGGTGCACATGCGCAAAAGCGTAACCAATTTGATTAAGATTAACCCGAATAATCCAGTTGTTTCATTCGGATTATTCCAATTATTAATGTATCAAAGGCAATTATAACAACAATCAGTGAGAATTATTATTATGACCTATTAATGCTCCAAAACAAGCCATTAACTTTTAATTATTTTCATGTGTTTTCGTGAATTTCGAGAATTTATACCATTTAAATATCTGAAAAGGTTTATTTAACTTAAATACCCATAATATTAATATTTTAGTATTATGCGTCCTTGATAAAAGTAAGGAGAACGAACCCAGGGCCTTACTGCTGATTAATGTTGATGTTTGAGTTCTTTTATATACGTTATAATATGAATATACCCAATAATCTAGAAAACTTGCAATAAAAACATAATCAACCTAGTTGTTTTATACTCATCTAAAATAGATATTTTTCAAAGGTCTTTTTTATTTTTTTACCGTACACCTTTTACATTTATTGACATTATAATAAAAATCATAAAAATTTATGAATTACAATTAATATATATCTTTATTTTTATTTCTTATATACATGATAAATATATTTTTTATTGGGGCCGGATCGATTTTACATATGGGATGGATCGACGTTGGGCCGGATCGACTTGGGCCGGATCTACGTGGGGCCAGATCGACCCAAAAGCTTATTCTTGCTGTGACACTTTCCTGTCGCAGAAATAGCCTTTCATGACTTCACAAAAATAACATATTTTATATTTTTCCAGCACCAGCAATAATTTTATCCCTCTATACAGGTATAAACACCATATAGAGGGTTTGTTCCCAACCGGATAAATAAAACTTAGATATGATGTCTTCTCCTTGTACATTTTTTGTACTTAGCTACAAAAGGACAGCAGGAGTCTACATGCCAGTTTGTAGAATTTGAAGCGTTTTACGTTTTTGTGGTTTTATCATAGAGTATTGACCCTTTGACTGCCATGGCATTGAAAAACGTTTTACCTTTGACTGCTTAGAATCGGCCTGGCTTCGAACTTTATCAAACAGCACCATGGCAACCCTGACAACAATTGATAACGTCACGCTATTCTGCATGGTACCTGTATATGATTGCTCGTGTTATGACACCACAGTATGTCTGCTTCGTTCATTTATCACTCTCAAGTGTCGAATGTTTTTACTGTATTTGTGGTTTTTTTTATATTTGATCAGTCTTTTAATTGGTGTTAATTGCAATTTATCAGTATTTGTAAAAACTGATAGCCTCATTGACTTTAATGGTATTCAGAAAATCTGTGCCACATGGCCAATATTTTGGCCTTAAAGTTATTTCTCAAAAATGCCACGGCCCATTTTAAATCGTTTGTGTTGTATGAAATAAACCATAATTAGTTATGGTGACAACACCAGTGTTTAGTTTAAAATATTTAACGGTTTTACTTCGATTGACATCAGAAGAAGTGTGACGTCTTTTGCATCACTTTTAAATTCACGACAGGCTCCCGTTCTAGAACAAACTCTATGTGTAATATGCTTTATTAAACTCAAATGTTCGGATTTGTGTATCAAATTCCATTGTCAAACTTTTGAAGAAGAAAATAAAAACAATAAAAAAACTTCGGGCTTTGGAAAAGTTTTCTGATTTTGTTCTACATGCCTTTAGTTTGTATAATATCAAACATCGTCACAGCAAATAGGTATTTCGTCAATTTCGGTAAATGATAGAGCGAGAATATAAATTTATTTGTGAAAATTGCCACTGTGTGAAATTAAGTTCCTACAATTACAGACAGGCAAATTTTCTTTGTCTTGTTTTACTTTTTAGTTGATGATAAAATTGAAAATGGAAATGGGGAATATGTCAAAGAGACAAGAACCCGACCAAATATGTTAAAGGATGGCTTCTTAAAGTCAAGTGGCAAATAAATATGCATATATTAAGGACGTGAACATGCCACTTCTTCATTTACCAAGACCTAATTCTGATTTTTTGAAAAGAACATTTAAATATTCTGGTCTTATTACCTGGAATAATTTACCAAATAATATTAAAGAAATAGATAATTTAGATACATTTATGACCAACTGTTCAAACTATTTTCTATCTGAACAGAATAAAGATGCATGAAACTAATGTATTTCTTTTTCTTCTTCTACTGAATGCATATGTGCTTATTTAACTGTATTATGTATTTTATATTGTATGTATTTTTGTACGTTTTTTATTTGTATTGATAGTTTTTGAAGATTAACATGTAATTGTTAAATGTTTTACCTTCGTTAAATAAAGAATTTTATTATTATTATGTAAACAATCGCCATATTGCTTTGTGACGTATTGGAATTTCCACAACAATATATATATTTTCGAATAACAGCCACTTTAACTCGCTTTGTAACTACGATGTACACCTTATCTACTAATATATATAAATAACGTCACATAATCTGTATATCTGTGTGGACCTAATCTACCATGTACCTATCTGATCATGTGACATGAATATTAATACACAAATTCTTGTTCAAATGTATAATTCCATAATATTTAAATAAACACAATTTCTTTTATGGTTGTGAAAATATTGAAGTTTCAAATATTAAACTCATGCAACACACATTATTTACATTTACCACAATTGATATTCTTTATAAAACAAAATCAAATAATACTGCATTCTTTTATACTAAATAAAATATCTGATATATAGATTCACTTACATTTGCATGCAGTTTATTCACATTCGAGAGATATTTTCCTTTTCGTGTTTCAACACATCATCTCATTGTCAACTCATTGTCAACATTGATGTAAACAATCGCCATATTGCTTTGTGACGTATTGGAATTTCCACAATAATATATATATATATTTCGATTCATAGCCACTTTAACTCGCTTTGTAACTAGGATGTACACCTTATCTGCCAATATATTTAAATGACGTCACATAATCTGTATATCTGTGTGCACCTTATCTACTATCGTGCCTATCTTATCACGTAACATGAATATTAATACACAAATTCTTGTTCAGATGTTAGATTCCATAATATTTAAATAAACACAATTTCTTTTATGGTTGTGAAAATATTGAAATTTCAAATATTAAATTCATGCAACACACATTATTTATATTTACCACAATTGATATTCTTTATAAAACAAAATCGAATAATACTGCATTCTTTTATACTAAATAAAATATCTGATATATAGATTCACTTACGTTTGCATGCATTTTATTCACATTCGAGAGATATTTTCCTTTTCGTGTTTCAACACATCATCTCATTGTCAACTCATTGTCAACATTGATGTAAACAATCGCCATATTGCTTTGTGACGTATTGGAATTTCCACAATAATATATATATATATTTCTATTCACAACCACTTTAACTCGCTTTGTAACTACGATGTACACCTTATCTACCAATATATTTAAATGACGTCACATAATCTGTATATCTGTGTGCATCTTATCTACTATATGTATGATAACTTTTTAATTTACAGTAATTTTTGGGCCGAATAAGGGCCTTATTGCTCCTACTCCTTTGATTGGTTAAGTTCCAATGATGGTTATTTTCTTGTATGCAATCAAATGTTATGTTAAATTTTTTTCTATAGTACTGGACAGGATAAAACTTTACTCATGCCAAGTATATCTTTATTTGTAACAAAGATAAATTCTGCACATTTTTTCTAAAAGTGCAAATTTAACAAAGACTATGGGCGAGTTGTTGTCGCTTTGACACATTCACCATTTCCTTTTTCAATTTTAATAGGGAAAAATCAATGGTGGTATTACACCTAGAGCAAATCTGACATGTGTGGGTAATCTTCTTTCTATGAAACTACTGAGACACATTTAACCATACTTGACCATAATAATTAATATGTTTTTTCTTTAAAAAATGTATCAGATGACCCCATCTTCCAACCCTCATGAATAAAAATGGAACATAGGGGTAAAATGCAGATTTTTGTATATATCTCTGAAACTAAACCATTCGGAGCAAATCAGACAGGGGGCAGTTGATGGTTTTCTCAGAGCATGGGTCCTGTGTAATTTCGAGGAGAAGATTTTTTAAAAGTTAACGGACATTTAATATGGACGACAGACAACAAGTGCTGCCCATTGGACCAAGATCGTTTTTAACCCTTCAAGTACACCACTTACCATTTTGTGTACAACATCCCAGGAAATTAATAATATTTTCATGGCATCCTATTAATTTCATCACTTCCATTTCTTGCATTAAATCTGTCAATTCTCTATCGGTTGCATCCTCTAAAATATTTAAATAATATTGACAATTATTAATGGATAAAACCATTGGTCACATTCAAAGAATACTGTGGATTCATTCATTTTCATGGATTGCTTAAAACTTGCATAATCGTGGATATTTGATTTTGTAATTTTTCCAATCTCTGTATTCAAAGCCTATTCAAAATATGTTATTCAATGAACATTTGAATTCAATGTTCACCTGTACCCACGAAAATTGGTATCAAACTAATGTTAATGATTCAAAAGTAATTTGTCCCAACCCAGGACTATATGTCCCCATTCAAAAACATTGATCAGGAACCCTCCCCTTGCAGTGGCATAGCTTGCATGTATGCTCAAATGCTCAAGCATCCACATCATTTTGACAAAACAAAAATAAAAAAAACAGCAGTTTAACTCGGAAGTATCAAAATGTAACAAGGCTGAGGATATGAGGATAACATCCAGTCATTTTCGAAGCAGTATGCCTGGTCTTTCATTTAGGATAATTTAGTTTGATACATGAATCGCAGAATAGTGTTTCAAGTTAACTTTTCTTCGTATAAATAGTCTATGTCATCAGCTAAGGCAAGCGGAGAGGACTGATACGCAGACCCGTGGACATGTTTCATCTGAAATTGAACCTAGTGGAGGGATGGCTTCTCATTTGACTATAGTAACTAACAACTAAAACACCATATCCTGATATCGTTTCTTGCGACATTGTAAACGACGTGATAAAACAAATCAATTTGTAATAGATCGTGATAAGTCCTAGGCTTATGAATTCCCGTTTCTATTTAGGTTCAAATACTAATTTTATTTTTATTCAGTAAAGAACAAAGATCCAATATTCCCCGCCATGCACATTACATGTCATATTTTATCTATCAAAGGCCAAGGAACAAGGGAATAACTAAAAAAAACTTTTATTTCTTTTTCTTTTTTATTTTTAATATCTAAAAAGAAATAAAAGCTTCACAGCAAATGAAATGGGATTTCCATTACAATTTATATTTCAAAGGGACATTACTAGTTAAAAATATTTGATTACGAATTATTTTCAAAATTGTCAAAGACATTGCTTATGATATGAGTTTCACTTAATCTGACATGAATTGTACACATGAGAGTGCTAACAATACCGGACGATCGGACGCCCGGTATTTTTATGTCTCCTGCATGCGTTTAGCTCAGTAATAAAAAATCAAAGGTTGTAGACTCAAATTCCTGGAAAGAGAAGTCACTTCAGTTCCTATACTCAGAAGTTCCTAAATTATACAGAAGTGCCGCTGTAATGGAGTCCGTTTAAACGGTTTTTGATATGTCAAATAGAAGATTGGGGGGGAAACTTTACATCAAATATTTATGAATTGAATGATGGTAGTTTCAAGAAAACAATAAAATTTGGTTAAAAATATAAATATATGAATTGGTGGGTATTTTGAATTTAAACAAAAATCTAACTAGTGTCGGATTCTGGGGGAGTACATGTGCTTAAATAAAAAATATTTTCTGCACAAAAAGGTCCAAAACATTTTTCGGCTCGCTCGACTCGGCAAAACATCCACATCATTTCAACCCTGGCTACGCCACTGCCTTGGATCCCCAATAGAACAAGCAGAGCTTGCATTGCTCACAAGTTTGTTTTTTTGCTTAAATCTTTCATCAATGACTGTTTTCGCTTTTCAATTTATATTTAATAATAAGAGGCTTACAAATGCCAATACAATGTTCATTGTATCTGTCATATTTTCAATAAAAGCAAATAAATGCATTTTACCCATTTGTTCCATTTTAACCATAGTGTCTTTGTTTCTTGAAGTACAAGGAAATAAAATACAAATTTATACTAAATTCATTTGCGAAGATTTATATAGTTAAAAAAAAAATAAAACAACTTGTGTAATTTTCCTTAAAGGTCAATAACTCCGTAACGGGTCAATTGACAATTTTTGTCATAAAAAACATTTTTGAAGATGTTACTTTGCTGAACATTTTTTGCTGTTTACAGTTTATCTTTATCTTTAATTAATTTCATACAAAAACTAAAAAAAATCCTTAAAATAACCAATTTAGTGGCAGGAACCCAACAATGGCAGCCATGTTTGTCGATGGATCAAAACTTCGGATACAATTTATAAGCAAGATACCAGATAATTAAGGAAATTTTTTTTTGTTAAAGTTTGAAATCTTTGGCCCAGTAGTTTCAGAGAAGGTTTTTTGAAATAGTTAACAACAGATGATGATGGACGCCAAGTCATTAGTGATAACATAAGCTCAAATGGTTATAGCTAACAAGAATGTGTCCCCAGTACATGAATAGCCCATCCACACTATTATTTTCTATGTTCAGTGGACCTTGAAAATGGGGGAAAATTTCTAGTTTGGCATAAAAATTACAAAGATTATAAAATAGAAACTTAACAATTCCTAGTTGTGGAATTAGGGAATGACAGAATGATGGAATGACGGAATAACAGAATTACGGAATGACCGAATTACGGACATGGATAAAACTATATGGCACCGACATCTTTGTTGTCGGCCATATTCGTTGCAGGGCCATAACAATGCAAATTTTTCAATAAAGATAAAAAAGATGGAAAAAATTCAATTCTTATTTCCCAAAATTTTATGCTTGTCTAATAAAAAAAGAAAACCTAAGCATAAATCCAGTTTTCATTAATACTATATGATTTTGGATCTAAAATATATAAGTAAATTTTACCCTTCAACATCTTGACTGCTATGGCAGTTGTTGGAGCTTTATTTAAACCAACAGTTTCTGCTTTAAAAACTTTACCAAATGCTCCTTCCCCAAGAGGTTCACCAAGTGATAACCTATAACAATAAATAAATTATTTCATCTCATATTCATTTAGATATTGAGATACTGATTGATGTAACCATATATATTTATAACTAAATAAAATTCTAATAGTTGTACACATTTTCTTAGATATAAGAAGATATGGTATGAGTGCCAATGAGACAACTCTCCATCCAAATGACAATTTATAAAAGTAAACCATTATATGTCAATGTACGGCCTTAACACAGAGCCTTGGCTCACACTGAACAACAAGCTATAAAGGGCCCCAAAATTATTAGAGTAAAACCATTCAAACGGGAAAACCAACGTTCTAATCTATATAAAACCAGAGGCTCTAAAGAGCCTGTGTCGCTCACTTTTGTCTATGTGAATATTCAAGGACATGACAAAATTGTGTTTTGGTGATAACTAAGATTTATGAAAAATGGTTAAATATTGACTATAAAGGGCAATAACTCCTAAAGGGGTCAACTGACCATTTCGGTTATGTTGACTTATTTGTAAAACTTACTTTGCTGAACATTATTGCTGTTTAGTTTATCTCTATCTATTATAATCATGATAATATTCAAGATAATAACCAAAAACAGCAAAATTCAGGGGTAGCAACCCAACAAAAGGTTGTCCGATTCATCTAAAATTTTTAGGGCAGATAGATCTTGACCTGATAAACAATTTCACTCTATGTCAGATTTGTTCTAAATGCTTTGGTTTTTGAGTTATAAGCCAAAAGCTGCATTTTACCCCTATGTTCTATATTTAGCCCTGGCGGCCATCTTGGTTGGTTGGCCGGGTCACTGGACACAATTTTTAAACTAGATACCCTAATAATGTTTTGGCCATGTTTGGTTAAATTTGGCCGAGTAGTTTCAGAGGAGAAGATTTTTATAAAAGTTAGCGACGATGGATGACGGACGCCAAGTGATGAGAAAAGCTCACTTGGACCTTCGGGCCAGGTGAGCTAAAAACAAGAAACGAGAAACACATATAAATTATATAAACAAACTACAACTACTGTACATCAGATTCCTGACTTAGGACAGGTGCAAACATTTGCAGTGATGGATTAAATGTTTTAATGGGTTAAACCATTTATTACTAATGATTTACAATTTTCAGTGTTTTTGAACAATTTTGTACCGAGACACATGTTTTTTTTTATCTAGGTAATGTGAGAATGTTATATTTGCTCTTTTAAAAAATTACCAGAAAATCAAGTTTCTCACATTGTATTGCATGATCAGACCTCTACAATAACATTTTTTTCAACTTGTTTAGGAGGACTTTGCATTATAAGTTGATTCAAGGAACAAAAGAAATTTAAAACAATAGAACAGAAGTTAGTTTTATATCTTTTGAAATATTTTTCAAAAATTATTAGTCAAGAAAAACTGAAACTAGTCATGTCACAGAACTTAGGATCTACTTTTTAACAATGCCAAGTCAAATCAGACTTGCATATGAGGCACCGTCTTATAGGCATGTCAATGTAAATTCATTGGATTTGTATCTTGTTTTTATTATAAAGTCAAATTTTTTGTCAGCTTTTTCCAGTTTTATCCATTTCATACAGTAAGTACAGAGTGAGTCATGGATGATATTACGACATTCATTCCAATTTATAATTGACTGGGGAAGATAATTAGGTCCTTTACTGAGGAATTATTTTAACTCTCCATCTTGAAATATGTTAAGATCTCCTGTTATAACATGGGAAATTGGTCCATAAATGTATTTGGAATTACTGCAATTACATGAAGTAGGTGTATTTTCACTGATATCAAAATCTTTACACAATTGGCTATAATTTAACACAAATTTCCATGTAGATTTCTTGTAAATATAACAAATAAGAGGGAGCTCAGTATTATCAAAATATCCAGGAATTTGTTCTTTAACAGAATGGTTGTTAAAAATACCAGCAATATTTACAAAATCAAAACCTTTATTGACATACTTTCTTTAATAAAATGTTTTTTATGATCTTCAGGACGATCAATTTTAGGAAACAGTTTAGAATAACAATATGCCATTATAATTTGAACAATTTCGTACTTAGGACTGCTATATGAAATTGTGTTGCAATCCTCTAAAATTTTATTTAACTTATTAATCGATAATGAACAGAGCTTTGTTAACAGATAATGTCTGCTGTTGTTTTTTGAAATAGAAATTAGGTCCGAAATATTGGTGTGATTGGTCCGAAATTTTCTTTGATTGTGATTTTTTCTACGACCATGAGAATGTTTTTTTTTCGAACAGTTTTAGAAACAATATCCAAAATGTTAACAGTATCGGTTCTTGATATTTTTTAATCTAATTTAATTCAATTATTTTCCGTGATTGTACAAACTTTGAATGAGATTCACCAGGCTGCTTATTTACTTCTTCCAAAGGTTGAACTGCTAAATATTTGATAAGATGACTGTGCTTCTTAAGGTGTTGATAAATGATACTTTTGAATTTATTGGGTTATTTTCTTGAGTGCGTTTAGATAAATATCGACCAGTTTAACCTACGTACTGAATACCGCATCCTGGTTTGTTTCATGTGAGTAAATAAATAAGACTGTTTGTTTTTCAAGTTATATCAGTTTCAAATTTTAAAGAAAATGAGCGACCATTAAGTGTGGACCTTACCGTATTGTTGGTGGAAAGACAGGGACATGTTACTCATTTTTTGGCATGACACTTATCGATAGAAGGGTAACCACGATTTTTATTTTTAAAAATGTTAGCGATGGTAGTATTTTTAGATAGGCGATTTTGAAGATTGAGACGTGTAATTACCCTTTGAACGAGTTAAGTATTTAATATTTTTACATTTCTAAGCTTCCTATTTGTTTTTTGTTTGTGAATTATATTAGAAAGGAGCAAAGACTGGTGTCCAGAATATGAACCAGCATACAATGAATTAAGTTATGAAAAAATGATAAATCTGTTCAGCTAAAGATGTCAAACGCTATCTGTATTAATTACCCAAAAAATTTGTAAGGGTTCCGCGGAACCCAGTGTCTCGCCTATTTTTGCTGTAAATCACAGGCTCAACAACAATGAGGAAAAAAATCAATAAAAATATTCCTCTTGTTACTATTTTATGATTGTAAGAAAATCTAAGTCCATTTGAAAGTAAATTACAGAAAAAAACAGAGTAATCTTTTTACAAACTTTACTTCTGGATACAATCTTATGATCATAAATAAGGTTATTTCCAAGTTTGGTACAAACCCAGGATAGTTTAAGAAAGTTATTTAAATTTTAAAAACTTTAACCACAGAGTGAATGTAATGGTTCCCTGCAGAAAAAACTAAGTCCATTTATAAGTAAAATACGGAAAAAATTGAATTTTATTTTTACAAAATTTTCTTCTGGATACTATCTTATGATCATAAACAAGCTTCTGTCCAAGTTTGGTACAAACCCAGGATAGTTAAAGAAAGTTATTAAAATTCTAAAAACTTTAACCACAGAGTGAATGTAATGTTTCCCCGCAAAAAAAACTAAGTCCATTTATAAGTAAAATACGGAAAAAATGGAATTTTATTTTTACAAAATTTACTTCTGGATATTATCTTATGATCATAAACAAGCTTCTGTCCAAGTTTGGTACAAACCCAGGATAGTTTGAGAAAGTTATTAAAATTCTAAAAACTTTAACCACAGAGTGAATGTTTTGTTTCCCCGCAGAAAAAACTAAGTCCATTTATAGTAAAATACGGAAAAAATGGAATTTTATTTTTACAAAATTTACTTCTGGATACTATCTTATGATCATAAACAAGCTTCTGTCAAAGTTTGGTAGAAATCCAGTATAGTTTAAGAAAGTTATTAAAATTTCAAAAACTTTAACCACAGAGTGAATATTTGTTGACGCCGCCGACGACGCCGACGACGACGGAATGTAGGATCGCTTAGTCTCGCTTTTTCGACTAAAGTCGAAGGCTCGACAAAAAGATAGGGTATATCAGGGTAGCGACTGACGTCTGACTAAATATTCTCGCTCGGACACACACTCCATAATCTAGTATATTATAAGAGCATATAAACCTGTTAAATTAAATTAATATTGATATAGCTTTTACTTGTCTGACCTTTTTATCCTCCAGTACAAGACAATCAGACAAGTGTTATTGTTGAGCCCTAATGATTCCAGTATATATATGAGAAAATGTTAAACCTTGGAAAAAAAGAGTTTTTGGAAAAACTTCTTGTTATATTTCATACTACAGTGGTTACAATATCTATTGAATTCATCTGAAAATTGATACAACCAATCAAATATCAGGTCATTATACAGCTTTTAACCAAAGAAACAATCTGGATGTCAGAAACAGTGAGCAATGCTATTTGTGGGTCGACAGATATAAGTTAAAATGTTGTCATGAGTCAATATATATGTCTTTACAGTATGATAACTTTCATGGAATGGTCAATGTTATGCTTTAACTTACTGTTGCCGTCTAAATTCCCAGTGTTTGTCCAGAGGGAGATCATACTCTGACATCATGGTCAAATCAGATGACAAGCGTCTTCTTGGACCAGGTTCAATTCTGATTGAGGGTAAAACAAATGGTTGTGTACCATCATAAGATTTGTATGGATGGTAATTCTCATTCTGGAATTGATGCAAAACATTCTGATATGAAATTAAAATGTATACCTGTTTCAAATTTGTGTGCAAATCCATGTCATTTTTTTAATTATCATGATTTTGTAATAGAAATAAACATCATAAAAGTTTGAAGAGCACACAGACTATCGCTAATAATAAATGAAGCAAGTCCAGATGCAAAGCTGTTATAAATATTCAAATCTAAAATTGACAAAAACTTCCTTAAAACTAAATTAGATTCTGTCTAGATTGAATATCTCTATTTTCATAATCTAAACATTACTGATGAACATTTAATGAATCTCAATAATCTTCCTTTCTTAAGACTTACTTTGTAACTTTTACACCATATAAAGACAACTTCCTCATAAAACTTCATTTCCTAATTATAACCGAATAAGTCAAACATATTCTTTTTTGTGCACTTGTATTTGAACTTATCAGTAATAAAATATGTTTGAATATTGAAACTAGCCTGTGTCATGACAATTACTCTCTTGACATTTCTATATTTGCTGGACTGAACCCTCTTGTAACGTCTATAACATATAAATATCAGGAGTAACAGGAAGAGAACAACTACTGATGCGACACCACCGATAATGTAGATTACTATTTGCTCTTTATCGTTTGTTCCTCCTGACCTAATGTCTACTGCTTCTGCTTGTTCATCTGCAATTAAAGTATTTGTAATTAAAAAGTTTTCAAAAGATGAAATAATATGTTTGAAAGGAAATGGTAAATATGTGTCAGCTCAATAGCTGGCTTATCTACAATATTTATATCCAATTCAATCCTTTTTTCCTCCTCATCAAACTTTTAATTGTTAAAAGTCTTTATTTTAGGAATGATTGTAATATTTTTTTCTGTCTATGAAGGAATAATATCATTAAAAAAAAATGTGGTGCACACTGAATAACCCACTACATAAGTTACTCTAAAGTGTGTATCAAATTCAACATTTTTAACGATGAACGCCATGATTATTTTTGGTGTTAAAACTGCTTATTCTCCTTTTTTGTAAGTGTTCTATACTTTAAGCACCTGCATAGCCATTTTTACTTGATAGAAATATAAGATAAGGGAGTTTCAAATATTTATTTATTACATATATAAAGTTAAGATAAAGTGATCAGCCATCATATATAGTTGGTAAAAAGTATCTCTGCTTAAGCTACATAATGTCAACTTTGGTAACACTATTGAGCAGTGGCTTTCTGGTAGGTAGCTGTCTCAATATGTTTAATAAAGTCATTAGGGTCACCATAGTCAGCTTGGCAAGAAGTGTAGTAAGCATGATCTTGACCCAATGGCACTGGACTTGTACAATTTAAAATCAGATCTCCAGGCAGAGAAAATATGGCTAGATAATTGGTTGTTTTTAATTTGCTGCTAGGGTATTTGGTAATAACAGAGACATACATGTATAATACATTATATGTCTATGGGATAACATAGTTTGCATTTCATCAAATTATAAAAATTTAGAATTTTCAAAGACAAACATACTTATACTTAGGTATTCCATTGGTTTAGATAGAAAACAAGCCATAAATATCGTATTTGATTTCATTAAGACATTTGTCTTTGAGGTTCAGTACTATAACTGTTCAATGTTTTCAACAGCATCAAATTAAAGTCTTTTTTTTTACATCTTAATCCATTGTCAGTATTTCACTTTTAATCATCCAGACGTGTGTCTTAAACTAGCTAGTTGATGACCAGGTAATTGCCAATAATTTGTTATTGCTGTATATATAGTCTAATAATAAACACCTTCATTGATTACTCGGAGCTATTTACCTTACGACACAAAAACAAGAAAAAGAAATGGTGACCTTCTGTTTTTACAGACTTTTCCGATATCAATTTCGAGTTTCTCAAGAGTTTTACCCTGTCAGTTTTAATTCTGTAAACAAAAATGTTTACTGAAACTTTTTCGATGTTGACATTTTCAAAAGTTGTAGATTTCAAATTTTAATGGGAGGGATGGAAGAGGGTCTGAAAAACAAGAGATTTCGACTCCCATCGGAAGAATCACATGTATGACATACAAAATTTAATTATTACACAATACAAACTAGACTAAGTGAAATCCCTGGCCACACTTCACTCTGAAACTGTTTTATAGCAAAGTCAATGTTGGATTTCTTTGACAGACACAAATGATGCCCCTGCAGATGCAAAGTCTTATTAAAAAATAACTGTCTAACACTTTACCTTAAATATGACAAAGGTAAATTATATTATCACCCAAAAGAGCAAATATAAATAAGAATCAAAATCCTGACCCCATGCACAAAAAATGGAAAAACCACCAACTAAGTGAACACTTCCTAGCATAAAACTGTAGGACAATTATCTGTATGCGAGCTCCCCTTATGCAAGTAACTACTACAAAAAATGATTAAGAGCAAATATTAAACAAAATCAAAACCCTGACCACATGCACACCTTCAATACATGTACAAAGACTACAAACAGACATCAGAGTGAAAACTTCCTAGAATTCAAACTGTAGGAGGAGTTAAGTGGAATAATTGTAAACCCATAATGGGAATGACATACAGAGAGACACTGACAGGGGTAAAATAATATGACGTTTCAGTTGTGGCGGCATTAAAAGAATTATTTTTTTAAGAAAAAACTGTACATTTCCAATTTTCATGATGCCAAACCTCCTATTTTTATGACAGTCTATAAAAAATTTATTGATAATGATGTAATCGAAAATTGATAATTAAATTCTCCAAACGATTAAATCATTTTTATGTGAATATTTTGCTCTAAGACGTATTATTTCTTGGTGAAAAACAAACATTTCTCATTCTTATCTAAGCCTTTACCTAAAACTGTTAGCCAGGCAGTCTGGTAATATCTACCAAGTGGAATAGAAATCAAGCAACCATACCATCCAGCATTATCTTTTGTTACATTCTTTATTGTCAGTATTTCTGGGTGACTTAAATTCACCATGGATTGCTAAAATATCAAATAAAACAGCATTAGAGGATGAGTATATAAAACATTGAAAAGCAAAATTTTCAAAAAAGTGAACTAAGACAATAAATTATAAAAAAAGTGAAAAAAGAAGAAAATATTTCAATAAACTAGACAATTAGAATCACATTATTTTCTTAAGTCACTTGAGATTTGTCATGCAGTCAGTTTTTTATATATACTATTGTATAACACTTTTTAACAGCAAGATAAACTTATCAACAGACAATAAGAAATTAAATTTAAAGAAACATTCACATCAAGATCATTCAGACACACCATATCTGTAAACATTTCATGACTCAGTGAGACATTTTTCAAGCGACATACATTTTGGTGTGAAAATCCCAATGCAACCTTCTACTTGAGGTATTAATAAGTTGAAGTTATGAAATAACTGTTTCACAAATGATATCGAATATGTTCCTTATGTTGTTACTACAATCCCCTTCCCTTTCATGAATGTGACCTACCAAATTAGACTATTTACCGGACTTGTTATTACATAAGCAACATGACGGGTGCCACATGTGGAGCAGAATCTGCTTACCATTCCGGAGCACCTGAGATGACCCCCAATTTTTGATGGGATTCGTGTTGCTTATTCTTTATTTTCCTATGTTGTGTCATGTGTTCTATTGTTTGTCTTTTTTATTTTTAGCCAGGTGCATGTTGTCAATTTATTTTAGTTGATTTATAAGTTTGACTGTTCCTCTGGTATCTTTCGTCACTCTTTTTTTGAAGTCTAGATTGACTATATAGATAAAGATAGAAAAATACTGGTCTTGGCCCGTAATTCCTAAACAGTTTGGACCATCACCACCAAAAAAAAATCTGAATCTTCCTTTTGTGGTTTTAATATAACTAAAAAGTGTGTGAAGATTTATGGAATAATCATAAATAGTTTCTGAGATACGGCACAACATGTATTTTTAATAAACATGATCACTCTAAAATAAGATAAAGAATCATCACAAAAAAGTAAAGAGATCTTCAGATTAATATAACTTACCACTGAAATATGAAAATGAGGTCAAGTTCAGATGACACCTGCCAGTTGGACATGTACACCTTACAGTCCTTCCATACACCGAATATACTAGCCATATTGCTTGTAGTATCTGAGATATGGACTTGACCACCAAAACTTAACCTTGTTCACTGATCCATGAAATGAGGTCGAGGTCAAGTGAAAACTGTCTGACAGACATGAGGACCTTTCAAGGTACGCACATATCAAATATAGTTATCCTATTACTCATAATAAGAGAGAATTCAACATTACAAAAAATCTGAACTTTTTTTTCAAGTGGTCACTGAACCATGAAAATGAGGTCAAGGACATTGGACATGTGACTGACAGAAACTTCGTAACATGAGGCATCTATATACAAAGTATGAAGCATCCAGGTCTTCCACCTTCTAAAATATAAAGCTTTTAAGAAGTTAGCTAACACCGCCGCCGCCGCCGGATCACTATCCCTATGTCGAGCTTTCTGCAACAAAAGTTGCAGGCTCGACAATTAGCATCCACAGATTTTATCAAAACATTATATGATTAGACGTTGTTAATTAAAGTCTATTTTTGCTAATGAGAGTAATATTAACATGTCGGGATAAATTGAGTTATTTTGTGTTTTAGTATAAATATCGTTGCAAAATTTTGGAAGAGCAGTCACCCTTCGGAAACCCAAACTTGCACTGATAAAGTCTATTATACTGGACCTGTAGGACTGACGATCAGTCTTCCAGTTGACTTTGTAGTGTTTGGACAAAAATGTATTTTTTGACTCCCCTTTTATTTTTGAGAATATTTTAAGATAGCAGTCAGTGTTCTGGAAGCGTAACCTCACACTACTCGTCATGCTCATGTCATTATACTAGACCTAAAAGATTGTTTTACCAGTCTACTAGTTGACTGTGCAGTGTTGAGACAAAATTTATCTCTGAATCATAATTTAATTTTAGAAAATACTTTTAAGACTTTTATATTTTGATTTTGAGATTAAGTTCATTTTATGATTTATTAAATTTGGCATTTATTTTATATTTTACATTGTAAGGAGAAAATAGTTTTACTTTGGAATTTTTATTTTGAATTGATACTATGTACTTTAATTGGATTATTATTATTATTTGGAATTGTTTAATAATTAATTTATTATCATCATACGTCTAAATTATTATAGTAATTAAAGTATGAAAACCTAGTGATTTTTAGCCTTATGTTACAGTTCTATGTAATATAGGCATTTTCTAGTAATATTACTGTTTTATGTAATATGGAGACTATATTACACATTTCAGTAATATAACAATATTACAGGTTTTAGTAATATAAGAATTATATTACTATTTTTTGTAATATTACTTTTACTTGTAATATTATATAAAAAAGTAATATTACAGTTTTCAGTAATTGCCTGGACTGTGATAACAGCAAAATAAAATTTCATGTAGACAAGAAAAGATACCAAAGAAGACATCATAAGTCTTAGCTTGTGTCTCATTCCCTTTGATGATTACAAATAAAATATGTTTATATTAAGGGGGCTCTCCAGTATAAATCTTTTTTTTCTTTCTAATATATGATTTCTTTATATTTTTCTATAAACATGATAAATGAACTTTATTATATACTTAATAGAACAAGAGGCTCTCAAGAGCCTGAATCGCTCACCTGGTAAATAATGCCTTATTGAACATATTGAACCATGCCAGGCAAACATGTACAGCTAACAATTCTTCAATATTAGAAATACAAGTTCTACCATGTTTACACGTTTCCTTCTAATATAATATGCATACAAGAAGAGCGGCAGGACGTTATTTTTATTACATTATAGTTACAATAAAAGAATTTTAACAATAAAATTGTTATTGTTACATTATTAAATTGTTATTCTTTCGAATTTCTTCATTCATGATTTGAATTTATTCCACTGCTGAGAAGGGGCAAGGGGCTCCAATAACAGCAAAACAGTTAAATGATTTCATTAATAACAGTTAGGCATGGACCATTTAACTTGTAGGGGGACATGGGTTTTTTTCTGGTCAGAATATTTTCTATTTTTTGGAAGTAGCACAACAAATTATTTTTTTTGCAAATTGCAAATTGAAAATTTCAGGACAGGTAGACCTTGACCTAATAAATATTTTAACTTCTAGTCTTATTTGCTCTAAATGCTGGAGTTTTTTAGATATAAGCCAAAAACTGCATTTTACCCTGTGTTCTATTTTTAGCCATGACGGCCATGTTTTTAGACAAAATAGAAAATAAAACACAAACTTTATTTTATACACCCTACTGATCATTCAGTTGAAGTTTGGTTGAATTTGGTTGAGTAGTTTTAGAGGAGAAGATTTTTTAAAGTTAGCAAATATGATGAACAAATTGTGAAAAAATTGTCATTAAAGGACAATAACCCCTTAAGGGGTCAATTGACAATTTTGGTCATATTTAACTTATTTGTAGATCTTACTTTGCTGATCATTTTTGCTGTTTACAGTTTATCTTTATCTATAATGATATTCAAGATAATGACCAAAAACTGCAAAATTTCCTTAAAATTACCAATTAAGTGGCAGCAACCCAACAATGGTTAGTTTGATTCGTCTGAAAATTTCAGGGCTGATAGATCTTGACCTAATGAACATTTTTACCCCATGTCAGATTTGCTCTAAATGCTTTCGTTTTTGAGATATAAGCCAAAAACTGCATTTGACCCCTATGTTCTATTTAAAGTAAGGGCGGCCATGTTTTTTGACGGATCAAAAATCGAAGCACACATTTTGTGCAGGATAATCTAAGGAACTATCATGCTAAGTTTCATCCAAATCCATTCAGTAGTTTCAGAGGAGAAGATGTTTGAAAAATTGTTAACGACGACAGACGACGACGACGGACGCCAAGTGATGAGAAAAGCTCACATGGCCTTTTAGGCCAGGTGAGCTAAAAATGAAATAAAAAAATTGGGTCACCGTTCATTTACGCTAACAATCTGCCTCTGAAAGAAGCATAATTTTTTGTTAATGTCCTTATTTACTGTTGAACTAATAGGAGAAAAAGAAGTAATATCGAAATAAAAAAAGAACTAAATTACAGAAATCGCTTAAATTTTACAAGTATTTAGTTCATGTACAGCTTTTTGAAAACAATAATAAAAAATATAGGTCATCGATGATTTAAAAAAGATATTTCAACTTTAATGCCAAAAAAATGTATTTTTGCATCAACATTGATCAAAGGGAGATAATATGGAGCTTTTTCAATGCTATAAACATATTAAAAGTCACCTGGGGGCAAACAAAATTGATTTTTTTAGTTGATTTTTGTACCATATCATAAAGCAATAACTAATAGTGTGATGAATAAAATTTGTAATGAAAAAATTCGTAAGGGTTCCGCGGAACCCAGTGTCTCACCTACTTTTGCTGTAAATCGCAGGCTGAACAAAAAAAAGGAAAACAAGAGGCTGTCACAACGACAGCAAACCGGATTTATTAACATTTATTTGTGTCCTAGCAATATCACAAGAACCATTACTGATGAATGGTGAAGGGAAAATCGTCAATATCAAATTTGACCTCCATTTTGTCATCAGTATCAACATATTAAAATTAGAAAAGCTTAGATTGAATGGTTCATGAGTAAATGCAATAAAGTGAATGGAAACGCCATTTTACGATCTTTCAAGAACCATAACTCCTGAACGGTAAAAGTCAAAATCGTCATTATTGAACATGTTGAACTTGACCTCTATTTTGTCATCAGTAACAACATATAAAAATTTCAAAAGCTTTGGTTGAATGGTTCATGAGAAAATGCACGGACATGACTGGAAACACCATTTTTCAATCTTTCAAGAACCATAACTCCTGAACGGTAAAAGTCAAAATCGTCATTTTGAACTTGACCTTTATTTTGTCATCAGTAACAACATATTAAAATTTGGGAAGCTTTGGTAGAACAGTTCATGTGTAAATACACGGACACGACTGGAAACTCCATTTTTCAGTCTTTCAAGAACCATAACTCCTGAACAGTAAAAGTCAAAATCGTCATTATTGAACTTGACCTCCATTTTGTCATCAGTAACAACATATCAAAATTTGGAAAGCTTTGGTAGAACAGTTCATGCGTAAATGCACGGACACGACTGGAAAAACCATTTTTCAATCTTTCAATAACCATAACTCCTGAACGGTAAAAGTCAAAATCGCCATTATTGAACTTGACCTTCATCGGTTCATGAGTTAATGCACGGACAACATTTGATTGATGCCCGAAAAATACCGAAAAAATTAATTTAATTTTTTACAAAATTAAGTTCTGGATACTATCTTATGATCATAAACAAGCTTCTGTCCAAGTTTGGTACAAACCCAGGATAGTTTAAGAAAGTTAAAGTTAAAAAACTACCTTGATCAAAAACTTTAACCTGAACTTTGCTCTATCATTTTCTATGTTCAGTGGACCATGAAACTTGGGTCAAAACTATAATTTGGCATTAAAATTATAAAGATCATATCATGGGGAACATGTGTACTAAGCTGAATGGACTTCAATTTCTTCAAAAACTACCTTGACCAAAAACTTAAACCTGAAGCGAACGGACACACAGATGGACGAACTAACGAACGAACGAACGGAGGCACAGACCAGAAAACATAATGCCTCTCTACTATCGTAGGTGGGGCAATCGTAGGTGGGGCATAAAAATGAAATCACATTTAAACTTTTTTTTTACACCAGAAATCAGGGACGTTCTCTGAAAGCAGGAAATATATTTCCTGACTTGTGCTCAACCTGTTCAGACGTCTCAGACTATTTTTACTCAAAAGATTTTATCCTTTAAACAGGAACAGAGGTTAAAGACAAATCCAATCAAGGTGCACTCAGTGGGTTGAAAGATGCTTCAGATTTAAGATCACCCTTGCACACAACACAAATCATGTGGCAAGGCATTATGTTTGTTTTTCTTGATTCCAAATCATATAGAAGCTTCAAAGCAAAAAAGCTTTGATTTAAAACGTTTGATGACTGCAGCATCAGAAAGGTATAAAAAAAAAACCAACGCATCGGAAAGATATCACTAAAAACCAACATAGAAAAAAAATTTGGACAAGAATGGCCAATAAAATTTTTCGTGTTGCAGTGATTTTACGGGGTTAGTCGTGGAAAGGGAAACAAACAATAATTAATTTTTGGCCTACATAGCTAGTTGACACACAATGAATGTTGTGTTAGAACTTAAAAAAATTAAATTGGACATTTACCTGCTATGGTCCAATATACAAAATCTAAATACATGATTTGATTCAGCATATTTTAAAAAGAACCCCAACAATTCAATTTTTGATGAAATCAAAGAAAGTTCAATTTTGGAACCTCTAGAACTCAATGTGGACCAATTTGATAAAGGGGCCCAGACATCACAAATCTAAATAAACGATTAGAATCGGCATATCAAAGAACCCCAATAATTCAATTTTTGATGAAATCAAACAAAGTTTCATTTTGGACCCTTTTGGCCCCTCATTCCTAAACTGTTGGAACCAAAACTCTAAAAACCAATCCCAATCTTCCTTTTGTGGTCATAGATTTCTATTTACTTATACATACTAAAGTTATTATCCTGAAATCATTGGTCTTGGATGACGCTCAACAAGGCAGATGACAACAACGTATAACAAATATCAACTAAATTTTTTTTAATTATTTTTGCGGTTGTATTCAACGGACATATAAACCCATAACGTTAAAAGTGAATGTACCCAAATTCATGCTTCATTAAAAATTTGTGTGAATAAGCATTGTGTATACATTTTTTATATTATTTGGTTGATGCAAACTTCAGTTAGAGAATGGAAACAGAAAATTCAGCATTGTTTCCATAATTGTAAAGAAATATTTAACTTAAATGGAAATTAAGACCTCATTTAACACAAAATTAAAAATAAAAGGTTGAAAAATAAAAGGCAAAGCTACAATATTTACAAACCTTTCGGCTCACTAATGCCATGAATTGATAGCCATACCACAGTGGTAACATCCTGTGTTATCTGATCTAGAAAAGAAAAAAAATACAAAAATAAATATGTAGTAAATATATATACTGTCTTAAGTGTTGAGGTACAATATCCAATAAAGAAAAATAAATCTAACATTAAGACGAAGTTGCAAGTGTTGAATTAATATTTCTGAATGCAGTTGTTTGCCAGCCCAGAATTGCATCAATTGAGGGCAGTATGTTTATTATACTAAGTGCTTGCAGAAATTAATCCTAACTACATAAGCCAAGGTTGTTTATAATTATTAGGATTTTAAATAGCATGAAACATAACCAGTGCTTAACAATTGTAAAGTATTGTGTAACTTATATTCAGAACTGTTAACGTTGGATTATGTTGCTTGATGAATTTGGTGATTAGATTTTGTCAGTTGTCATGGTTGTTGTAGGATTTTTCTTGGATTTCAGTATTTCTGTTATTCTACTTTTTTTGTTATGTATAACAGCACTTACAAAAAGATTTTAATCATTTTAATTAGCCAAACATCATGTAGTCGCCAGAAATATGGTCATTGTATCGAAGCACATGTGAATGGTTCCAGTATGAAAAGAAGATAATTACACTTTTGCGAGATATGAACAAAGAAATGTTTAGCAACATTTTGAAAGCATATATTTCATGCTATTATCATTGCATGAAGTTTTAGAAGAACAATAATGTATACAAAATCATACATGTACATGTATTATTGGGGAAAAAAATGAAAAGCAAAGGAAGGGTGCTTTGGCTGTTGTCTTTCATCCTAAGGTCATGGTCAAATGGTGAGTACCCTGATTTAACATAAGTGAATTTCTTTGTTAGTGTGAGTAACCCTGCAAAGACGCCATTGGCATTGCAACAATTAATAAAAGTATATTTCAGGTGTAAGTAGGATGACAAAAGTATCTCTCATATTTGGAACTTGTAGCTTAACAGTGGAAAAGGTGTTTTCTAGAATTGATGCCACAGTAAACCAATCTTATTTCTCGGATTTAAACAAATGAGTAAAGGTTCTGCATGTTCTGTGCTACAAGAAAAAAAAAGTATCATAAGTATAATGTGTACATACATTTTGAAGTTATTTTGCATTATTTACAAAAAATATTTACATGGTAATAATGAGAAGTTCTGTTAATATTCACATGCAAATTTCAAAAACGCACACATGACATAGAGGGAATAAAAAGCCATATCTAGTTGTTACAATGGTCAACAAATATGGTCATAATTTAACTTAGGACTCAATAAAAACCAACGCATCCCAGCTGGAGAAAACTCTGCAAATTTTAAATTCTTCTTCTTGTCTTTATCATGTTTATGTGTTTACAGATTTTTTTACATCATTTATTAATCTCCCACATTCATGACATTTGAATCAAATGATTGATGATTTGAAACAATCACAACAATCACATGGTCACAGTGTGCCCACATATAACGCATCCAAAGACGATTGTGTAAGATTTATTTTAATTCATTCAGAAGTTATATTATAACTTGCTTATTTATAAAACTCTGACATTTTTTTTTTTAATGTTGCAATGTATTGTAATGAAAGAAAAAACAGTGTATCGTAATTTTCTGTCGATAAACACATCTACATATTTTGTTCTTGTTATCTACAGAGTTTTATAAAATTCTGTTGAGTGGTTTCAGAGGAGTTGGGATGACTAGAACAGGACTGATGGACAAAGTCAAAAACATTATACCCTACAGAACTTTGATCCATGGGTTATAATTAATGTACATGAAATAAAAATCTCAGACATAAGAGATTTTATTTTACTTACACACAATTTTCCATTAGGATCCCCATGATGCAAACTGTCACATGTCAGTTCTTACCATGCTGACCAAACCAATCACTCTGTTTTTCTTGATACTGTAACAAAAAAGAAAGATACATGTATAACAAAGGTATATGTTCCATACTCCAAGGTATATCTAAAAGTAAATGTCCATAAAAACTGTCAATACAAAATCCCACTATCATATCACTATTAGGTAAAAATACAATTTTTTTTTTTTAATCATTGTTAATGTTCCATTTTCTGTTCATCGTTCCAGAGTTTTATTTTTTTTACACTATCTACATGTATAGTATATAAATACAAATGGTGTTGTGATGTAAACAAATGACACCATAATGACATTTATGTGGTGAAAACAGATACTTTTGCAGTATACATGATAAGCTATTTATTTGTCTAGCAAATATGAATAATTGCATACAATTCACATTTTGTATCATAATCCTTCATGCTTAACAAATAAATTATATACATGTACATGTAATCTGGCATATTTGACTGTAAACACTGAATTTGACTGAGAATGTGTATGTATGCATTGAAAGAAGTGAGCTCCTTCTTTATACGACCGCAGAGGTTGAACCCTGAACGGTTGGGGCAAGTATGGACACAACATTCAAGCTGGATTCAGCTCTAAATTTGGATTGTGATTAAATAGTTGACACATCATAGGTTTCTGACACAGAATGAATGTGTTCTAATGAAGTTAAAATTTTTGTTTTCTCTTAGAGCAATTCACTATGCTGTTGAATATTAAACCTCTCAAAAAAATGTTTGAAGAAATTTTCTTTTTTATTTATGAAATTTCAAATGAGAAAAATTGAACCCAATTTTTTTAATCACATCCCCCTTTCCCTTATTCCAAAACTAATCTCAATTAAAATTTCTAATGGAGTTTGCAACAATAACTACTCATTTAAATACATCATAAAATATTAAGATGTAAAAAAACTGCTTGTTATCACTGAATGGTAAAGATTATTTTAATTTATCAGTTGGTAGTAAAAAGTGAATATACATTGTATATTGTATATAACAAAGATTTAAGTTGATTCTGGACAAAGAAAGATAACTCCAATTAAAAAAAAATCTTGCTATTGCACAATATTTTGCAATTAGATATTTCTTGCTTACTATTCTGGACAAAGAAAGACATAAGAGATTTTATTTTACTTACACACAATTTTCCATTAGGATCCCCCATGATGCAAACTGTCACATGTCAGTTCTTACCATGCTGACCAAACCAATCACTCTGTTTTTCTCGATACTGTAACAAAAAAGAAAGATACATGTATAACAAAGGTATATGTTCCATACTCCAAGGTATATCTAAAAGTAAATGTCCATAAAAACTGTCAATACAAAATCCCACTATCATATCACTATTAGGTAAAAATACCATTTTTTTTTTAATCATTGTTAATGTTCCATTTTCTGTTCATCGTTCCAGAGTTTTATTTTTTTTACACTATCTACATGTATAGTATATATATATAAATACAAATGGTGTTGTGATGTAAACAAATGACACCATAATGACATTTATGTGGTGAAAACAGATACTTTTGCAGTATAAGCTATTTATTTGTCTAGCAAATATGAATAATTGCATACAATTCACATTTTGTATCATAATCCTTCATGCTTAACAAATAAATTATATACATGTACATGTAATCTGGCATATTTGACTGTAAACACTGAATTTGACTGAGAATGTGTATGTATGCATTGAAAGAAGTGAGCTCCTTCTTTATACGACCGCAGAGGTTGAACCCTGAACGGTTGGGGCAAGTATGGACACAACATTCAAGCTGGATTCAGCTCTAAATTTGGATTGTGATTAAATAGTTGACACATCATAGGTTTCTGACACAGAATGGATGTGTTCTAATGAACTTAAAATTTTTGTTTTCTCTTAGAGCAATTCACTATGCTGTTGAATATTAAACCTCTCAAAAAAATGTTTGAAGAAATTTTCTTTTTCATTTATGAAATTTCAAATGAAAAAAATTGAATCCAATTTTTTTAATCACATCCCCCTTTCCCTTATTCCAAAACTAATCTCAATTAAAATTTCTAATGGAGTTTGCAACAATAACTACTCATTTAAATACATCATAAAATATTAAGATGTAAAAAAAACTGCTTGTTATCACTGAATGGTAAAGATTATTTTAATTTATCAGTTGGTAGTAAAAAGTGAATATACATTGTATATCGTATATAACAAAGATTTAAGTTGATTCTGGACAAAGAAAGATAACTCCAATTAAAAAAAAATCTTGCTATTGCACAATATTTTGCAATTAGATATTTCTTGCTTACTATTCTGGACAAAGAAAGACATAAGAGATTTTATTTTACTTACACACAATTTTCCATTAGGATCCCCCATGATGCAAACTGTCACATATCAGTTCTTACCATGCTGACCAAACCAATCACTCTGTTTTTCTCGATACTGTAACAAAAAAGAAAGATACATGTATAACAAAGGTATATGTTCCATACTCCAAGGTATATCTAAAAGTAAATGTCCATAAAAACTGTCAATACAAAATCCCACTATCATATCACTATTAGGTAAAAATACCATTTTTTTTTTAATCATTGTTAATGTTCCATTTTCTGTTCATCGTTCCAGAGTTTTATTTTTTTTACACTATCTACATGTATAGTATATATAAATACAAATGGTGTTGTGATGTAAACAAATGACACCATAATGACATTTATGTGGTGAAAACAGATACTTTTGCAGTATAAGCTATTTATTTGTCTAGCAAATATGAATAATTGCATACAATTCACATTTTGTATCATAATCCTTCATGCTTAACAAATAAATTATATACATGTACATGTAATCTGGCATATTTGACTGTAAACACTGAATTTGACTGAGAATGTGTATGTATGCATTGAAAGAAGTGAGCTCCTTCTTTATACGACCGCAGAGGTTGAACCCTGAACGGTTGGGGCAAGTATGGACACAACATTCAAGCTGGATTCAGCTCTAAATTTGGATTGTGATTAAATAGTTGACACATCATAGGTTTCTGACACAGAATGAATGTGTTCTAATGAACTTAAAATTTTTGTTTTCTCTTAGAGCAATTCACTATGCTGTTGAATATTAAACCTCTCAAAAAAATGTTTGAAGAAATTTTCTTTTTTATTTATGAAATTTCAAATGAAAAAAATTGAACCCAATTTTTTTAATCACATCCCCCTTTCCCTTATTCCAAAACTAATCTCAATTAAAATTTCTAATGGAGTTTGCAACAATAACTACTCATTTAAATACCTCATAAAATATTAAGATGTAAAAAAACATTAAGATGTAAAAAAAACTGCTTGTTATCACTGAATGGTAAAGATTATTTTAATTTATCAGTTGGTAGTAAAAAGTGAATATACATTGTATATCGTATATAACAAAGATTTAAGTTGATTCTGGACAAAGAAAGATAACTCCAATTAAAAAAAAATCTTGCTATTGCACAATATTTTGCAATTAGATATTTCTTGCTTACTATTCTGGACAAAGAAAGACATAAGAGATTTTATTTTACTTACACACAATTTTCCATTAGGATCCCCCATGATGCAAACTGTCACATGTCAGTTCTTACCATGCTGACCAAACCAATCACTCTGTTTTTCTCGATACTGTAACAAAAAAGAAAGATACATGTATAACAAAGGTATATGTTCCATACTCCAAGGTATATCTAAAAGTAAATGTCCATAAAAACTGTCAATACAAAATCCCACTATCATATCACTATTAGGTAAAAATACCATTTTTTTTTAATCATTGTTAATGTTCCATTTTCTGTTCATCGTTCCAGAGTTTTATTTTTTTTACACTATCTACATGTATAGTATATAAATACAAATGGTGTTGTGATGTAAACAAATGACACCATAATGACATTTATGTGGTGAAAACAGATACTTTTGCAGTATAAGCTATTTATTTGTCTAGCAAATATGAATAATTGCATACAATTCACATTTTGTATCATAATCCTTCATGCTTAACAAATAAATTATATACATGTACATGTAATCTGGCATATTTGACTGTAAACACTGAATTTGACTGAGAATGTGTATGTATGCATTGAAAGAAGTGAGCTCCTTCTTTATACGACCGCAGAGGTTGAACCCTGAACGGTTGGGGCAAGTATGGACACAACATTCAAGCTGGATTCAGCTCTAAATTTGGATTGTGATTAAATAATTGACACATCATAGGTTTCTGACACAGAATGAATGTGTTCTAATGAAGTTAAAATTTTTGTTTTCTCTTAGAGCAATTCACTATGCTGTTGAATATTAAACCTCTCAAAAAAATGTTTGAAGAAATTTTCTTTTTTATTTATGAAATTTCAAATGAAAAAAATTGAACCCAATTTTTTTAATCACATCCCCCTTTCCCTTATTCCAAAACTAATCTCAATTAAAATTTCTAATGGAGTTTGCAACAATAACTACTCATTTAAATACATCATAAAATATTAAGATGTAAAAAAACTGCTTGTTATCACTGAATGGTAAAGATTATTTTAATTTATCAGTTGGTAGTAAAAAGTGAATATACATTGTATATTGTATATAACAAAGATTTAAGTTGATTCTGGACAAAGAAAGATAACTCCAATTAAAAAAAAATCTTGCTATTGCACAATATTTTGCAATTAGATATTTCTTGCTTACTATTCTGGACAAAGAAAGATAACTCTAATCAAAAAAAAATTTGCTATTTCACAATATTGTGCAATTAGATATTTCTTGCCATTGCGCAATACTGTGCAATTGAAAAGACTTGCTATTGCACAATACTTAATATAATAATTTTAGATCCTGATTTGGACCAACTTGAAAACTGGGCCCATAATAAAAAATCTAAGTACATTTTTGGATTCAGCATATCAAAGAACCCCAAGATTTCAATTTTTGTTAAAATCAGACTAAGTTTAATTTTGGACCCTTTGGACTTTAGTGCAGACCAATTTGAAAACAGGACCAAAAATGAAGAATCTACATACACAGTTAGATTTGGTATATCAAAGAACCCCATTTATTCAATTTTTGATGAAATCAAACAAAGTTTAATTTTGGACCCCGATTTGGACCAACTTGAAAACTGGGCCAATAATCAAGAATCTAAGTACATTTTTAGATTCAGCATATCAAAGAACCTAACTGATTCATTTTTTGTCAAAATCAAACTAAGTTTAATTTTGGACCCTTTGGACCTTACTGTAGACCAATTTGAAAACGGGACCAAAAGTTAAGAATCTACATACACAGTCATGACAGTTAGATACGGCATATCAAAGAACCCCAATTATTCAATTTTGATGAAATCAAACAAAGTTTAATTTTGGACCCTTTGGGCCCCTTATTCTGTTGGGACCAAAACTCCCAAAATAAATACCAACTTCCTTTTATGGTCATAAACCTTGTGTTTAAATTTCATAGATTTCTATTTACTTATACTAACGTTATGGTGCGAAAACCAAGAAAAATGCTTATTTGGGTCCCTTTTTGGCCCCTAATTCCTAAACTGTTGGGACCTAAACTCCCAAAATCAATACCAACCTTCCTTTTGTAGTCATTAACATTGTGTTTAAATTTCATTGATTTCTATTTACTTAAACTAAAGTTATTGTGCGAAAACCAAGAATAATGCTTATTTGGGCCCTTTTTTGGCCCCTAATTCCTAAACTGTTGAAACCAAAACTCCCAAAATCAATCCCAACCGTTTTTTTGTGGTCATAAATCTTGTGTCAAAATTTCATAGATTTCTATTAACTTAAACTAAAGTTATAGTGCGAAAACCAAGAAAATGCTTATTTGGGCCCTTTTTGGCCCCTAATTCCTAAAATGTTGGGATCAAAACTCCCAAAATCAATACCAACCTTCCTTTTGTGGTCATAAACCTTGTGTTAAAATTTCATAGATTTCCATTCACTTTTACTAAAGTTAGAGTGCGAAAACTAAAAGTATTCGGACGACGACGACGACGACGCCAACGTGATAGCAATATATGACGAAAAATTTTTCAAATTTTGCGGTCGTATAAAAATCTAAATTTTATGCATTTGAATAGTTATATACCTTTTATGGCAGGAATTTCATTGCAAACTCCATGATTATTAAAATCTGCTGAGGCTTGAGGTCCTTTAGGATATCCAGTTGTGATTGGTCTTAGTTGATTGTTCAGACTATATGTCTCTTCCAGACATGCATCTGATCCATGGTTTGATACAGTTAATTTTCTCTCCTGAATCTTCACAGAACTGAGCACACTGTAACATTTTCAACATCTCGAATCAGCTGACACTGCTCATGATCACATGCTGAGTATAATTCTAGCCTTTTTGGGTAACTGAGAAGTCAAGTAATGCAATGGTCTGCACGTCTACTCTGAGATGCACAATGTACATGACGTAGTTTAAAATCAATTTTAAGGCACTGCTTTGCTGCAGAAAGCTTATTCTTACAAAACTTGGGCTGTTCATTTGACATACATGTGGATCCCTTATTATGAAGCTCTTCAATCATCTCTTCAAGTCGTGTAAATGTGTCATTTTCATCTGTTGCAATATTGTCTAGACCTTGTAAACTTGTTCTTTTTGAAGCTGCATATGTTTGTAAGATTCTATACAAGGATGATTTTCTTAACGGAGTAAAGTCAGTATTTTCACAATAAGAAAGATATATATCATATATATATTAACCATCTGTGAAAGACATACTGTTCTGACTACATCTGGAATACTTAGACTTTTGCCACAGAGTCCAATTTCATATCTGGTGTTTCATACATTTAACTAACTGATTGAACAAAACAGGAGTCAGTTAAGAATGCCATAGAATGTTTTAATTTGACAGTGTTCATCCTTTTTCTGGGGTATTTTTCTTTGACCATGTCAACTAATCCTGTGGTTTCAATATCTAATATTTAGACTGATAATACATGTAGCTTGAAATGTTAGGTATGTATCTGTTTATATCTGACTTTGTGTATTTTTTGGACAGAACAGCCAGCAGTTGCTACTTTAATACATTGTTTTCAGTCTGTATGTTCATCTTAAATAATGTTAATATAAATCCTTCAGGTAATGAAGTTGTAATTCCAGAAGATAGTTTTGCTTTCTTTTAAATTCATCAGACTGGCCAGGTGCAATTCAAATATGTGTGATACAACTTCCTCAGTTTTTTTCGTGTATAGTATCTTTTGGTGCAGTCTGATGTACTATTCCAAGTTGTTTTAGTTGCAATTTTAAGGAACTCACAGTATTATTTGAGATCAGTGTCAAACAGTTATTAACATTACCAAGTTGATGATCAGTACATGTACTTCCCTGTGCCACAAAAATTCTGACGTCTGACTCCAATTTGATATCTGTGAATCTGTAATAGATCCCTGAAATAAAAGAATACAATTAACATATATCTATGAACATGATACATTAATAATTCTTATAATAATATGATTTGCATATATCAATAAATACTTGAACGGGATTGGTCAATTTCATTATTCCCCCTTGGTTTACACTTCAATAAATATAAAAAAGAAGATGTGGTATGAATGCCAATGAGACAACTATCCACAAAAGACCAAAATGATACAGACATTAACAACTATAGGTCACTGTACGGCCTTCAACAATGATCAAAGCCTATACTGCATAGTCAGCTATAATAGGCCCCGATAAAACAATGTAAAACAATTCAAACGAGAAAATGATACATTAATAATTCTTATAATAATATGATTTGCATATATCAATAAATACTTGAACAGGATTGGTCAATTTCATTATTCCCCCTTGGTTTACACTCCAATAAATATAAAAAAGAAGATGTGGTATGATTGCCAATGAGACAACTATCCACAAAAGACCAAAATGACACAGACATTAACAACTATAGGTCACTGTACGGCCTTCAACAATGATCAAAGCCCATACCCCATAGTCAGCTATAATAGGCCCTGATAAGACAATGTAAAACAATTCAAACGAGAAAATGATACATTAATAATTCTTATAATAATATGATTTGCATATATCAATAAATACTTGAACAGGATTGGTCAATTTCATTATTCCCCCTTGGTTTACACTCCAATAAATATAAAAAAGAAGATGTGGTATGATTGCCAATGAGACAACTATCCACAAAAGACCAAAATGACACAGACATTAACAACTATAGGTCACTGTACGGCCTTCAACAATGATCAAAGCCCATACCCCATAGTCAGCTATAATAGGCCCTGATAAGACAATGTAAAACAATTCAAACGAGAAAACTAACGGTCTATTTATGTAAAACAAGAGGCTGTCACAACAACAGCAAACCAAATTTATTAACATTTATTTGTATCCTGCCAATATCACAAGAACCATAACTGATGAACGGTGAAAATGAAAATCGTCAATATCAAATTTGACCTCCATTTTGTCATCAGTATCAACATATTAAAATTTGAAAAGCTTAGGTTGAATGGTTCATGGGTAAATGCACGGACACGACTGGAAAAGCCATTTTTCAATCTTTCAAGAACCACAACTCCTGAACGGTAAAAGTCAAAATCGTCATAATTAAACTTGACCTCCATTTTGTCATCAGTAACAACATATTAAAATTTGGGAAGCTTTGGTTGATAAGTTCATGCGTAAATGCACAGACACGACTGGAAAAGCCATTTTCAATCTTTCAAGAACCATAACTCCTGAACGTTAAAGTCAAAATCATCATTATTGGACTTGACCTTCATTTTGTTGTCTGTAACAACATATTAAAATTTGAAAAGCTTTGGTTGAACGGTTCATGAGTAAATGCACGGACAATATTTAGTTGCTGCCCGGCCGCCCGCCCGACCGGTTGCCCGCTGTACATCCCCAAATCAATAACCGACATTTTTGTCACAAAAATCCGGTTAAAAATGAACCAACAACAAATATGTAACACATAAACAAACGTAAAACCACTGAATTACAGGCTCCTGATTTCATGTTTCTGAAACCACTTTCATAAACTTCAGTGATCTATTCATGCGCAATACACATGCATAAAAGGATCCCAGGATTTTCATCAAATTGAGATTGAAAAACAAATAAACATAACAGTAGACTTTTTTCTATTTAATGCACATATAACAGAAAAAAACAAGAATGTGTCCATATATAGTACACGGATGCCCCACTCGCACTATCATTTTACATGTTCACTGGACAGTGAAATTGGGGTCAATACTTTAATTTGGCATTAAAATTGGAAAGATCATATCATAGTTAATATGTGTACTAAGTTTCAAGTTGATTGGACTTCAACTTCATCAAAAACTACCTTGACCAAAAACTTTTCTTTATTCATTTATAGTTACAGAATTAATTTTTTTCCTAGTGTGCCAAATAAAAATAGATATGTGCTTTCAGTTACCCAACAATAAGTCAAATGAATGAATGGTTCATTAAAGTGCAACCTGTATATATACAAAACTAAATATCTAGTACAAAAATTAACTATTTTTTTATATTATATTAAGTAAAGATAAAGTACTAGTAGTAAAAGTAGCAAAAAAAATATCAATTTAAAAACTTGTTTCATGGCACTGAATGAATTAGTCCCTGTTATTTCTTATCTTTACATCAAAATGATACGTATTTTTAACAAAGTTATCTAACAAATAGTCTATTAATGCGTAGTTTTCTCTAGGTATATTTTTTCTGTCTACTGTCCGTCTGTTGTCATTATCGTGAAAATGCGGATTTTTGTCATATCTGGTCCGGTTCTGATCCGTAGTTTACACAAAAATGTGCAATGGCGGCCGTAGAAAAATTTACCAAAATGAGTCCGAGAATAAACATTGTTTGACAAGAGATTGTGAATGAATAAGACGCTTTTAATGCATTAAATGAATTAAACATAAACTTAAGCCAATTAGGATCACTTTTTAAAGAAGTATCAAACTTATTTTAGCTCAAAACCAAAATTCTCGCTCTCGTATTACCGGAAGAGAAAGAAAGTATTTTTTGGAGACTCGAGTTGCACAAATAAACGACCTTTTAAAAAATAAAAAAATCGTTTTAATCTTTGAAATTTCGTAATACAAAACATAGATTTCGAATTGTTTTTGTAATTGAATTTTTCCATGTCGAAATTGGTGATTGCAGACACGTGGCAAGTGTCAGCTTGGGATATTCGCATCCAAACAGTTATCACCCTGAGGGCAATTAACACCTGGCTATTCAATCTCTTAATTGCCTTTAGTGTCCGACTTAAAGGGATTACAATTAAAGGTGATTTAATTTTTATGATTATAATCGATAATAGATGAAAGTTCAAAATTGAGGACAAGTAAAATAGCATCTTCAAAATAATTATAGCGTCGCGGGAATTATTATAGCATCACGGTGAAAAAATATAGCGTCGTGGTACCGCGACGCTAAAACGGCCTGGGGAGAACACTGTCACCCTGCTAAGCCGAACCATTTTCTTTGTAAAAGTTATCTCCCTATTCAATGTTTTTCATCTGTGTGCATCTCCTTCGTAACAAAAAAAGATATCGACAAAATTCTTTTTACAAATAGTTCGTTACATCCTCAGTAATTTTTGGCTTATTTGGATCGAAGCGATTCGATGAAATTTTTATGGAGTTATCTCCCTTAACAAAATAAATTTGTCGGTATGTTCATTTAACTCATAAACAGTTAACCGTATAACCCTGGAATGTTTTTATTTGAGTCCCCTAGGTCCTAACTTAGAAAATGAGGTCAAGGTCAAAGGTCAAGGTCAAGTTCTCAATTGTGACTTTTGCTTGTTTTTGCATTTTCTCCGACACTTTGAAAGATACATACTAAAGAACAAGTGCAAAATGTAAGCTTTATTGTAATGAAGATATGCTACATTTAGTCTTATACAATTTAATGGCATCTTATAGGAGTTGTTGCCCCTCAAATGTCTTGATATGAGGTTATTTGATTATGACTTCAACTAAGTTCATTATAAAGGCATTTGACCTTGTACAAAAGATTAGGTGACAAATGACCTTGAAAAATGACTACCGGAAGTGACCTTGAGAAAACCGGAAGTAGCCTTTTTTGCAATTTTTTCATCTCAAAGTACCCAGAATCAATATATTTTGTCATATAGATACATAAACTGATTACTGGAGACTAAACATGACTTCCAACAATCCGGAAGTGGCCAATTATTTCCCCTTCTACATACAATAGTATATAGAAACTATATATTTTTGGAATCAGTGTGAAATAAGCTATCATATGAGACCGGAAGTGACATTTATTTCACCGGAAGTAGCATATTATCTCCCTTTTATCACTCAAAAACATAATTAAACCATTATTTATCTCATCAGTATGAAGAAACTATCTTCTTATCAAAATTTCTTTGGTGTGGAAAGACTTTCAATTGTTCTCTGAACAATTGGTTTTTAATTGTATTTGTTCTGATTATTAAGTCTTTCCACTTTTCTGTGGAAAGACTTATTGTTTTTGTTCTGATTATTATTTTTTTTTTTTTCTTCCGCCAAATTTTGTTCTTGCGCAAAATGTTTGTTTCGCAATATGTCGCTTAGATATTTCTCATAGGGTATCGTATAGTTTATGCGCTTTTAAATTTCACCCTGCTAAGGCGAACCATTTTCTATGTAAGAGTTATCTCCCTTTTCACTGTTTATCCTCTGTGTGCATCTCCTTTGTAACAAAACAAGATAGCGACAAAATTCTTTTTACAAATTGTTCGTTACGTCCTCAGTAATTTTTGGCGTATTTGGATCGAAGCGATTCGATGAAATTTTATAGGAGTTATCTACCTTTACAAAATAAATTTGTCGGTATGTTTATTTAACTCATAAACAGTTAACCGTATAACCCTGGAATGTTTTTATTTGAGTCCCCTAGGTCCTTACTTAGAAAATGAGGTCAAGGTCAAAGGTCAAGGTCAAGTTCTCAATTGTGACTTTTGCTTGTTTTTGCATTTTCTCTGACACTTTGAGAGATACATATAAAAGATCAAGTGCAAAATGTCAGCTTTATTGTAGTGAAGATATGCTACATTTAGTCTTATACAATTAAATGGCATCTTATAGGAGTTGATGCCCCTGAAATGTCTTGATATGAGGTTATTTGATAATAACTTCAATTAAGTTCATTATAAAGACATTTGACCTTATACAAAAGGTTAAGTGACAAATGACCTTGAAAAATGGCTACCGGAAGTGACCTTGGGAAAACCGGAAGTAGCTTTTTTTGCAATTTTTTCACATAAAAGTACTCAGAATCCATATATTTTGTCATAAAGATACATGAACAGATAACTGAAGACTAAAAATGACTTCCAACAAACCGGAAGTGGCCAATTATCTCCCATTCTACATTCAAAAGTATATAGAAACTATATATTTTTGGAATCAGTGTGAAAGAAGCTATCATATGAGACCGGATGTGACATTCATTTCACCGGAAGTAGCATATTATCTCCCTTATATCACTGAAAAAGATAATTAAACCATTATTTATCGCATCAGTATGAAGAAACTACCTTCTTATCCAAATTTCTTTGGTGTGGAAAGACTTTCAATTGTTCTCTGAACAATTGGTTTTTAATTATTATTTTTTTTTTTTTCGCCACATTCTAAAATTTTTGTTTCACAATATGTCGCTTAGATATTTTGTATATTGTATCGTATAGTTTATACGGCTTTAAATCTCACCCTGCTAAGACGAACAATTTTCTTTGTAAGAGTTATCTCCCTATTCACTGTTTATCATTTGTGTGCATCTCCTTCGTAACAAAAAAAGATATCTACAAAATTCTTTTTCTTAATTGTTCGTTACATCCTTAGGAATATTTGGCTAATTTGGATCAAAGCAATTTGATGAAATTTTATAGGAGTTATCTACCTTTACAAAATAAATTTGTTGGAATGTATTTTTAACTTATAAACCATTAACCGTACGGAATGTTTTTATATATATGAGTCCCCTAGGTACTAACTTAGAAATTGAGGTCAAGGTCAAAGGTCAAGGTCAAGTTCTCATTTGTGACTTTTGCCTGTTTTTGCATTTTCTCTCACTTTGAAAGATACATATAAAAGAACAAGTGCAAAATGTCTGCTTTATTGTAATGAAGATATGCTACATTTAGACTTATACAATTGAATGGCATCTTATAGGAGTTGGTGCCCCTGAAATGTCTTGATATGACGTTATTTCATTATAACTTCAACTAAGTTCATTATAAAGGCATTTGACCTTGTACAAAAGGTTAAATGACAAATGACCTTGAAAAATGACTACCGGAAGTGACCTTGGGAAAACCGGAAGTAGCTTTTTTTGCAATTTTTACATATAAAAGTACTCAGAATCCATATATTTCGTCATATAGATACATAAACTGATTACTGACGACTAAAAATGACTTCCAACAAACCGGAGTGGCTAATTATCTCCCATTCTACATACAATAGTACATAGAAACTATATATTTTTGGAATCAGTGTGAAAAAAGCTCTCATATGAGACCGGAAGTGACATTCATTTCACCGGAAGTAGCATATTATCTCCCTTATATCTCTCAAAAATATAATTAAACCATTATTAATTGCATCAGTATGAAGAAACTATCTTCTTATCAAAATTTCTTTGTTGTGGAAAGACTTTCAATTGTTTTAATTTTCTTTGGTTTTTCTTCTGACATCAGACTCAGACTTCTCTTGAACTGAATTTTAATGTGTGTATTGTTATGCGTTTACTTTTCTATATTGGCTAGAGGTATAGGGGGTGGGTTGAGAAAATTAAAATAATACAAGACTAACAAAAGCCAGAGGCTCCTGACTTGGGACAGGCGCAAAAACGCCTGCATTTTTGCGCCTGTCCCAAGTCAGGAGCCTCTGGCCTTTGTTAGTCTTGTATTATTTTAATTTTAGTTTCTTGTGTACAATTTGGAAATTAGTATGGCGTTCATTATCACTGCACTAGTATATATTTGTTTAGGGGCACTCTGAACGACGCCTCCGGGTGCGGGAATTTCTCGCTACATTGAAGACCTGTTGGTGACCTTCTGCTGTTGTTTTTACTTGTTGTGGTCTCTTTGACACATATCCCATTTCCATTCTCAATTTTATTTAAAAATGTATAACTGTATAAAATTAAGATTCATACACAATTCCGGGAAATTTCATGAATGATTTGGTGAATTTACGTCATGGCAACTTAGGCAAAACACAATGTCATACGATAGAAAACTTTCAAAGGGAAGATTATTTCGTTACTTGTACACTTCAAATTCAGTTTATATCTAGTTAAAATGAAGTTTTTGAGGTAAGTGCTATTTCTTTTTAAATCCTGTTGCATTTATCGGACATTTATGGTTTTTAGAAAGTAAAGATGGTGGCATACTCCTTAGTTACAATATTCCATTGTGCTTTTGGTGGTAAATATAGTAGTCATCAATTAAATGATGTTAATTAATAATCGCTTATGATTGCCTGAAGAATTATAAGGATTAAACACATTTTTTCTAGAGGTTATTGATGTGTAAACTGGGTCTCTTACTCACAAACAGGGTTTACGCTGGCAGTTGCCATTTTCGTATTTTGAAAAAATAATAATTGTGGTGAATAAATTCCATCATTTGCAAAAGAATTTAATCTTGTTTATTTGGTTTGTTTTGAGTTTCTCAGACTTTACCTGATCAGACAATACTCTGAATTGACCTTAAGCTTGTTAAAATTTTGACAAAAAATCAATAATCAGGTGATTGCATTTAAGATGGTACCTAACACAACAGGGAGATAACTCTGTAAAGTCATCTAAATGTTTTAATTACGTTGTGTTGTAAAAGGAATATTTAGCTTCTCAATGATCAAAATTGGTGTTTGTCAAACTGCTATATAACCAGTGTAATTCTTCTGACAAAACAGTTGGTTCAAAATTTTTGAAATTTTTATATTTTTGTTAAAGGGTCAAAGTACATACTTGACAAAATTTTATGAAAATTAAACGAGCCAAATTAATTTTAGTGAAAGTGTTGGGTACCACCTTTTAAAATAGCTATAAGCAACAAAGAACTAATCGATGAAGGTGTTAATTGTATTGTTTGACAAAATGATATGATTAAATGACATATATGTCACATGTCACATAAAGGATTTTACCACTTTGCGTCGCACGTGTTTAAAGCCAACTTTTGGCTCTGATATAGATAATTGATTTGAAATGGTCTTTTTTCATTAAAGTCGTTTTGGCGATGCATGTGTTTCAAGGATAGTTTTTACGTCTCAACTTTTTCATATTTTTACGTCAACTTTTTCATATCATTGGTTTGGAATAGAAAACTGTCCGGATGAAGGAATATATTCAACAGGTTGAGATCAACAACTCAAATGCATGTTAGACCTTCAATGTATTTTTTTTTTTTACTAAAAATGTAATGAGGGATCCATTTAAAGTGATACAAAATTTGTTTTGTTTTGAAAAAAATAAGAAACCTTTCCTAAAGAGCTTAACATCTATCTGCAATTATAAGGTCAGACATGTCCAGGAATTTATTTTCTTCCTGAACTTGTATCTCTTCTTTAAAAGTGAAAGTAAGTGGACCCCTCTTTAAGGTAAGTTGTTCCAAATATAATGGATCCCCCCTTCCCTATAAGCTAAAAAAGCAAAGAGCTTATTTTAAACCAGATGCTCTGCATGGCGCAGCTTTATATGACCGCAGAGGTTGAACCCTGAACGGTTGGGGCAAGTATGGACACAACATTCAAGCTGGATTCAGCTCTAAATTTGGATTGTGATTAAATAGTTGACACAGCATAGGTTTCTGACACAGAATGAATGTGGTCTAATAAACTTAAAATTTGTTTTTGCCTTTGAGCAATTCACTATGCTGTTGAATATAAATCCTCTCAAAAATATGTTTGAAGAAATTTTCTTTTTATTCATGAAATCTGAAATGAGAAAAATTGACCCCCCCCCTTCCCCCCCAATTTTTTTTTCACATCTCCCTTTCCCTTATTCCAAAACTGATCTCAATCCAAATTTCTAATGGAGTTTGCAACAATAACTACTCATTTAAATACATCATAAAATATTAAAATGTAAAAAAAGTGCTTGTTATCACTGAATGGTAAAGATTGTTTTAATTTATCAGTTGGTAGTAAAAGTGAATATACATTGTATATTGTATAAAACAATGATTTAAGTTGATTCAACTACTATTCTGGACAAAGAAAGATAACTCCAATTGAAAATTTCTTGCTATTGCGCAATATTGTGCAATTAGATATTTCTTGCTATTGCGCAATACTGTGCAATTGAAAATACTTGCTATTGCACAATACTGTGCAATTGAAGATTTCTTGCTATTGCTGAATACTGTACGTGCAATTGAAAATTTCTTGCTATTGCACAATACTTAATATAATAATTTTGGATCCTGATTTGGACCAACTAGAAAACTGGGCCCATAATAAATCAAAGCACCAAAGGGTGCTATAGGCAGTTAATCAAAAAACCCAAAGGCAAACTTGGTAAAGGTCAGATGAATAGTGTCAATTATTTATCTCAGGCATTGTTCTCAGCTATTTCTAAAGTATCAAATAATGCTTGTACAGTAATGTTTATGTTATGCAATCGTACTACTTTCAAAAGTTATTTCCAATTTATATTTATAAAGATTCAATGTTTGAGATTATACACATACAGCTGTCCTATGTTAGGGGAGAGTTTTGTGCCAGTTAAGATGTTTAAGCCACCACATTCTGTATGCACCTGTCCATAGTGAGGACCCACTAATGCAGGGCTTTCCCATGAAATTGAAGTAGAAGGCTCAATTAAAATTATAGGCGGCTGTAACATGCGTTCAGCGAAGCCAGACGCGGCCCACCAAGCTATAAGCTTGGTGCCTTACGGCAGAGGGTCTGGGGCCCCTCAAGGCCACCAGAAGCTCTGGCATAAATAGAGCATGAAATCCTGCATTCTCGCAATCTCCTGGCACCTAATTTCATCATTCAACTGACCATTTTTTATGTATGAAATTTAAGAAAGAAATAAAAATCTCAAAGAAATTTCATTTTTTTTATGTTATAGTTTTTTATTTTTATTACCTTATGCTTAAAATTCATTTACTTTTAAAGGAGTTTTATTTATATAATAATCCGGTTTGTTATAAATCTTGATCGATTTATTTTGCATAACTACGTGAATTTGTAAACAAATGACCCCCCTCTTCTCTCTAGAGACTGTTACGCGTATTTAAATCATACAATTATTTCTCAAGCATTGACAGAAAATTGATATATCCTCTGATTTTTTATTTTTTTTTGTAAACTGTTCAATAAGTCTGATACATAAATCATTTGGAAATGTTATTTATTTGAGGTCGAGTCGACAATATTCTACTTTCGTTTTTGACCTTGATTCTCTGAACACCACGTGGACTTTGAAAAATGAACTTCAAAAGATACTGTTTTCCAGATTCTGAACAATCTACTACACTTTCTTTAATTTGACTGATATTATTCCATAACATAAGATTGTCATCCTATCTGATTGTCTTCACGTTTTAAAAGCCAAAAAAAAAGCCAACGAGTTAATGGCCATCAGAACGTCTCTATTGTTATCGTTTAATGACTACCGGAACGTCTCTCTTGTTATCTTTGAAAAGAAACGATGCATTCTGACTTTAAATAGACAACCAATCAGTGACCTGAATTCATGTGAACTATATTTAGCCCACGGAAAACACTGACTTTTCACCCTTGTTTATCGTGACCGCGACTTTGCGACAATACGTCTCTCGGCTGCCTGTAAACATTTGAAAAAAGATATTTTTTATCTTTTTGAATTATATTTTTGTCAGTGAAGTAGCCGGCACTTGAAGTCACCGAAAGCCCTAATCATCAGAATCCTCTCAATTTAAAAGGTACGTAAATTTCGTCTTCTATGTAATTTGAAATTGCCGCCAACTTATTACTAGACTACAGTACTGACGTATGTAATACGTATCGATGACAAACAATATTCCTACGACTTTTGCCATTTGGGAAATGTAAACGACTCATCTTTATAGATTTTCGGCGACCAAATATTTCATACAATTGTTCTTTGGCATCTTAGCCAACAGCACAGGGGATAATAAACTATAGAAGGATTTCTATCGAGCACTTCTTCCTATGTGCATCTTCAAAACTTTTGGGAAAATCGACGACCATTTAACGTTTTTATGATAATATTTTGTATATTCCAGAATAAAAAGTATGACAAAAGTGTCCAATTAGTTATAAATAACATGATAGCCAGCCAGATAATAAAAGTGGCACATATTTCAGCATTTATTGGGTAGAACATAAATCTAGGGTGCTCGCATAAAGCAGCTTAACTGCTTAAAAATCTAAGTACATGTTTAGATTCAGCATATCAAAGAAGCCCAAGAATTCAATTTTTGTTAAAATCAAACAAAGTTTAATTTTGGACCCTGATTTGGACCAACTTGAAAACAGGGCCAATAATCAAAAATCTAAGTACATTTTTAGATTCAGCATATCAAGGTGTAATACCACCATTGATTTACCCTTATTAGTCTTTGTTAAATTTGCACTTTTCAAAAAAATGTGCAGAATTTATCTTTGTTTCAAATAAAGAAATACTTGGCATGAGTAAAGTTTTATCCTGTCCAGTACTATAGAAAAAAATTCACATAACATTTAATTACATATAAGAAAATAACCATCATTGGAAGTTAATCAATCAAATGTCTCCCCTTATTTTATCTGTGTACAAGGTTTAGTCACCATGTAACCTCAAGATTACAAAATTTTCTATAGAAATCCAAAATAAAAAATAATGGTGTTTTGAAATACCCAAGACATATGTTTATGACACAGAAATGTTTTTACTGTAATAAAATGTAGGATTAATTACCTACAACTGTCAAATTCAAGGGAATATTTTTTTAGACCTACTTTCGTATACAACCGGATGTGACGTACCATGATTTGGTGGTATTACACCTAGAACCCCAAGGATTCAATTTTTGTTAAAATCAAACTAAGTTTAATTTTTGACCCTTTGGACCTTAATGTAGACCAATTTGAACACGGGACCAAAAATTAAGAATCTACATACACAGTAACATTTTTTGTAGATTCGGCATATCAAAGAACCCCAATTATTCAATTTTTGATGAAATCAAACAAAGTTTAATTTTGGACCCTTTGGACCCCTTATTCCTGAACTGTTGGGACCAAAACTCAATCCCAACCTTCCTTTCATGGTCATAAACCTTGTGTTTAAATTTCATAAATTTCTATTAACTTATACTAAAGTTATGGTACGAAAACCAAGAAAATGCTTATTTGGGCCCCTTTTTGGCCCCTAATTCCTAAACTGTTGGGATCTCAACTCCCAAAATCAATCCCAACCTTCCTTTTGTGTTGATAAACCGTGTGTTTAAGTTTCAATGATTTCTATTTACTTATACTAAAGTTATTGTGCAAAAACCAAGAATAAGGCTTATTTGGGCCCCTTTTTTTACCTTAATTCCTTACAGTTGGAACCAAAACACCCAAAATCAATCCCAACCTTCCTTTTGTGGTCATAAACTTTGTGTCAAAATATCATTGATTTCTATTCACTTAAACTAAAGTTATAGTGCGAAAACCTAGAAAATGCTTATTTGGGCCCTTTTTGGCCCCTAATTCCTAAACTGATGGGACCAAAACTTTCAAAATCAATCCCACCTTCCTTTTATGGTCATAAACCTTGTGTTTGAATTTCAAAGATTTCTATTTACTTAAACTAAAGTTTTAGTGCGAAAACCAAAAGTATTCGGACGACGACAACGACGCTGACCCCAACGTGATACCAATAAACGACCAAAAAATTTTCAATTTTTGCCATCGTATAAAAAGTAGTGTTTAGTGTTTCTTCATTACAATTTACAATGTAAACTAAAAGATGAGTTTGAGAATAATCATAGACAACAATAGGGCAAACTCATTTTGGTTGGGGGAGGGGGGAAGATAGAAAGAAGGGAAATTTCAAACAAACAGTATATTTATGATACTTGGCGAATAAAATAATAAAGTGGCGAAAAATATATTGTTCTGGCGAAAGAGGTGGCAAAATTAATGATTGACCCAGGGGAAACCCTGCTCACAAACTTGACATATATATACAAATTAATCTGAATATTTAGTTTGTGAGTTAATCGCCCCGGTTTACACAGCCATTACAGCAATAACCTCTAGAAAAATGTGTTTAATCCTATAATGTTCATGATGTTTGCAAGTATTGAAGGTATATAAAACTCTATGTTTTAAATTTCTCAAATAAACCAATATTAAGGTATTATCTTAGGCTACATGAACATGCTAATTGTCATCATATTCATGATATTGGATGGCTGTGAGACTTACTGTATCTATCCTAAATTTCTAATCAACAATAATTTTATAAAAATTTAAATTATATAAAATTATATTAAAATTGGATTGTGATTAAATATTTGACACATCAAAAGTTCCTGACTTAAAGAATTTGATCAAAGAACTTAATATATGACATGTATGACATTACATTACCTTCTGTATTACCCAATATTCTAAATCTAAATACACATGGTTAGATTCAGCATATCAGAAACCCCAAGAATTAAATTTTTGATAAAATCAAACAAAGCTTAATTTGAACATAAATTTGGACCAATTTGATACAAAGGCTCAAAATCAAAATCTAAATATAGCCAATATGATTAATTTTTATTGAAATCGAACGAAATTTAATTGGTCTCTGAAATTTAAGAAAATTTGAAAACTGGACACAAACACTAAAATATGGATACAAATTTCATTTTTTCTTCTTATTAAAATCAAACAAAGTTTAATTTTGGACCCTTTGGATCTAAATGTGAACTAATCTAAAGGCAATTATTATTAATTTCTTTGTCGTCATTGCTTGTGGAGAGTTGTCTCATTGGCAATCATACCACATCTTCTTTTTTTTATAATATTGGACTTTTTGGACTTTAATATGGATTAATTTAAATTGGTTCAAAAATAAAAAATCTTAATGCAGTTAGTATAAGCATATCGTAGTACCAGAATAATTAGTTTGTGGTGTAATCACACAGATTAATTTGGGATCCTTTGGACCTCAACATGCTCAATGTGGACCAATTCAAAAGTAAGGCCAAATTTTCAAAATTCAAATACATTACAGGAATCCAAATGGTCACCTCATGTACATTAGTTTTCAAAGAGGATCATCTATGGACCATTTCACAAGTGTTGTACTGATTGGCTCAGAAATTCAGAGGATAAAGTTTTAAAGATTTTTTTTATCATGAATTACTTGTACTTCAATATATATGTACTTCTTATTGGCTATTCAGTTTGAGAGGAGAAGATTGAAAGATGTAATTTGAAGAACAGCAGATGTAAAAATGCCAGCTGCTACTCATCCAACAAGAGCTCACAAAGCAGTTGAAGTTATTATCCATCATTGTCCATAATTACCTTATCACTGGTTTGAGATGCATAAACATATTTTCTTTTCCTAGTATTGTAATGACTCTCTGGATCAAATTGATTTTCCTGCAAAAATTATGAAATTTTAACAAGAAGGCATGCAATGTCATATTACAAATACCAATTATCCCCCTTGTAGTTCCAATTTTCTGCTTACAGGCAGTACATGTACATTGTGTAGGTGTTTGATAGATCTGAAAAGTGCTCAAATATTACAAGTTATCACTGTGAAGCTCATACATAAAATAGTCAGTATAAGAAGTAGTTTCAGAGAAACATGTGACTGAAATTGAGTCACTGATTTTTTAGGACCAACTGGCCAAGGACAAATGGAGTGACACAATATAGATCCTACTTTTAGAGTTAACACAGTTCTATTTACAGATCATTACATAAAAAAAAAATTTAAAAATCATTTGAAGTCCTTTTCATGCTTTTCGGGCAGATCATTACATATTATTTTTTTTTCAATTTCATTTTAAGTCCTTTTCGGCCAAGTTTTCATTTATGCCAATCAAGGTTACTTTTTTTTTTTAATTTTTGATCATTTCCAGATCATTGACAAATTAAAACATGAATATTTAATCAAAGCATGCAAAGTATTAACAAGAATGTGTCCATAGTACACGGATGCCCCACTCGCATTATCATTTTCTATGTTCAGTAGACCATGAAATTGGGGTCAAAACTCTAATTTGGCAATTAAATTAGAAAGATCATATCATAGGGAACATGTGTACTAAGTTTGAAGTTGATTGGACTTCAACTTCATCAAAAACTACCTTGACCAAAAACTTTAACCTGAACGAACAGACAGACAGACGGAAGGACGGACGGTCGGAAGGACAGACGCACAGACCAGAAAACATTATGCCCCTCTACTATCGTAGGTAGTAGACCATAAAAATGTAAGAACTTTACATTTTTTATATATTAGATTTTTTTCATGACTTACATGTACTGGACTAGACAATCATAATGAACTACATGTACATGTATAAAGTATACATTACATGTACATGTTTATAGCTACATGAACTAAGAACATTTTTTTTTTAAGTTTTGTTTGTACATGTACATACATCAATTAATGGCTCCGGTGGTACTTGTACAATGTAGCTGAGCTGGTAAATTCTCTTCCTCAGTCATACATGTAGCATTCTTTTGACTGCATCTCTTGTATATGTTGTAGCAGACTATACATAATCCTGTGCAAATTGAAGAAAAAAATCATATGTCATAAGCTGTCCATGTTATGCAAACATTTGAAAATCATAATAAACAATGATAAACTGCAGCTAATATTTTCCCCCTGAAGTAGAAATTAAAAAAAAATATATCTATCATGTTCAGTTCATCAAAAAATGTTTTACCCATGTGCATATATACTACATACATGAACATGTATGTCTATGTGTATACATGTATATTGTCATGATTGTGTTCAATACTATAAAATTGTGATAGGAGTAAATCGGTAAAAAGATTGTGAACAGCTGGATTCATATTTATGATTAAAACAACATTAATAATAGTTTTTTTTCACTATTATATTATGAAGAAATAGCTGCATTTGTAGTACAATTATTTATGGATCTCAGAAAGGCTGATCCTGAAGTCCCTTTCTTACAAGTGCAGTGTTATCCCCAGAAGATAGCATCCCATTTGGCGTAAAAAAAAATTAACTGTGTCATTTGTCGCATCTCAGCGATGCTCTATTTCCATTGATTTCCTTTATGTTATACATGTATATGTTTATATTGTTCAATTCATTACTGAGAATACAATTAGACTAATCACTAATACCATGAATACAGTTGTTTCAGTTTGTTTTATTTATTCATTTATAGTTACAGAATTATTTTTTGCCTCTTGTGCCAAATAAAAATATATATATGTGGTTTCAGTTACTATAAGTCATGAACATGATGAAAGTAAAATGAATGAATGATTTATCATAGTGCAACTTGTATATATATACAATGATAAACATATAAATATCTAGTACAAAAAAGAAACCTTTTTTTTTTATATCAAAAGAGTATAGAAAGTGTTATAAATAGCAAAAAAATCTCAATTTAAAAACTTTTTTCTTCATCATGTCTATGAAATTCATTGTTTCAAGGTACCCAATTGGGCCAATGATTTAGTTCCAGTTGTTTCTAATCTTTACATCAAAATGATATATATATTTTTGACAAAGTTTTCAGAAAAATAGTCTTTTTATGCGTAGTTCTCTATCGTGAAAATGCGGATTTTTGTCATATCTGGTCCGGTTCCGAACCGTAGTGTGCAATGGCAGCCAAATTTTTTTTTAACAAAAATGAGTCCAACAATAAACAAGAGATTGGGAATGAATGACGCTTTTAATGGATTAAATGGATTAAACGTAAACTAAAGCCAATTATGATCACTTTATGAAGAAGCATAAAATGTATTAAGCTCAAAATCAAATTGTTCGCTCTCAATAGAAAAGTAGTACCGGAAGAGACAGAAAGTATATTTTGGAAAGTTGTAAAAATAAACCAACAAACCTTTTTTTAAGAGAAAAATGGTTTCAATCTAAGATTTTCGTAATACAAAACGTAGATTTCAATAAATGCGACGAAAATATTCATGGGACTGACGGAAGGACAGACAGAGGTAAAACAGTATACCCCCCTTTTTTAAAGCGGGGGTATAATAAGGAATGGGTTGTCCAGAAATTTTTCAGTATTTACGCAAGAAGAGTTAATTAAGGAAGAGGTTGTCTAGAGATATTCACTTAATTTCATTCACATTTTTTGGGGGTTGATGTAAATATTTTTTTCTCTCATATAAACTAAATGTGTATTTTTAATTATGTATAAGAGGTAATGGATATTTTTTATACATTTTTTAACCAGTTGAACATTTTGCAGGATTGTTGGTTTAAAGGGAAACTTCGCAAAAAAATCAAAAATTGATATTATGTCCATTCTGTATAAAAATGCTCAAATTTATAGATATTAAAGTTTTATTCCGCTAGATAAGAGATCACCATTGATTTTAAATTTTGAGTATCAATTGTCTGCATTCCGCTATTTTGTCATCTTCTCCGATAAAAAAATCATGATATGTCTATAAACCACAAAGATTTGAAGAAAGTAGAAATCTATTTACATATTTTTTCCAAGGGTTTATTTGGAAAAATGTAATATATACTCGTTGTCAATAGTAAAGGACAGATTGGAACATACCAGATATTGATTTAAAAAATGTACGCATTTGTTGTCGATTCGTTTATACGCCTGGATAGAAAGTTACGGAACTATAGCGTAATTTAAAATATATACATGTATACATTGAACATAAGAAAGGAACATACATTTTGTGTAAATTTGGGTAAAAGTTTTGTAAATAGACTAGTCAACGTATGCCAACGATATGTAATCAACGAATTCGATAGACTTTTGTATACCAAAAGAAGAAGAAGAAGAAGAGAACCAATTTGATTTAAATACAGGTCGATATATAACTTGCTTTGGTTCATCAAAGTTATGAACATAGTAAAATCACAGATTTATATATCAAATAGATTGTTCTCGAATAAAGGAAGAAATTCGTCATCATCACAATTGTTCCGACATTCATGTAATATATATATGCAACTGGAGGTACACTGATAATCCCCAAGGGATGTGAATATTTTCTAGGAAAACTATTAAGTATTACGTACAGTTTCAAATCAATTTCGGGATTTATTTTCTTTCTTGATATTCAATGACAGCAACTTAAAGAAAAATTATCAAAACGTCAGTCATAGAATGTTGGGAAAACTTTAGATAATAAACTTTTGCATTCTAGCTGCTTGATGCGTTTTAATGCATGCTAAAATCTAGTCCAAATAATTATGACGTCTGACAAGGCTATTTTATTTTTTTTCTGGGACGACTTCCTAAAATTAGGTGTCAAAGTTCCCCCCAAAATTTGCTCTCAAACTCCAGATGTAAAAAATGGCTTCGGCGTTATGACGTCGTAGGAAGGCGTCCCAGAAAAAAATTAAAATAGCCTTGCCAGACGTCATAATTATTTGGACTAGCTAAAATCCAACCCCCATAATAGATCATGAATTTATACATTTTTAGAATTATTTATATTTATTTTATCAAATATTATAGGATGCCGAATTGACTTTAAATAGGTGCTGATTTGACTAGTTCCGATTTGACAAGGTGCCGATTTGACCAGGTGCCGATTTGACTTGAAGTTGTACCCATTATAAATTGCCTTCCGACAGAATTTCGGCTGTAAAATCTCGTCTCTGTTCACATTTCAGTCCTAACCTTTTGAAATGTGATGTAACATCCCCCTGGCAATCAAACAACTTTACTAAATGTGTGCCATGAAGATGTAAACATAAGACATAAATTGATAATGTTACAGCATCCATGTTGTATACAGCGCCATCTATAAATAGTTCTAAAGGGAGATAAGGTAAACTTCTTCTTCTTCCAAATTTTCACATCCTTTGTAGGACAACCACACCGTTACGGCGTGTAGAACAAAACCCACCACCATGAATGTAGGAATATAATATGTACACTATATATTGAATAATGATATCCTCCACTAATATATACAGGATCACTTTCTAGTTGCACAGAACGGGCAGATTTAATACTGCTGTTCCTCAATCCCAATCTTAACCAGCGCATACCAAATTTAAAGCACAGAGAACTTGAGAAAATACGTCGAGGAAAATTTAACGCACCAGAGAGGAAAACTGCACATTGGGACAATTCGTGCCAACAGGCCATAAGATTGAGGATTGAGGACGTATAGAAGAGGGACGAAAGATACCAAAGGGACAGTCAAACTCATAAATCTAAAACAAACTGACAACGCCATGGCTAAAAATGAAAAATACTAACAGACAAACAAAAGTATACATGACACAACATAGAAAACTAAAGAAAAAACAACACAAACCCCACCAAAAACTAGGGGTGATCTCAGGTGCTCCGGAAGGGTAAGCAGATCCTGCTCCACATTTGGCACCCGTCGTGTTGCGTATGAGATAACAAATCCAGTAAATTATAGTCTAATTCGGTAGGTCACATAGCTTGTAGCATGCATTCTTAGTTGCGTTAAAAATTGTTAGGCTAGTTACCGGACATATATACAGGGTGGATTACAGTGGCGGATCCAGAACTTTTCATAAGGGGGCCCGTTGACTGACCTAAGGGGGGCTCCAGTCATGCGTCAGTGATTCCTTATATAAGCAACCAATTTTTCCCACACAAAAGGCGGGCGGGCCCCCAGGCCCCCCTGGATCCGCCTATGGGTTATATATGTTTACGTAGTAAAATAGTAAAAGATAAATGTTGTAAAATAAATTACTTCACTAACATTCACACGGGTAAAAAGAATAACAAGCTTGCAGCATTTAAATCTAAAAATAGTTCGCTTTTCACAATATAGACTAAGGATCTAAAAGCTAAAACACTTTGTCTTCTTTTCATCAGAGACTCTGTTTTCATTAACTAAAATCGAATAAAACGTTCATAGTGTCTACATACTTAATCCACGCATAGAATTTGTCGTTTTACATCATAACATCTAATAAAAAGGTTTTTAAGATTTCATCGTATCTAAATATTAGCACTTTGTGTGACGTTTACGATCTAGGCACGCACTGTATATGTAAAGCCAATTGTCATGTTTTTATTTACTTAGATCTAAAACTTAAAAACTTGTCTTCGTCTCAACTCGGCCGATTCCGTACCCTCATCTATGAAGGAGCTAGAGTATCGGATTCTACCGAGGATTGTCGAATGCAAACCACCCTTCAGCTAATCAGAAAATGTTTCACGACTATTTTTCTGACTTACAGTGTTGTTTTTTTTTTTTTGGTTTTTTTTATAACCTTCTTCAGTTCAAATAATGATAACCTAGAATTTATTGTCGTTCTTTGCAAATCAAAGAACTGTGTTTTGTTTTTTTACAATTTTGGTATGGATACATACAGGATCATAAAGGAGGGGGAATAGGACCTTTATCGGGACTCCGGGATCGGGTGTTTTTAAACTCGGGATTTCGGGATTGACCCTTTCGGGATCCGGGAATCCTTTTTTTCGGATTTCGGGATGTCGGGATTTGCTTTATTTAAATTCGGGACCTCGGGATTTTTTTCAAGTCCGGGATTTCGGGATCAAGACCCCTCCTATCCCCCCTCATAAAGGGAAACTGATAATTTTTTGTATGATATGTGCTCATGTTTTTCAGCGATGATCCTTTTGTGCTGGGTTTTATACTGAATAAAATTAGTTAGTTAGTTTCTATACTTTTTTTATTAAATGGCTATCCGCAATATGTTTAATAAGATCATTTAGTCTGAGTTGTTTGATTGAGTATCGAGAAAGAAAAAAAAATCTGATGTATGCAGCATAAACACGAAAATTTTGATAACTACATGGCAGAGGGAGGGGCAGGACTTTTTCGGGACGTCGGGATCGGGTGTTTTTAAGCTCGGGCCTGATTTCGGGATTGACCCTTTCGGGATCCAAGATTTATTTTTTCTAATTTCGGGATGTCGGGAATTAAATTTCTTTAAATTCGGGACCTCGATTATTTAGATAATTTTATAGAGGTTGTTTAAGTTTAGTGCTTTTCGGTAAAATCCTATTTATTACAGAAATGCAATCTAAAACAAAAACCAAAGGCATCTTTTTAAATAACAAGATACCCAAGTCGGAAGAATTAATATTTTAATTAATGATTAAAAAAAGGAAGCTGAAAGTATCTATTTAAGGTCTTTCATAACAGCGGTATTTGTTAAAGGGACTGAAACGATTAGACGCGTGCTCAAAATCAGCATGCATGATGAGTTGGTTACCGTTATGTGGTTAAAAGCTTGATAAGTGAAATGACAACTTTATTGCACCTACGCCTACGCAGGTCAATTCAGTTCAATGATGCACCGTCTAATAGTTCTCGCACTTATATCATTAGCAACGCCAAAGTAAATACATCAATTGAGTGAAACATTTATATGCAACAGTTTTATCAAACGGTGCGAAAAGATGCAATTTAGTATTATGATTTGTATTTTTATATGTTGAATTTATATGTAGTAGTTTTAGACAAAACCGATTAATAATCTGATTGAAAAAAATACCATTTACCTGAATGGTCTCAAATATTAGATAGTATCAGATAGTAGAGAAACAACAGTCATATCACATCCCATATATATGATAATAAGAGATGTTTCTGGAATTACGTATATCAAAATATTTAAGTTTAGTGCTTTTCGGTAAAATCCTATTTATTACAGAAATGCAATCTAAAACAAAAACCAAAGGCATCTTTTTAAATAACAAGATACCCAAGTCGGAAGAATTAATATTTTAATTAATGATTAAAAAAAGGAAGCTGAAAGTATCTATTAAAGGTCTTTCATAACAGCGGTATTTGTTAAAGGGACTGAAACGATTAGACGCGTGCTCAAAATCAGCATGCATGATGAGTTGGTTACCGTTATGTGGTTAAAAGCTTGATAAGTGAAATGACAACTTTATTGCACCTACGCCTACGCAGGTCAATTCAGTTCAATGATGCACCGTCTAATATACATCAATTGAGTGAAACATTTATATGCAACAGTTTTATCAATAGGCGCGAAAAGATGTAATTTAGTATTATGATTTGTATTTTTCTAAAACTTTACATCAGTAGGATACAGTCCTGCATGATCTAAGCCGTGGAGATTTTTTTCTCAGTTATAAAAAGGCAAAATAAAGCTATTAATCTGTTATGGCATGCAGATAATAACATGCTAAAACAACAAGTTCTAAGGTTTTGGGATTTTCTAATAACCACTCAAAGATAGAAAAATATAGTACATGTTCTAGAAATGGGACAACTTTGACAGATTATCTATACACATACATTTAATGCATTAAAAAGAATGAAGGAAATTGAAAAGAAACTTCAGTTTTACATATAATATTAGGTTTACATGCATTTAATAATCTAACCATACTCATTTTTTTCTAATAACCTACAATGAGACTTAATTAATTAATTAACTTAATTAATTTTTGTTGTTTTGTTTTTTTCAATGTAATAATGTCAAACTGTAACCAACACAAGAATGACGTTAAGATTTATACCGAAAACATGAATTTGGATGGTTTCGTTTTCCTGCGTTATGATATAATAGACCAAACATCAAAAACAATGTATGGATATAAGTTGTTTGCTTCACGTCCAATGGACAATATTTCATGATATTCAGGACGATACTAATTAACAAAAACACTCAGTTGTATTAGCATTAGCAAAACTCATATCCGTGATTCAAGATTCAAGATTCAAAGTTTTATTTAGAGTCGATATTCAATAAACTACATAACACAAGCTCTAGTGAGCTTTTCAAATCGACTTAATAACAAAATACAATACACACATACACAATACAATACACACATACAAAAGTCATGAAAAACAACACAATTTTAAACATATAATGCATAGTAAGATACCATAAATGACATATATAAGTTAAAAGCATATAGTACACTTAAAACATAGCACAAGTTAATAATAAGATTGCACAAATCATATAGTCACACAAAAAATAAAAGTAAAATAAAACAGGCATAAACACTATATGCATGCACTCCACTGGCATGAGCTATATTATGAATATTATATGAATGCATGGTCGACTTTGAAACTTTTGCTTATATATTATATATACTTTCGATGTTGAAGTTTGTGATGGAATGTCTGTCAATCAAAGATGGACCCATATAAAGCTGCTCAGTCTTAATATTTGGTATGCAGGTGTAATAATATTAGAACATCTCATTTCTTTGCCGCATAGTACATGGCCCAGCAGGGGCGGATCCAACCATTTTAAAAAGGGGGGTTCCTAACCCAGGACAAAAAGGGGGGGTCCTAACCCAGGACAAAAGGGGGGGGGTTCCAATTAAATGTCCCCATTCAAATGCATTGATCGTCCAAAAAAAAGGGGGGTTCCAACCCCCGGAACCCCCCTCTGGATCCGCGCCTGCCCAGTCGCCACAGTCCGCATAATGGACTGTTCACCGACTGGAACTTTTCTTCTATGGTACTGACACGATTTAATTTATGATTATCATGATTATAGGTCCCTTATATTAATGATGGTACGCAATTGGATTAACATCGACATATCTCAATTCACTGAGATAATTTTACTCTACAATCAATAAAGTTTTTCACCAGTTATTTAATCGTGTAATCTTTCGGGGTTTCCCTTACAAAAAATGCTTAACTAGTATATTTATATATATAAATATAGGAAGATTTGGTATGATTGCCAATGAGACAAATCTCCACATGGTCAGAGAACAAATGCACAAGAATTATACAACTATTAGTTAACGTACGGTCTTCAAAAATGAGCAAAACCCAAACCACATATAGCAAGCTATGAAAGGCCTCAAATGACAAATATAAAACAACTAACGGCCTGACTTATGTACAACAACAGCGGAAAAATATTATGATATATAGCAATAAATGCAAGCATACAGATTTATACAGGCTACTAACTTGCTACATGCACATTTAGAATGACGCGGATTTAAACTAGTTTGCTGCCTCAAGAACTCCCTGATAACCTGGGACAGTGCATGGTGAACTAGTACATAGAACATAAGAACAAACTATAAAAAAAATCATTGAAAAGGGCTTAACTCATCAGATTGATCGAAAGCACAAAACAACTAACAGAACACATCCTGGACGTGCCAGGGATTTATTCAACCCCACAACAACAACAGACACATAACGTTACTCGCAGTTACTAACAGTTAGTTCAAAGTCAATAACAAATAATTAAAAAAATATCTAATACAGATCTTATCAAAACGGGAAGCTCTCTTTCTTAATTGTATTGAAAATAGGTTAAAGGTTCCCCATATTAAGTTTTTTCTGGTGCAATTGAATACCTATAAACTGGTATCAATATAAAAATGAATACATGGTATGATTGCCAATGAGACAACTCTCTACAGATATACATTAGGTCGCCACGTGCGCACGGGCTTCAAGAATGAGTAAAACCCATATCGTATAGTCAACTATAAAAGGCTTCAAAATGACAAATGAAAAAAATGAAATATGTACTAAAACAATGAACGGAAAACAAATATGATATACAGCAACAAATGACAACCTCTGGTTTACAGGCTCCTAAGTCGGAACAGGCATATATATTTATATATATATACATAATGTGACAGGGTTAAATCATGTTAAAGGCGCCAAGCATTCATGACCTTGGAAAATGGTGTAACGATTGGAATATTCGATTAAAAAAAATAAAATAATTAAAAATGAGCTTTCCAAAATTTTCTGTACTTGTAAAACGAAGATGTGGTACGATTACCGATGAGACAACTCTCCACAAGAGACAAAATGACACAGAAATTAACAGAACAGTATAATCAATGATCGAGATCTTCATTTGTACTTGTGAGAGAACGAAACGGATGCAATCAACTGAAAACCAAGATATCTTATCCTAATCAATTAATAAATCAATATGTCTACGCCATCTTTAGAATTTCACTCATTTCAAGTGTTTATTTCATCGCATGTTATTTAAAGCAAATGTCTAAACTTCTTGAGATAGCGGATAACTGCAAGCTATTTTCTTCTAACTAGAGTATTAATATAGAAAAACAGGTATGAGAAATCTGACAAGGACAGAGCAGCCCATCTCCGAACCGTAACCACCAACAGAAGTTTCATCTTTAAAGACATTTATGAAGCAACATAATAATTAGAAAATGTAGTAAAATTGCCAATGAAACAATTAGTACAGACGAGAGTCAGATTTTGAACTTTTGTTTAATTTTGTAGACTGGGTATCTCAAATCTTTTTATCTAAAAAAAAACGAAATGCCTTTAGTGGGAACTCTCGAGCTGAGACCTACACTATTCAGGCTAGCTGGGACAATATACTTTGTTATTTAGTTTTGTCATTTTTGTGCATGGGATCGTTAAAGAGACTGTCAGTGGTTTAAAGCATTGCTTGTCAAAGACATAAAATTGAGAATGGAAATGGAGAATGTGTCAAAGCGACAACAACCCGACCATAGAGCGGACAACAGTCGAAGGCCACCAATGGGTCTTCAATGTAGCGAGAAACTTCCACACACGGAGGTGTCATTTAGCCGGTCCCTTAACAAGATGTATACTAGTTCAGTGATAATGGACGTCATACTAAAATCCGAATTATACACAAGAAACTAATACTAAAAATCATAAAAGACTAACAGAGGCCAGAGGTCCCTGACTTGGGACACGGGCAAATTGCGACGGGGTTAAACATGTTTTTAGAGATCTCAACCCTCCAAACATGCTCCTTTTGAATAGCGACTGCTCTCTTTATTCTCAGAATTACTCTTTTCTATTGGAAATAGATATTCTACATTATTAGGTGTCGACTTTAAGTAAGGAATGTAACCTTATCCTTGGAAATGTTATATATCTTCTCATTACTTATTGTTTTCCCATAAGGTAGCTGACACAATATTAAGATAGCTTTGCTTTAAAATTATCTATTCCACTAGTTGTTCAAAATTTTTAGAGTTTGAGCTTTTTCATATCCAGCGGCACATATTACAGTGTAATCCGGATTCACTATTAAACGATTCGGGGAAATTTCTATTGTCAAATTCAATTTCAAATAATAATATTTATGTTTAACAAAACTATGATCTGTTTGTGAAACGTGAAGGATACATAATGATTGGTGTGTTCATTGTTGGACTTTAACGCCACTTTTATCATTATTCGCTATTTCATGGCATGTAGAGAAAAACTGGGACGCCTGGAGAGAGACACTGACCTTCGACATGGAATCTGTCCATCCTTGTCAACTACGAATGAAGTGAAACTAAGCACCAAGTGTTCAAACTCTGAAATAAGTAATGAAGCAGTATTTTTCGAATTCACTAATGAAAGAAAATTCAGTTTTCGTTTTATTTGAATTTTTCAAATTGGAGAAACAAAGAGGTTTTAAAAACGAACTGAAGAATAAAAAGGTAGCAAAATGCTAAGTTCTTTCAAAAATATTCTTTTATCGCTAAGAGGCTGGCTTGTCATGCCAAGAAATTGCCTCCGTTGAAATTTCAAACGTCCAATAGAGCAAATTACATCGATGATTAATATTGACCTTATGGTATGGGCACAGGACGTTTGCGCTTTTTTACCTGTAAAACGATAGGACATTTGCGCTTCAAATACTATGGACATTTGCGCTTTATGTTTTGATTCACCTGTATTAAATTGATTGGACATTTGCGCTTTTTACCTTTGTATAAGTGAACTTGGATGTTCCAAATTTGCAGACTATCAGGCATTCCAGTCAAGAACTGAGAAAGAAAAACTTGATTTTTGTATTTGAAATGTGGACAAAATACCAGTCAGAATAGATAACAAGAGCTACTTATTTTGACTCTTTAGGCTTCAGATATTAAGCGAAACATGAACTGTGATGACTGTTCGTGTTTTATGTGTTTTAAAATGTTAACTTTTAGCTGTATATAAACTTTTAAACATTTTAAAAAATATGACTTGTCGGTCCCAAGCCAGTATAAAAGAGGAAGGAAGTCATAAAAACAAATATTGCAAAAGCGCAAATGTCCTATGTAAAAAGCACAAATGTACATTTTTAAAAAGCGCAAATTTCCTATGATTTGAAGCGCAAGTGTCCAAAATTAAAAGCGCAAATGTCCTATGAAAAAGCGCAAACGTCCCGCGCCGTATGGTATATGGCCGTTTTCTAAGCGATACGTACATGCAGATCATACAGTAAATTAATTTGTTTAGTAAAAACAAATCTTTAACTACTAATAGGTGCCGTAGGAGGTCCACAGAATTTTTAGCAAGGATTTCTTGGCTAGATCAGACAATTTAAGAACAGAAAGCATTGCACTGATGTATGTCCATTATTAATTTTTCAGTAGTCAAAATTCAATGTTAAGTGATGTATATTGAATAATGATATATAGTTTGTATTTCTGTTTTCAAGATAAAAAGTGAAGGTTCAATGTATGGACAACCTGAAAACCAAGACATATATATGATTCGGCGCGGGACGTTTGCGCTTTTTCATAGGACATTTGCGCTTATTTTTTTGGACACTTGCGCTTCAAATCATAGAACATTTGCGCTTTTTAAAAAAGGACATTTGCGCTGTTAACATAGGACATTTGCCCTTTTGCAATATTTGATTTTTATGACTATCATATCTTCCTCTTTAATACTGGCAGAATAATATTTTTTCTTTATGGTTAAAGGTTTAAAAAAATCATTTAATAGCACATGTCATAGCACATTCATTTCATAGCACATTGATATGTGTTTAAAAGTCTATATACACTGAGCTAAAGGTAAACATTCTAAAGACCTAAAAACACGTACAGTCATCACAGGTCAGTTTTCGCTTGATATATGAAGACCAAGGATTGGACAAATTTAGCTCTGTTTATCTGTTCAGACTGGCATTTCGCACACATTTCAAATATATATTCAATATTCTCTTTCCCAATTCTTGACAGGGGTGCCTGTTCATCAATATAACGAATCTAATGTGATTCACATACTGTTGTTCAATGATGCTCTTTAAAAAGATAAAAATATCAGGATGAGTCGAGTAGAACTGTTCATTATAATGTACAGGGAATGATTCTGGACCATGTGTCGTACTAATGCCAAATATAAGTTAAATTTATTTACGCAATAATTACTTCTCTTTAAAATTACAGATAGACGACAATAGGTGCAAAAGCGCAAATGTCCGGTCAATTTAATACTGGTGAATCAAAATTTAAAGCGCAAATGTCCATAGTATTTGAAGCGCAAATGTCGTATCGTTTTACAGGTGAAAAAGCGCAAACGTCCTGTGCCCATATGATTAAGGTTATTTTTATTTATGTATTTGCTGTTATTTATCCCCTGATTATAAAACATGTCGATTGAGCCACAATGATTACTACATTGGTTACGGAGGACCTAAATACCAAAAACACGCAAGACAAGGAAGAAATGCCCAATTTTGATTATAATGGAATGGATATTTTAAGTAATGGAATGGATATTTCAAGTAATGGAATGGATATTTTAAGTAATGGAATGGACTACAACGACCCTTCAGTCACTAATTACAGATATACTTTATACCTTATTCGAAAGTTTATTTATTGAGGAACAAAAGGTACATAGTTAATGTGTTCCACAACGCATATTAGAGGAGTAACAATACCTACATATCGAAATACGCGTGAACATTAAGATATAGCTTATTTTAAATGATGAAATGAACTGCTGCGACATTTCATCCCTTAATTCAGGAAAACTTTATGTACCATTTGAGAGTTCATTGCTGTCGCAATGACCATTAGAAGGATTACGGAGGATCTAAATGACAAAAATACGCGTGAAAAGAAAGAATTTTGAATGATAGCATGGATATTTTGAATAATGACATGATCTGTTGTGACCCTTCATCCCCTAATTTCAGAAATACCTTTAACCTCATTCGAAAGCTTATTTATAGAGGAACTAAAAGTATATAGCTAAAATGTAATGCGGGGAGTAACGAAAGACAAAAAATCGAAATACATGTGAGCATTAAGAAATACAATTGTAGCTTATTTTAAATAATGAAATGGATGAATGCGCCCCATCAGCCCATAATTAAGGAAAACGTTGTAATCATTTGAAAGTTCATTGATAGAGAAACAAAAATGGTTTAGGTTATAAATAATATGTGCAGCAACGACCATTAAAGAGGTTGAGGACATAAATGCCAAGATAACAGTGAAGATTTAAAAATAGCCAATTTTGAATGATGGAATGGATTGCTGTGACCCTTCAACCCCTAATTACAGATATACATAATACCTCATTAGAAAGCCTATTAATAGCAGAACAAAATGTATGTAGTTAATATGTTCCGCAACGCATATTATAGGAGTAACGAAGGATCTTAATGTCAAAATATGCATAAACATTATGAAATATAGCTTTTTTAATAATATAATGGACTGCTGCGACTCGTCAGTAACAATATCGTTATTTAGAGGCAGTAACTCAGGCCCTAATTAGCGAAAACTATATAGACAAAGTGAAAGCTTATTGATAGAGAAACCACAATGACGTTTAATAGGGTTACAGGAGACCAAAATGCCAAAATACGCGTGAAAATAAAATAAAAATAGCCAATTTTAGATAATGGAATTGATTGCTTCGATAATTCAGATCCTAATTACAAATAAACATTTTACCTCATTCGAAAGTCTATTAAAAGAGGAACAAAAGGTATATAGTTAATATGTTCCACAACGCATATTGGAGGAGAAATGAAGTACCAAAAAATCGAAATACGGGTGAACATTATAAAATAGCTTATTTTGAATCATGAAATGAACTTCTGCAACCCATAAGCCCTATAATTAAGGAAAACTTTATACACCATTTGCAAGGTTATGAATAGAGGAACAAAATTTTTATTGATAATATGTGCCCCAATGACAATTAGAAGGGTTACGGAGGACCTAAATACCAAAATACGCGTGAAAATTAAGAAATAGACAATTTTGAAAATTGGAATGGATATTTTGAATAATGCAATGGCCTGCTGTGAACCTTCAGCCCCTAATTACATATGAACCTTATATCTCATTCGAAAGCCTATTAATAGAGGAACAAAAGATATATAGTCAATATGTTCTGCAATGCAAATCTGAGGAGTAACGAAGGACTTAAAAATCGAAATGGGGGTGGACATTATGGAAAAGCTTACTTTGAATAATGGAATGGACTGATGCGACCTGTCAGCCCCTTATGAAGGACAACTTTATACACCACGTGAAAGCTCATTGATAGAGAAACAAAATGTATCAATAATACGTCCCTCAATGACCATAAAAGAGGTAACGGAGGACTTAAATGCGTGAAAAGAAAGAAATTGCCAATTTTGAATAATTGAATGAATATTTTGAAATAATGACATGAACTACTGTGACCCTTCAGCCCTATAATTACAGAAATAACTTCAAGCTCATTCGAAAGCTTAATCATAGAGGAACAAAAGGTATATAATATGTATATTGCTAATATGTTCCGCAACGCGGATGAGTAACGAAGTACCTAAAAATCGAAATACATGTGAACATTAAGAAGTACAAATGTAGCTTATTTTAAATAATGAAATGGACTGCTGAGACTGTCGGCCCCTAATTAAGGAAAACGTTATAACCATTTGAAAGTTCATTGATCGAGAAACAAAATGGTTTAGGTTATAAATAATATGTGCCGCAATGTCCATCAGAGAGATCGAGATTACGGAGGACATAAATGCCAAAATAACCGTGAAGATTAAGAAATAGCCAATTTTGAATGATGCAAGGGATTGCTGCGACCCTTCAACCCATACTTATATATTTACATGATACCTCATTCGAAAGCCTATCAATAGAAGAACAAAATATATGTAGTTAGTATGTTCCGCAACGCATATTAGAGGAGAAACGGAGGATCTAACATGTCGAAAAATACATAATGCATATTATGTGTCATTTAAAACTCTTATGGACCGTTGTCTCATTAGAAATCATACCACATCTTCTTTTTTATATAAAAATTAAGACATAGTTCTTTTTAAGAAAAGAATGAATTGCTGTGACTCGTCAGTAATAAAACTTTATTTAGAGGCAGTAACTCAGTCCCTAAATAAGAAAAACTTTAAATACACCATGTGAAAGATATTGATAGAAAACCCACAATTACGTTCAAGACGGTTACATAGGACCAAAATGCCAAAATACGCGTGAAAATTAAGAAATAGCCAATTTTGAACAATGGAATGGATATTTTGAATAATGGATTAGATTGCTGCAACACTTCAGCCCCCAAATACAAATATACCTTTTACCTCATTCGAAAGCCTATTAAAAGATGATCAATAAATATGTTCCGCAACGCATATTAGAGAAGTAATGAAGTACCTAAAAATCGAAATACGGGTAAAAATTATAAAATAGCTTATTTTGAATCATGAAATGAATTTCATAATTATTTTTTTTTCTAAATGAAAACCAAATATTTGTTTAGCCCCAACATTCATTTTTTCAAGGGGGTATAGTTATGTTTGCTCGGAACAAACATTTGTTTTCCAAATCGAAGGATAAAACGCCCTGGAACAAACTAACATATTCCCTTTTTTCAATATACATGGTTCCTTTTATAAATGAAAAGATGGTCGATGTTTAAAAATAGTTAAAAAAAGACTGTTGCAATTTAAAGTATCATATTAATAATTTTTTGATTCTTTTTTATATCTAATCCTTTATCGGTGAAGCAAAATACTTTAAGAATGATGTCGAGCACTGTCAGATTAATTATAAATTGCAGCGGAAACTAGAGGATGGAATGTGTACTTGTGGTAGAGATGATAAAACAACGACCTTCCCTGTATCAAATATCCGTGAGAAATGCGTAATCAGCATGTTATGTATAATAGCTTACAGTTATATTTCCCGCTTCATTCGCCCTATCATCATTTAACAATTTTGGACACTATCTAAATAAACATGTTAGTTGGGTTAACACATGCTGATTTATAATGTATAGCTTACAGTTACATTTCCCGCTCCTTCTTAGTCTCAAAACAAACCAAAGTGTTTGTACATGTATCTGAGTATTAATTTGGAGAACAATTTCGTTTTGGTGTTAAATATATGGTTTTAATAAAAGACTTTGAACTGGGAAATATCATTATATAGAAAGATCTTCTGATCTGCACAATTATAATATAATTAAAACAAATAGATGCATGCATTTCTTATTTAGACATTTGTTTTAAGGTGACTTCTCACACACATGACCTTTTAGCATATTTATATCTCTTAGAGATCTGAATAATAGGTGGTGTGAGTATACATCGACGAGACAGCAATCTAACAACACAAAACTTTTGGGTTTTAACTATTTGTTTATTAACAAATGGTGTGATGAGTGAAAATGGTTTAAACTTGGACTATGGATTTTATATAACTACTTACTGTAGATTCAGAAATCATTGCGTGCATTTATTATTGCGATTTTGTCATTTTAGACTTAAATGCGATTTTTAACTTTTACGAATCTTATTATTGCGTTTACAACTCTGTCGCAATTTTCGCAATAATTAAAAACCTCGCAATAATTTAAGAATTTACAGTAATATACCTGGCAGTCTTTAAAGAAATAAAGTAAAATACCACATATATAAGATCTTTAAACTTCATTATTTGCATTTGAAAAACTCAACTCTGTGTGTGTTTACGGCGCTTCACTATATATATATATATATCTCGATAAGAGTGGGGGCACGGGCCTGAAAAACCCTTCAAATCCGTGAAAATTAAGAAATAGCCAATTTTGAATAATGAAATGGATATTTTGAATAATAAAATGGACTGCTGTGACCCTTTAGTCTCTAATTATTAATATACCTTATACCTCATTCGAAAGCTTATTAAGAGAGGAACTAAAGTTATCAAGTCAATTTGATCCGCAACGCATATTAAGGGATGACATAGGAACTAAACATCGAAATACGCTTGAACATTAAGAAATAGTTATTTTGAATAAAGGAATGGACTGCTGCAAGCCTTTAGTCCCTAATCAAGGCAAAATTAATACACGACGTTAAAGCTTATTGATAGAGGAATAAATTCATAAAATTTAGAAAGGAAATGGGGAATGTGTCAAAGCGACAACAACCCGACCATAGAGCAGACAACAGCCGAAGTCCACCAATGAATCTTCAATGTAGCGAGAAACTCCCGTACCCGTAGGCGTCCTTCAGCTGGCCCCTTAAAAATATGTATACTAGTACAGTGATAATGGACGTCAAACTAAACTCCGAATTATACACAAGAAACTAAAATTAAAAAGCATATACAAGACTAATAAAGGCCAGAGGCTCCTGACTTGAGACAGGCGCAAAATTGATGCGGAATTAAACATGTTTGTGAGATCTCAACCCTCCCCCTATACCTCTAGCCAATGTAAAAAAGTTAACGCATAACAATACGCACATCAAAATTCAGTTCAAGAGAAGTCCGAGTCCAATGTCAGAACATGAAACAAAAGAAAATAGATAAAATGACAATTATGATACATAAATAACAGCAGACTACTAGCAGTTAACTGACATGCCAGCTCCGGACCTCAATCAAACTGATTAAAAGATTATGTTTTCATCATATGAATATCAGGCATTAATGATATGTGTCGTAATGACCATTAGAGGGGTTACGGAGGACCTAATGTCCAAAATACGCGTGAAAATTAAGAAATAGCCAATCTTGAATAATGAAATGGATATTTTGAAAAATGGAATGGACTGGTGCGACCCTTTAATCCCTAATTATAGATATACATTATACTTCATTCGAAAGCTTATGAAGAGATGAACAAAAGGTATATAGTCGATATTTTCAGCAACCATTATTAGAGGAGTAACGAAGGGACTAAACATCGGAATACGCTTGAACATTAAGAAATAGCTTATTTTGAATAACGGAATGGACTGCTGCAAGCCGTTAGCCCCTTTTCAAGGAAAAATTAATACAACAAATTAAAGCTTATTGATAGAGGAATTAAATGAGTATTAATGATATGTGCCGTAATGACCATTAGAGGAGTTACGGAGGACCTAATGTCCAAAATACGCGTGCAAATTAGGAAATAGCCAATCTTGAATTATGAAATGGATATTTTGAATAATGGAATGGACTTTACGAGACTTTAGTCCCTAATCATAAATATACATTATACTACATTCGAAAGCTTATTTAGAGATGAACAAAAGGTATATAGTCGATATGTTCAGCAACGCATATAAGAGGAGTAACGAAGGAATTAAACATCAAAATACGCTTGAACATTAAGAAATAGCTTATTTTGAATAACGGAATGGACTGCTGTAAGCCATTAGCACCTTATTTTGGCAAAATTAATACACGGAATTGAAGCCTATAGATAGAGGAATAAATTTAGTTTAAACGATATGTGCCGTACTGACCATTAGAGTGGTACGGAGTACCTAAATGCCAAAATACGCGTGAAAATGTAGAAATCGCCAATTTTGAATAATGAAATGGATATTTTGAATAATGGAATGGACTGTTGCGAGACTTTAGCCCCTAATTATAGAAATACCTTCAACCACAATTGAAAGCTTATTAAGAGAGAAACAAAATATATATAGTTGATAAGTTCCGCAACGCATATTAGAAGAGTAACGAAGGACCTAAACATCGAAATACGCTTGAACATAAAAAAATAGTTTATTTTGAATAATGGAAAGGACTGGTGCAAGTCATTAGCCCTTAATCAAGGCAAAATTAATACACGAAATTAAAGCTTATTGATAGAGGAATCAATTGATAAAATTTAGAAGGGAAATGGGAAATGTGTCAAAGCGACAACAACCCGACCATAGAGCAGACAACAGCCGAAATCCACCAATGGGTCTTCATTGGAGTGGGAAACTCCCTTACCCGTAGGCGTCCTCCAGCTGGCCCCTTTAAACATATGTATACTAGTACAGTGATAATGGACGTCATACAAAACTCCGAATTATACACAAGAAACTAAAATAAAAAATCATACAAGACTAACAAAGGCCAGAGGCTCCTGACTTGAGACGGGCGCAAAATTGCGGCGGGGTTAAACATGTTTATGAGATCTCAAACCTCCCCCTATACCTCTAGCCAATGTAGAAAATTTAACTCATAAAAATACGCACATTAAAATTCAGTTCAAGAGAAGTCCGAGTCCGATGTCAGAAGATGAAACAAAAGAAAATAAATAAAATGACAATAATACATAAATAACAGCAGACTACTAGCAGTTAACTTACATGCCAGCTCCGCACCTCAATTAAACTGATAAAAAGATTATGTTTTCATCATATAAATATCAGGCATTAATGATATGTGTCGTAATGACCATTAGAGGGGTTACGGAGGACCTAATGTCCAAAATACTCGTGAAAATTAAAAAATAGCCAATCTTGAATAATGAAATGGATATTTTGAATAATGGAATGGACTGGTGCGACCATTTAGTCCCTTCTTATAGATATACATTATACTTCATTCGAAAGCTTATTAAGAGATGAACAAAAGGTATATAGTCGATATTTTCAGCAACGCATATTAGAGGAGTAACGAAGGAACTAAACATCGGAATACGCTTGAACATGAAGAAATAGCTTATTTTGAATAACGGTATGGACTGCTGAAAGCCGTTAGCCCCTAATCTTGGCAAAATTAATACACGGAATTAAAGCTTATTGATAGAGGAATTAATTTAGTTTAAAGATAGATAGATAGATAGTTTATTCTCATAAAACCATGCAAGTACAAAGGTTACAGAGAAGTTAAAAAAATAGTATACATAAAAATAAAAAATGCATTAAAAATGCATAAAATTCAAAATTTCGGATGAGATAACATATAAAAGAATATATATATAGACTTGTATATATATAACGATATGTGCCGTACTGACCATTAGAGTGGTTACGGAGTACCTAAATGCCAAAATACGCGTGAAAATGTAGAAATAGCCAATTTTGAATAATGAAATGGATATTTTGAATAATGGAATGGACTGTTGCGAGACTTTAGCCCTTTATTATAGAAATACCTTCAATCACAATCGACAGCTTATTAAGAGAGAAACAAAATATATATAGTTGATAAGTTCCGCAACGCATATTAGAAGAGTAACGAAGGACCTAAACATCGAAATACGCTTGAACATAAAAAAAATAGTTTATTTTGAATAATGGAAAGGACTGCTGCAAGTCATTAGCCCTTAATCAAGGCAAAATTAATACACGAAATTAAAGCTTATTGATAGAGGAATCAATTGATAAAATTTAGAAGGGAAATGGGAAATGTGTCAAAGCGACAACAACCCGACCATAGAGCAGACAACAGCCGAAATCCACCAATGGGTCTTCATTGGAGCGAGAAACTCCCTTACCCGTAGGCGTCCTCCAGCTAGCCCCTTTAAACATATGTATACTAGTACAGTGATAATGGACGTCATACAAAACTCCGAATTATACACAAGAAACTAAAACAAAAATCATACAAGACTAACAAAGGCCAGAGGCTCCTGACTTGAGACAGGCGCAAAATTGCGGCGGGGTTAAACATGTTTATGAGATCTCAACCCTCCCCCTATACCTCTAGCCAATGTAGAAAAGTTAACGCATAAAAATACGCACATTAAAATTCAGTTCAAGAGAAGTCCGAGTCCGATGTCAGAAGATGAAACAAAAGAAAATAAATAAAATGACAATAATACATAAATAACAGCAGACTACTAGCAGTTAACTGACATGTCAGCTCCGCACCTCAATTAAACTGATAAAAAGATTATGTTTTCATCATATAAATATCAGGCATTAATGATATGTGTCGTAATGACCATTAAAGGGGTTACGGAGGACCTAATGTCCAAAATACGCGTGAAAATTAAGAAATAGCCAATCTTGAATAATGAAATGGATATTTTGAATAATGGAATGGACTGGTGCGACCATTTAGTCCCTACTTATAGATATACATTATACTTCATTCGAAAGCTTATTAAGAGATGAACAAAAGGTATATAGTCGATATTTTCAGCAACGCATATTAGAGGAGTAACGAAGGAACTAAACATCGAAATACGCTTGAACATGAAGAAATAGCTTATTTTGAATAACGGTATGGACTGCTGAAAACCGTTAGCCCCTAATCTTGGCAAAATTAATACACGGAATTAAAACTTATTGATAGAGGAATTAATTTAGTTTAAACGATATGTGCCGTACTGACCATTAGAGTGGTTACGGAGTACCTAAATGCCAAAATACGCGTGAAAATGTAGAAATCGCCAATTTTGAATAATGAAATGGATATTTTGAATAATGGAATGAATGGACTGTTGCAAGACTTTAGCCCCTAATTATAGAAATACCTTCAACCACAATCGAAAGCTTATTAAGAGAGAAACAAAACATATATAGTTGATAAGTTCCGCAACGCATATTAGAAGAGTAACGAAGGACCTAAACATCGAAATACGCTTGAACATAAAAAAATAGTTTATTTTGAATAATGGAAAGGACTGCTGTAAGTCATTAGCCCTTAATCAAGGCAAAATTAATACACGAAATTAATGCTTATTGATAGAGGAATCAATTGATAAAATTTAGAAGGGAAATGGGAAATGTGTCAAAGCGACAACAACCCGACCATAGAGCAGACAACAGCCGAAATCCACCAATGGGTCTCCATTGGAGCGAGAAACTCCCGTACCCGTAGGCGTCCTCCAGCTGGCCCTTTTAAACATATGTATACTAGTACAGTGATAATGGACGTCATACAAAACTCCGAATTATACACAAGAAACTAAAATAAAAAATCATACAAGACTAACAAAGGCCAGAGGCTCCTGACTTGAGACAGGCGCAAAATTGCAGCGGGGTTAAACATGTTTATGAGATCTCAACCCTCCCCCTATACCTCTAGCCAATGTAGAAAAGTTAACTCATAAAAATACGCACATTAACATTCAGTTCAAGTGAAGTCCGAGTCCGATGTCAGAAGATGAAACAAAAGAAAATAAATAAAATGACAATAATACATAAATAACAGCAGACTACTAGCAGTTCACTGACATGCCAGCTCCGCACCTAAATTAAACTGATAAAAAGATTATGTTTTCATCATATAAATATCAGGCATTAATGATATGTGTCGTAATGACCATTAGAGGGGTTACGGAGGACCTAATGTCCAAAATACGCGTGAAAATTAAGAAATAGCCAATCTTGAATTATGAAATGGATATTTTGAATAATGGAATGGACTGGTGCGACCATTTAGTCCCTACTTATAGATATACATTATACTTCATTCGAAAGCTTATTAAGAGATGAACAAAAGGTATATAGTCGATATTATCAGCAACGCATATTAGAGGAGTAACGAAGGAACTAAACATCGGAATACGCTTGAACATGAAGAAATAGCTTATTTTGAATAACGGTATGGACTGCTGAAAACCGTTAGCCCCTAATCTTGGCAAAATTAATACACGGAATTAAAACTTATTGATAGAGGAATTAATTTAGTTTAAACCATATGTTCCGTACTGACAATTAGAGTGGTTTCGGAGTACCTAAATGCCAAAATACGCGTGAAAATGTAGAAATCGCCAATTTTGAAAAATGAAATGGATTTTTTGAATAATGAAATGGACTGTTGCGAGACTTTAGCCCCTAATTATAGAAATACCTTCAACCACAATCGAAAGCGTATTAAGAGAGAAACAAAATATATATAGTTGATAAGTTCCGCAACGCATATTAGAAGAGTAACAAAGGACCTAAACATCGAAATACGCTTGAACATAAAAAAATAGTTTATTTTGAAAAATGGAAAGGACTGGTGCAAGCCATTAGCCCTTAATCAAGTCAAAATTTATACACCAAATTAAAGCTTATTGGTAGAGGAATAAGCGGAGTATAAACGATATGTGCGACAATGGCCATAAAAAAATCAAGAAATAGCCAATTTTGAATACGAAATGGATATTGATTTATGCAATGGACTGCTGCCACCCTTTAGCCCTTAATTATAGATATACCTTATACCTCATTCGAAAGCTTATTAAGAGAGGAAAGAAAAATATATAGTCGATATGTTTTGCAACACATATTAGAGGAGTAACGAAGGATCTCAACATTAAAATACGCTTGAACATTAAGAAATAGCTTATTTTGAATAATGAAATGGATTGCTGCAAGCCCTCAGTCTGTAATCAATGCAACAAGTATACACCAAATTAAAGCTTACTGATAGAATAATTAACTGAGTATAAACGATATGTTCTGCAACGCATATTAGAGGAGTAACGAAGGAACTAAACATCGAAATACGTTTGAACATTAAGAAATAGCTTATTTTAGATAAAGGAATTGACTGCTGCAAGCCTTTAGCCCCTTATCAAGGCAAAATTAATACACGAAATTAAAGCTTATTGATAGAGGAATCAATTGATAAAATTAAGAAAGGAAATGGGGAATGTGTCAAAGCGACAACAACCCGACAATGGAGCAGACAACAGCCGAAATCCAGCAATGGGTCTTCATTGGAGCGAGAAACTCCCGTACCCGTAGGCGTCCTTCAGCTGGCCCCTTAAAACATATGTATACTGGTACAGTGATAATGGGCGTCATACTAAACTCCGAATTATACACAAGAAACTAAAATAAAAAATCATACAAGACTAACAAAGGCAAGATGATCCTGACTTGAGACAGGCGCAAAATTGCAGCGGGGTTAAACATGTTTATGAGATCTCAACCCTCCCCCTATACCTCTAGCCAATGTAGAAAAGTAAACGCATAAAAATGCGCACATTAAAATTCAGTTCAAGAGAAGTCCGAGTCCGATGTCAGAAGATGAAACAAAAGAAAATAAATAAAATGACAATAATACATAAATAACAGCAGACTACTAGCAGTTCACTGACATGCCAGCTCCGCACCTAAATTAAACTGATAAAAAGATTATGTTTTCATCATATAAATATCAGGCATTAATGATATGTGTCGTAATGACCATTAGAGGGGTTACGGAGGACCTAATGTCCAAAATACGCGTGAAAATTAAGAAATAGCCAATCTTGAATTATGAAATGGATATTTTGAATAATGGAATGGACTGGTGCGACCATTTAGTCCCTACTTATAGATATACATTATACTTCATTCGAAAGCTTATTAAGAGATGAACAAAAGGTATATAGTCGATATTATCAGCAACGCATATTAGAGGAGTAACGAAGGAACTAAACATCGGAATACGCTTGAACATGAAGAAATAGCTTATTTTGAATAACGGTATGGACTGCTGAAAACCGTTAGCCCCTAATCTTGGCAAAATTAATACACGGAATTAAAACTTATTGATAGAGGAATTAATTTAGTTTAAACCATATGTTCCGTACTGACAATTAGAGTGGTTTCGGAGTACCTAAATGCCAAAATACGCGTGAAAATGTAGAAATCGCCAATTTTGAAAAATGAAATGGATTTTTTGAATAATGAAATGGACTGTTGCGAGACTTTAGCCCCTAATTATAGAAATACCTTCAACCACAATCGAAAGCGTATTAAGAGAGAAACAAAATATATATAGTTGATAAGTTCCGCAACGCATATTAGAAGAGTAACGAAGGACCTAAACATCGAAATACGCTTGAACATAAAAAAATAGTTTATTTTGAAAAATGGAAAGGACTGGTGCAAGCCATTAGCCCTTAATCAAGTCAAAATTTATACACCAAATTAAAGCTTATTGGTAGAGGAATAAGCGGAGTATAAACGATATGTGCGACAATGGCCATAAAAAAATCAAGAAATAGCCAATTTTGAATACGAAATGGATATTGATTTATGCAATGGACTGCTGCCACCCTTTAGCCCTTAATTATAGATATACCTTATACCTCATTCGAAAGCTTATTAAGAGAGGAAAGAAAAATATATAGTCGATATGTTTTGCAACACATATTAGAGGAGTAACGAAGGATCTCAACATTAAAATACGCTTGAACATTAAGAAATAGCTTATTTTGAATAATGAAATGGATTGCTGCAAGCCCTCAGTCTGTAATCAATGCAACAAGTATACACCAAATTAAAGCTTACTGATAGAATAATTAACTGAGTATAAACGATATGTTCTGCAACGCATATTAGAGGAGTAACGAAGGAACTAAACATCGAAATACGTTTGAACATTAAGAAATAGCTTATTTTAGATAAAGGAATTGACTGCTGCAAGCCTTTAGTCCCTTATCAAGGCAAAATAAATACACGAAATTAAAGCTTATTGATAGAGGAATCAATTGATAAAATTAAGAAAGGAAATGGGGAATGTGTCAAAGCGACAACAACCCGACCATAGAGCAGACAACAGCCGAAATCCAGCAATGGGTCTTCATTGGAGCGAGAAACTCCCGTACCCGTAGGCGTCCTTCAGCTGGCCCCTTAAAACATATGTATACTGGTACAGTGATAATGGGCGTCATACTATACTCCGAATTATACACAAGAAACTAAAATAAAAAATCATACAAGACTAACAAAGGCAAGAGGATCCTGACTTGAGACAGGCGCAAAATTGCAGCGGGGTTAAACATGTTTATGAGATCTCAACCCTCCCCCTATACCTCTAGCCAATGTAGAAAAGTAAACGCATAAAAATGCGCACATTAAAATTCAGTTCAAGAGAAGTCCGAGTCCGATGTCAGAAGATGAAACAAAAGAAAATAAATAAAATGACAATAATACATAAATAACAGCAGACTACTAGCAGTTAACTGACATGCCAGCTCCGGATCTCAATTAAACTGATAAAAAGATTATGTTTTCATCATATGAATATCAGGCATTAATGATATGTGTCGTAATGACCATTAGAGGGGTTACAGAGGACCTAATGTCCAAAATACGCGTGAAAATTAAGAAATAGCTAATCTTGAATAAGGAAATGGATATTTTGAATAATGGAATGGACTGGTGCGACCGTTTAGTCCCTACTTATAGATATACATTATACTTCATTCGAAAGCTTATTAAGAGATGAACAAAAGGTATATAGTCGATGTTTTCAGCAACGCATATTAGAGGAGAAACGAAGGAACTAAACATCGGAATACGCTTGAACATTAAGAAATAGCTTATTTTGAATAACGGAATGGAATGTTGCAAGCCGTTAGCCCCTTATCAAGGAATAATTAATACAAAAAATTAAAGCTTATTGATAGAGGAATAAAATGAGTATTAATGATATGTGCCGTAATGACCATTAGAGGAGTTACGGAGGACCTAATGTCAAAAATACGCGTGCAAATTAGGAAATGGCCAATCTTGAATTATGAAATGGATATTTTGAATAATGGAATGGACTTTGCGAGACTTTAGTCCCTAATCATAAATATACATTATAATATATTCGAAAGCTTATTTAGAGATAACAAAAGGTATATAGTCGATATGTTCAGCAACGCATATTAGAGGAGTAACGAAGGAATTAAACATCAAAATACGTTTGAACATTAAGAAATAGCTTATTTTGAATAACGGAATGGACTGCTGTAAGCCGTTAGCCCCTTATTTTGGCAAAATTAATACACGGAATTGAAGCCTTTTGATAGAGGAATAAATTTAGTTTAAATAATATGTGCCGTACTGACCATTAGAGTGGTTACGGATTACCTAAATGCCAAAATAGTCGTGAAAATGTAGAAATCGCCAATTTTGAATAATGAAATGGATATTTTGAATAATGGAATGGACTGTTGCGAGACTTTAGCCCCTAATTATAGAAATACCTTCAACCACAATCGAAAGCTTATTAAGAGAGAAACAAAATATATATAGTTGATAAGTTCCGCAACGCATATTAGAAGAGTAACGAAGGACCTAAACATCGAAATACGCTTGAACATAAAAAAATAGTTTATTTTGATATAATGGAAAGGACTGCTGCAAGTCATTAGCCCTTAATCAAGGCAACATTTATACACCAAATTAAAGCTTATTTGTAGAGGAATAAGCGGAGTATAAACGATATGTGCGACAATGGCCATAAGAAAATCAAGAAATAGCCAATCTTGAATATGAAATGGATATTGATTTATGGGATAGACTGCTGCCACCAATTAGCCTGAAGTATAGATATACCTTATACCTCATTCGAAAGCTTATTAAGAGAGGAAAGAAAGATATATAGTCGATATGTTCTGCAACACATATTAGAGGTGTAACGAAGGATCTCAACATCGAAATACGCTTGAACATTAAGAAATAGATTATTTTGAATAATGAAATGTATTGCTGCAAGCCCTCAGACTGTAATCAATGCAGCAAGTATACACCAAATTAAAGCTTATTGATAAAACAATTAACTGATTATAAACGATATGTTCTGCAACGCATATTAGAGGAGTAACGAAGGAACTAAACATCGGAATACGCTTGAACATGAAGAAATAGCTTATTTTGAATAACGGAATGGACTGCTGCAAGCCGTTAGCCCCTTATCAAGGAAAAATTAATGCAACAAATTAAAGCTTTTTGATAGAGGAATAACATGAGTATCAATGATATGTGCCGTAATGACCATTAGAGGGGTTACGGAGGACCTAATGTCCAAAAAACGCGTGAAAATTAAGAAATAGCCAATCTTGAATTATGAAATGGATATTTTGAATAATGGAATGGACTGTTGCGAGACTTTGGTCCCTAATCATAGATATACATTATACTCCATTCGAAAACCTATTAAGAGATGAACAAAAGGAATATAGTCGATATTTTCAGCAACGCATATTAGAGGAGTAACGAAGGAATTAAACAGCGAAATACGCTTGAACATTAAAAAATAGCTTATTTTGAATAACGGAATGGACTGCTGAAAGCCGTTGGCCCCTAATTTCGGCAAAATTGATACACGGAATTAAATCTTATTGATAGAGGAATTAATTTAGTTTAAACTGTATGTGCCGTACTGACAATTAGAGTGGTTACGGAGTACCTAAATGACAAAATACGCGTGAAAATGTAGAAATCGCCAATTTGAATAATGAAATGGATATTTTGAATTATGGAATGGACTGTTGCAAGACTTTAGTCCCTAATTATAGAAATACCTTCAACCACATTCGAAAGCTTATAAAGAGAGAAACAAAATATATACAGTTGATGAGTTCCGCAACGCATATTAGAAGAGTAACGAAGGACCTAAACATCGAAATACGCTTGAACATAAAAAAATTTAGCTTTTTTTGAATAACGGAATGGACTGTTGCAAGCCGTTAGCCCTTAATCAAGGCAAAATAAATACACCAAATGAGAACTTATTGGTAATGGAATAAACTGAGTATAAACGATATGTGCAGCATTGACTATTAAAGGGGTTGTGGGGGACCTAAATGCTAAAATACGCCTGAAAATTAAGACAAATAAGAAATTTTAAATAACAAAATGAATGATTGCAATAATGGAACGGACTGGTGCGATCTTTTAGCTCTAATTATAGATATACATTATATCTCATTCGAAAGCTTTTTAGCAGAGGAACAAAAGGTATACAGTCGATATATTCCGTATCGCATATTCGGGGAATAAAGAAGGAACTTTACCTCGAAATACGCTTGAACATTGAGAAATAGTTTATTTAGAATAACGGAATAGATTGCTATAAGCCGTTAGAGCCTATTCAAGGCAAAAACAAAATACCCCAAATTAAAGATAATTGATAATTGAATAAACTGAGGATAAACGATATGTGCAGCAATGACCATTACAGGGGTTATGGAGGACCTAAATGCCAAAATATGCTTGAAAACTAAGAATTAGCGAATTTTGTATAATGAATGGATATTTTAAATAATGAAATACACTGCTGCGACCATTTAGTACCTTATGATAGATATACCTTATTTCTCATTCGAAAGCTTATTAAGAGAGGAAAAAAAAATATATAGTGGATATGTTCTGCAACGTATATAAGAGGAATAACGAAGAACCTTAAAACGGCAAAATACGTTTGAACATTAAGAAATAGCTTATTTTGAATAATGGAATGGACTGCTGCAAGCCGTTAGCCCCTTATCAAGGCAAAGTTAATACACCAAATTAAAGCTTATTGATAGAGGAATAAATTTAGTTTAAACAATATGTGCTGTAATGACCATTACAGAGGTTACGGAGGACCTAATTTCAAAAATACGCGTGAAAATTAAGAAATAGCCAATCTTGATTAACGAAATGGATATTTTGAATAATGGAATGGACTGGTGCAACCCTTTAGTCCCTTATTATAGATATACATTATACTTCATTCAAAAGCTTATGAATAGATGAAAAAAAATATATAGTAGGTATGTTCAGTAACGCATATTAGAGGAGTAACGAAGGAATTAAACATCGAAATACGCTTGAACATTAAGAAATAGCTTATTTTGAATAACGGAATGAACTGCTACAAGGCGTTAGTCCCTAATGTAGGCAAAACTAATACACTAAATTAAAGCTTATTGATAGATGAATAATTTTAGTTGAAACGATATGTGCCGTACTGACCATAAGGGGTTACGGAGTACCTAAATGCCAAAATACGCGTGAAAATTTAGAAATAGCCAATTTTGAATAATAAAATGAATATTTTGAATAATAGAATGGACTGTTGCGAGACTTTAGCCCCTAATTATAGATATACCTTCAACCTCATTCGAAAGCTTATTAAGAGAGAAACAAAATATATATAGTTGATAAGTTCCGCAACGCATTTTAGAAGAGTAACGAAGGACCTAAACATCGAAATACACTTGATTTATGGAATGGACTGCTGCCACCATTTAGCCCCTAATTATTGATATACCTTTTACCTCATTTGAAAGCTTATTAAGAGAGGAAAACAAGATAAATAGTCGATATGTTCAGCAACACATATTAGAGGAGTAATGAAGGATCTAAACATCGGAATACGCTCGAACATTAAGAAATAGCTTATTTTAAATAATGAAATGGACTGATGCAAGGCCTAGGCCTTTAATCAAGGCAAACTGTATACAAATTAAAGCTTATTGATAGAGGAATAAACTGAGGATAAACGATATGTTCTGCAACGCATATTAGAGGAGTACAGAAGGAACAAAATATCGAAATACGTTTGAACATTAAGAAATAGCTTATTTTGAATAACGGAATGGATTGTTGCAAGCCGTTTGCCCCTAATCAAGACAAAATTAATACACCAAATGAGAGCTTATTGGTAATGGAATAAACTGAGTATAAACGATATGTGCAGCATTGACTATTAGAGGGGTTACGGAGGACCTAAATGCCAAAATACGCGTGAAAATTAAGAAAAATAAGAAATTTTGAATAATGAAATGAATAATTTGAAAAATGGAATGAACTGCTGCGACCTTTTAGCTCTAATTATAGATATACCCTATATCTCATTCGAAAGCTTTTTAACAGAGGAACAAAAGGTATACAGTCGATATATTCCGCAACGCATATAAGAGGAATCCTGAAATTACTCCCAACACTTGAAACTTTAGTTATAAAATCAAAATCATTGTCTCTAATTTCACAAAATCGACATCGTTGAAACACGGACCGCGAAGAGGACCCCAAAATGAACTGGTTTGGAAACAGAAATGTTCATATTACTGCTTGCTCAACGTGGAATTGGGGTAACAGGACAAGTACAAAAAAGCAAACATTTATTTGTATGTACCTGTTATTTGTACAATAGTTGGCTAATTGCAGGATTCATTTTTATACCCCACGCAACGAAGTTGCGGAGGGTATAATGTTTTTGACCCGTCCGTCCGTCCGTCAGTCCATCAGTCCGTCCGTCAGTCCTGTTTCTTGTCATCGCAACTCCTCTCAAACCAAACAACAGAATGTCATGAAACCTTTTTAGATGAAAAGGACATATTATGTTGTTGTGCATATCGTCAGGAAATTACGATTCAATTTTTTTCTAGGAGTTACGCCCCATTGAACTTATTTGCTTCAATGTACTACTGCAACAGTTTGTCATCGCAACTCCTCTAAAACTACACTACAGAATTTCATGAAACCTTTTTAGATAATAAGGACATACTATTAGATGTGCATATCGTCAGGAAATTACGATTCAATTTTTTTTCTAGGAGTTACGCCCCTTTGAACTTATTTACTTAAATGTACTACTGCAACAGTTTGTCATCGCAATTCCTCTGAAACTACACAACAGAATTTCATGAAACCTTTTTAGATAATAAGTACATACTATGTAGATGTGCATATCGACAGGAAATTGTGATTCAATTTTTTTTATAGGAGTTAGGCCTCTTTGAATTTTTTTGCTTTAAGGTACTACTTCAACAATTTGTCATCTCAACTCCTCTGAAACCACACAACAAAATTTCATGAAACTTTGTAGATAATAAGGACATACTACGTAGATGTGCATATTGACAGGAAATTACGATTCATTTTTTTTTCTAGGAGTTAGGCCCCTTTGAACTTATTTGTTTCAATGTACTTCTGCAACAGTTTGTCATCTCAACTCCTCTGAAACCACACAACAGTATTTCATGAAATTTTGTAGATAATAAGGACATACTACATTGTGACACAACAGCCGACAGTTTATTTTTGTGTTGATTTAGATGTAAATGTGAAAATAAAAGAAGATAAAAGATAGACGTTTTGCTATATAATATTTTGATATGAGCGTCACTGATGAGTTTTATGTAGACGAAACGCGCGTCTGGCGTACAAAATTATAATCCTGGTACCTTTGATAACTATTGCTACATTTTTGTTGATAAACAAACGCCACTCCGTCAATCACGCTCGTCGTTGGGACATGTCCGACGTGGAGCGATTTTGCTTTTTATAATTATTTTCTCATCCGTTAATTCACTGACCAATTCAGATTCACAGTCACTGTCATATGACGATTCCGTAGTTGAATCGGGAATGTCATTGTACACACGAGTTGTCGGACTAAACTGGTCACCCGCTGATTGATACTTCGGCACACGATAACAGTGAAACAACAGCAGGGGTCCAGTTTATTCTCGGACTTTATCGTTGCTAAATAACTAACGGAAGTCTTCGGGAGCATTCGAATCAAATATATAGGGCCTCTAATGGGAATCCAGCAATCGAAATCCATTGACCTTGATGTGTTGCACGACTTCTTAATCCGGTAAAAGGCTTTCAAACTATTATTTAATTAAACAGTTTAGCTACAGAATGGCAGTTTCGATTTTGTGGCCGTAATTATTTGAGTAAGGTTCATTTAATTGATCTGAGGGAAAGTTCCTTTCTTGTCATTATCGGCGATGGGGGTAACTGACCAGTTTAACGTTTCTTTACGAAAAAATCACTTTATACATACACACAGACATGCTAATTAGTTTGTAATAACAACTCACAAGTTCATTAAACCTCAAATACCTTCGTGGATACTCTGCCACCCTGTGTTTGTTTAATTAAATCATGCAAATAATTAATTATATTTTATTGTTTTGATTGGTATTGATCGATTTTGACAGGTAATTTTTAGATACAAATTTACTAACGAGCCTTCAAAAAGCGTTCGGAATTCGGTGTTGACAGGGTTCGGTTTTTTCAGGTTAGATTAACGTTAATTAATAGGGAAATTGTGTGGGACTTTGAAAATTGTTCGGTTTAAACTTAAATTCGGTTTTATCAGGGTTCGGTTTACCCAGGTTTCACTGTATGTAGATGTGCATATTGACAGGAAATTATTAGTCATTATTTTTTCTTATACAATTTTGTTTTCTTACACTTATTCAATTTCTCCAGTGACAATGTGGGGACGTGGGGTATGTGAGCGTGCTCACTAAGGTTCTTTAATTTTATATGCTAAGACTTCATAAAGTTATCCTTAAAGTGCAAATGTCCTTAAGACCTTAGTAGTACTCCTAAAGTTGGGACCACCATTAGGACATCTCTTAAAATAAGATCGTTTCAATAACATGCCTAAGAGCAAAAAAATCTCCTACGATGGTCTTGGGACATGTCTTAGTCCTAAGACACCTTCGATGACACGACCCCAGGTCACTACAATTTAATTTATTTATCTACAATGTACGCTTGCGTTAAACAATGGAAATTAACACTGTATATTATAATTCTGTTGACTGGTAAAGAAGAATTTTACAAGCCTGTCGAAAGAAATTGTACAAGCCAATTCCGTAGAAATTATTGTATAGCGTGAAGATTGTATGTTTTTCTTGTATATGTTTCGACATTTTACAGATCGTTTTCAAAACTCCATTTCATTACTCTGTAATATTTTCCACTGAACATACACAAAACACTTTTAAGGATAATTATATAAAAACCGCGCCCAATAGTCAATAGTGTCCTGGTTTTGATTCCAAAATATGTAGTCATACTTGAATGCAAATGTTTTAGCTCACCTGACACCAGGGCTAGGTGAATAATTCTCATCATTTGTCGTGCGTTAACTTTTACAAACATAAAAAAGAAAATGTGGTATGATTGCCATGCAATGAGACAACTCTCCACAAGAAACCAAAATGACACTGAAATTAACAACTTTAGGTCACCGTACGGCCTTCAACAATTAGCAAAGCCCATAACGCATAGTCAGCTAAGAAAGGCACCAAAATGACAATGTAAAAAAATGAAACACTTAAACAAAAGACACCGGTACGTCTAAACACCGCTCAGGACGTCCTGAGTGCACGCAGGACATACAAACTGCACTCAGGACATGAAATATATGTTTTAGTGTGTTGTGAAGGTATGTATTCGATAGATAATATAACTCTTCATCTAATAATTTTTGTTTTGATAAAATCATTTTAACATTTTAACATTTAAGGAGTTATCGAAGTTTTCATCGGCCGTTTTTGTGAAATATGTCAGGCATGACCTAGGATTATATATATTGAATACCAATTATCAGGTTTATTTTGCCTAGCCAGTCAAGGTCGTTAAAAACTTCCATTTGTTGTTGTTTATTAGGTCATTTGGTCTTTGATAGTTAGGAGTTATTAGTGATGGTACTAACCGCATACAAGTAAACTTGGCAAACAAACAAAATAAGATGTCTTTTGAAATATCAAAAAACAATGAAGATATATTGTTTTAGAAAAAAACCCGCTAAATAAACATTTTTCTTTTTGTTTGTAATAATTGAAGACAGTCGAGAAATATGAGAAATCTACATATATAGTTTGGAAATTTTAATTCAATAGACCACTTTCGAGTTCATCCGTCACCGGAAAAAAACTCGTCAATTATACGCGCCTTTATGACGTCATTTTCCAGATAGAGGGGATCGCCTGTATCCCTGCACTATTAACGTTCACCAAGCGTCTTAGTGATCGTCATTATGCAGGATAAACTAGAAATAATGCTTGTTATATAGGTACTTAATAACAATTCCGAATGACAGTAGTGCTGATTGTCAATTTTGAGAATTCAATTTGCCGCATAATTCGTACAATATAGAAGTATAGTTTTCCAACCACTCGTTCAATATTGGAATGGAAGTGACGACGCCCCTTAACGCACAAATGACGTTCACTAAAACTAGAGTTTTTGACGGAAATGCATCGAACTCGAAAGTTGTCTATTCATTTAATTTCATTAACTTAATAGAAACAAAACATATCGTTATTTAATATTTTATTTGTATGGATTTTCGTACACTATATTTTATTTCAATTTCGTGCGATGAAAATTTTAGTTTTATTCTTGCTTCGAAAATTAGGAATTTTTATTATTAGATGTATTAACGACTAACTTCTTTCGATGACAGAAACCAACCCGCGTCAGCATACACTCCAAAATTCATTTTTGATGGGGGAGTGTTATGACGACAAACGCTCGAGAGCTGTAACCGAGGTGTTGAATAATGGACATTCATTTAACTGTCTCACGACTTTGGTACTGATTATGCTACCTGTCATCGTTATTACTACGTCAGAAACTCGTAGACTAGTACGCCATCATCGTTGTTAGCGGGCTATCAAGCTAACCAACCCGGCCTGAAAGTAGCCGTTGTGAAGTACAAAAGAAACATCAAAAGAGTAAACAAACCAAAAATAACTCAGCATAACCAAGATGGCCGCGCACCAAAATAGCGGCCTTCAACCTGTTGCTGATTACCAAGGATTTGTATAGTAAGTCTTACTATACAAATCCTTGTGATACCAACTGCAGAAAATATCTAAAGCTCACCAATTGCCCGCGGGATGTATATCCAGTCAATGTCGTTAAACACTTCCATCATCATCATGTTAAACCACGTACAACAAGATCAAAGCCACAAACATGATAAGCAGAAAAAAAGCATTATTATAGTCCATTTGCCAATTCCCGACCCTGTAATTAGATACCTTTTTTTAGTTGTCTCCATTATGAGGGACATTCATTTTTTTTATTACAATGGAGAGCTAGCAGGAACAGCAAATTTACCTGTGCGTAATCATAGATTTTGAAATCTTTTAATTACATTAATTTGTTGTTTAGATACATACTTACGACATCAGAAATTATTGTTAAAAACTTCCAAGTGCTGCACGAAACCTCTTTCTAAATTATTAACATCTATTTTATCAGCAATCAAAGATGGGCTTTAAAGTTATTGTGAAACTGCCTATTCTAGAGGTGGCGTGAATCAGATGTGGATACTTAAAAATTCCAAAGATCTTTTAGAGTACATACAATCTAACTCTCTTTCATCTTGTAACAGTGTTAAAACATTTGACTTTTCTACTCTTTACACAAGTATTCCACATTCCAAACTAAAAGACGAAAGAGTTGGTATTACTTTGCTTCATAAAAAAGAATGGCCAACGTAGATACAAGTATCTTGTCTTAGGGAGGGATAAATCATACTTTGTAAAGAATCACTCTGATTCAGACAAAAAAATCTCTGAAACCTATATTATCAAGATACTTGATTTCTTGATTGACAACATATTTGTAACGTTTGGAGGACGTGTTTTTCAACAGACTGTCGGCATCCCAATGGGAACAAACTGTGTCCCTCTACTTGCCGACTTGTTTCTTTATTATTATGAAGCTGACTTCATGCAGGAACTTCTTAGGAAGAAAGATAAGAAGTTAGCAATATCCTTTAACTCTACTTTCCGCTATATAGATGACGTTCTTTCACTAAACAATTCAAAATTTGGTGACTATGTGGAACGCATCTATCCCATCGAATTGGAGATAAAGGATACTACAGATACAGTTAAGTCGGCTTCATATCTTGACTTACATCTAGAAATTGACAATGAGGGTCGGTTGAAAACAAAACTTTACGACAAAAGAGATGATTTCAGCTTTCCAATTGTGAACTTTCCATTTCTAAGTAGCAACATTCCAGCAGCACTTGCATACGGGGTATATATCTCCCAATTGAAACGATATTCCCGTGCTTGCATTTCCTACCATGATTTTCTTGATAGAGGGTTACTACTCACAAGGAAGCTATTAAACCAAGAGTTCCAAATGGTGAAGTTGAAATCATCCCTACGTAAATTTTACGGACGCCATCACGAGTTGGTTGACCGTTATGGAATAACCCTTTCATGAATGTGACCTACCGAATTAAACTATTTACCGGATTTGTAATCACATAAGCAACACAACGGGTGCCACATGTGGAGCAGGATCTGCTTACCCTTCCGGAGCACCTGAGATCACCCCTAGTTTTTGGTGGGGTTCGTGTTGTTTATTCTTTAGTTTTCTATGTTGTGTCATGTGTACTATTGTTTTTCTGTTTGTCTTTTTCACTTTTAGCCATGGCGTTGTCAGTTTGTTTTAGATTTATGAGTTTGACTGTCCCTTTGGTATCTTTCGTCCCTCTTGTTGTTTAGATAAATACTTACGACATCAGAAATTATTTTTCATACAAAATTAGTTTAACCGCCGATACATCATTTTCAATCCATTATACTTTGCATTGGCAAAAGCCAAATTGTCCGGTATGGAACCAGTCTCAGATTAACAAAGGGAAGTAATTTGTTTAAAAAGTTTGTAATAACAGAATCAAATCGGACCAAATATTTTGCCTTATTTTGCATTAGAAATGCACAGAAGACTAAGTTGATGATATACATGCATTGGTTTAAGAATGGGATAAACATTACTTTTAACGAGTGACTCACTTTAAATATTGGTTTTATCGTGCAAAAAAACAAAAAAGAAGACAATTTTCATTCCAAATGTAATTAAGATTAATTGTATCGATGTATACCACCAGGACCAGTGCATCTATCCATTTTCAATGATTTTAATCTGAGGAATCTGCTCTAATTTCTGCATGATGACATTTTCAACCTTTCAAGCAACTGTGAAGTGCTGCAATATATTTTTAAGCAGCACATAAACAGTTATTAGAGAGGTACTTTCAGCTGAAACGAGAAAATATATTAGTTTTGAAAAAACACTTTATACACTAAATAAAACATTTCAGTATCTCTTTTTATAATTTTTTTTTAGTGTTATAATATTTTTTTTGAATTTTACATTTGTTAGAGATACATGAAGTACCGGTACCTTATCCCGGCCTCGTGTTTCTTGTTTGTACACCTGATTTCTCTCACAGTCTATTAAAAAATAAACAGGGACTAAATTTAAAGTCAGTCCGGAGATTTAAAAAAAAAATATGTGTTCCAGGGTTCACGTTCCCCTTTTCTTGCCCACTCTTCATGTTCTTTGTATGTACTTCATGTCCAGGTAAATGAAATGTGAGGTGAATATCAACTAAGGTGTGATCAAGTATAAAAAATCAAATGACACTCTCTCTAAAAGAACAGATATTATGAAACCATATAACATTTTAGTTCCAGGAAAATATCTTAAGAAGGTGGAAATAAAATTATGTTATGTTTGTTCCAAAGAACTTATTACCATTCAAAGACTTGTTCCAGGGGGAACAAGTATTATGGGAACAACAATCATGTTCACACCACTATGAGAATAAAAAGTTTTCTGGCTTTTGGCTTCAGTTGGAAAAGTTTTAAGATCTGTCATACACTAGATGTGTAAAAGTTAAATGCATTTTGTGTTTCAGAAAAATAATTTCTACAGGGGCGGATTCAGCCATATACATTATTAGATAAAGAACTTGTGTTATGATGAATCTTGAAAAATAAGTGATGAAAACTGCATTAATATGACCTCAATTGGAGATATAACCCAGAGCCCAGAGGTGGATTTAAGGGGGAGCAGGGTGTTATTTCTGAACAATCAACCCATTTTAAAAAGGGGTTCCTAACCCAGGACAAAAAGGGGGGATTATATAGGGAACACAAAATCTTACCGCTTTTGAATCCGCCACAGTGGAATCACTGAATAATGACTAGAGAGGGCCCCTACTTTATGAAAATTTCTAGATCCGCCAGGGTCTGTGATAAATTTAAATCTAAATAAGCTATTGTTATTTATTACATTAAGTAGGTCAACAGCTCATCTAGCTAATAAATATATTGTTGTGCCTTTTTATGTATATGGCTCGTTGTAGATTAACATCTAAGAAATAGTTAAATTCATGTTTATGATTTGTGTCATTATTGTTTCATTATTGTAACAATTATAAAAATCATTGTAATAACGTATTTAAGCACGTGAGATTCATTGCTATAAAAAAATAAACAGCTTACGCCCGACGTCTTGTGTGGAAGTTTTATGCAATAATCATAAATAGTTTCTGAGGAAGTTTTAAACAATAACCATTTATTGTTTTTGAGACACGGCGGGACATGTGAACCCCCCCCCCCCCCTTTCCCACCCTGTTTTATTTTACAAATATCACTAAAATAAAATTTTGAATCAAACCAAAAAGTATACAAATCTTTAAATTAGTATAACAAAGAAGTGTGTACAGTTTCAAGCAATAATCATAAACTGTTTTTGAGCTACGGCGCGACATGTAAAAAAAACCCTCCCCTTTTTAACAAAATACTCAATAACTGAAAAATAAAATTTTGAGTCATCACCAAAAAGTATACAGATCTTTAGATTAATATAACAAAGAAGTGTGTAAAGTTTTAAGCAATGATCATAAATCGTTTTTGAGATACGGCGCGACATGTAAAAAAACCCTCCCCCTTTTAACAAAATACTCAAAAACTCAAAAAAGAAATTTTGAATCATCACCAAAAAGTATACAGATATTAAGATTAATATAACTAAGAAGTGTGTAAAGTTTTAAGCAATAATCAAGAAACGTTTTTGAGATACGGTACGGCATGTGAAAAAAAGCACACCCCTGTTTTAGTTACAAAGTGCCGTAACTCAAAAAGATTAAATCTTATTTTCACCAAAAAGTATACAGATCATTTGACCATCATAAGAAACAACTATATTAAGTTTCATGAAATTTGGATAAGTCGTTCTCAAGTTACGGTGCGACATGTTTACGCCGGACAGACGGACGGACAGACGGACGGACACCAGACATTTGTATACCATAATACGTCCCGTCAAAATTTTGACGGGCGTATAAAAAAACCTTTTAACGAGGCGTATATCGGTTTATTAAATATATCTTTTTAAACTAAGAAAGTTGGTTTTACTTAATTTAAACAAAACATTAAGGTATCTTACACTTTATCTATTTCATAAATAAAAAGCAATATATATAATTATATATCGTTACAGTTTATGTATAGAGGGGAATGCATACTTAAACCCCGTGCCTACTTTGGTGTTTGTACACCTGATTTCTCTAATATGACCTCAATTGGACATATAACCCAGAGCCCAGAGGTAGATTTAAGGGGGTGCAGGGAACTATTTCTGAAAAATTGGTTGAATATAAAGGAAACACAGGCGGATCAAGCCATTTTAAAAAGGGGTTCCTAACCCAGGACAAAAAAGGGGGGATTATATAGGGAACACACAATCTTACCGCTTTTGAATCCGCCACTGTGGAATCACTGAATAATGACTAGAGAGGGCCCCTACTTTATGAAAATTTCTAGATCCGCCAGGGTCTGTGATAAATTTAAATCTAAATAAGCTATTGTTATTTATTACGTTAAGTAGGTCAACAGCTCATCTAGCTAATAAATATATTGTTGTGCCTTTTTATGTATATGGCTCTGATCTGGTTGTAGATTAACATCTAAGAAATAGTTAAATTCATGTTTATGATTTGTGTCATTATTGTTTCATTATTGTAACAACTATAAAAATCATTGTAATAACGTATTTAATCACGTGAGATTCATTGCTATAAAAAAAATCTTTTAACGAGGCGTATATCGGTTTATTAAATATATCTTTTTAAACTAAGAAAGTTGGTTTTACTTAATTTAAACAAAAAATTAAGGTATCTTACACTTTATCTATTTCATAAATAAAAAGCAATACATATATAAAAATATATCGTTACAGTTTATGTATAGAGGGAAATGCATACTTAAACCCCGTGCCTACTTTGGTGTTTGTACACCTGATTTCTCTAATATGACCTCAATTGGAGATATAACCCAGAGCCCAGAGGTAGATTTAAGGGGGCGCAGGGTTCTATTTCTCAAAAGTGGTTAAATATTAAGGGAACACAGGCGGATCAAACCATTTTAAAAACGGGTTCCCAACCCAGGACAAAAAAGGGGGGATTATATAGGGAACACAAAATCTTACCGCTTTTGAATCCGCCACTGTGGAATCATTGAAAGTTGACTAGAGAGGGCCCCTACTTTATGAAAATTTCTAGATCCGCCAGGGTCTGTGATAAATTTAAATGTAAATAAGCTATTGTTATTTATTACGTTAAGTAGGTCAAGAGCTCATCTAGCCAAAAATAACAACTAAATGCATTTAATACCTATCTATGATATCTATTATACTGACAATAAACAAATAATACAAATAAAATCCTATTTGGAATTTTCATACCTTGATAAACTCGTAATATAGTGTAAATCTCAAAATATATAACTTCCATTTTCTACAGACTGTACATGATATCAAATGTCCTTCACATTACATGTGACGTATTTAATCACGTGAGATTCATTGCTAGAAAAGAAAACCCTTTTAACGAGGCGTATATATCGGTTTATTAAATATATCTTTTTAACTAAGAAAGTTGGCTTTATATAATTTAACCAAAAATTAAGGTATTTTACACTTTATCTATTTCATAAATAAAAAGCAATATATATATCAGTTTAAATGAGAAATATATGATTAAAGACCGTGCACTCTTAAGTTATATGTTTGAAGCAAGCGCATAAGTCATCATATATACGTCTTGAAATTTCGAAGTGTCGGCATTTCACGAAAATAAACGCAATTGAGCTAATTTTTGGTGCATGTGGAAGATAATGTAAAAGCCTTTAAGATAAATACCGTAATTCAATGAACAAATAAGTTTTTCATAGAGAAATATATCGCTACAGTTTAAGTATGCAGGGAAATGCATAGTTAAACCCCGTGCCTACTTTGGTGGTCATTTTTACGCACGAAATGCTGACTTTTACGCCAATAATTGATATATATATATATATATATATATATATATATATATATATATATATATATATATATATATATATAACAATAACATCTTCATGCCTTATATATCATGTACTGTAGTACGCCGCTAGATTAAAACTGACGTGGAAAGGTAACACATGCCCACCGAAAGCTCTTTTTTTGAGAGCCCAGATGGTCGTGTGGTCTAGCGGGACGGCTGCAGTGCAGGCGATTTGGTGTCACGATATCACAGTAGCATGGGTTCGAATCCCGGCGAGGGAAGAACCAAAAATTTGCGAAAGCATATTTACAGATCTAACATTGTTGGGTTGATGTTTAGACGAGTTGTATATACATTATGTACACAGCCATGTATCACCATCATTGATGGCGATCCGATGGATACATCTGTTGTATGGTTGTCACTGACTCAGACGTACTTATGAATATAATTATTTTCTGTGACTGTATCTTACATTAATTTGTAGGATCCTTTACTATAGATAATTTAGCTGATCTGTAACAATAACATCTTCATGCCTTATATATCATGTACTGTAGTACGCCGCTAGATTAAAACTGACGTGGAAAGGTAACACATGGCCAGCGAAAGCTCTTTTTTTGAGAGCCCAGGTGGTCGTGTGGTCTAGCGGGACGGCTGCAGTGCAGGCGATTTGGTGTCACGATATCACAGTAGCATGGGTTCGAATCCCGGCGAGAGAAGAACCAAAAATTTGCGAAAGCAAATTTACAGATCTAACATTGTTGGGTTGATGTTTAGACGAGTTGTATATATATATATATATATATAAGTACGTCTGAGTCAGTGATATCTTCATGCCTTATATATCATGTACTGCAGTACGCCACTAGATTAAAACTGACGTGGAAAGGTAACACACGGCCAGCGAAAGCTCTTTTTTTGAGAGCCCAGGTGGTCGTGTGGTCTAGCGGGACGGCTGCAGTGCAGGCGATTTGGTGTCACGATATCACAGTAGCATGGGTTCGAATCCCGGCGAGGGAAGAACCAAAAATTTGCGAAAGCAAATTTACAGATCTAACATTGTTGGGTTGATGTTTAGACGAGTTGTATATACATTATGTACACAGCCATGTATCACCATCATTGATGGCGATCCGATGGATACATCTGTTGTATGGTTGTCACTGACTCAGACGTACTTATGAATATAATTATTTTCTGTGACTGTATCTTACATTAATTTGTAGGATCCTTTACTATAGATAATTTAGCTGATCTGTAACAATAACATCTTCATGCCTTATATATCATGTACTGTAGTACGCCGCTAGATTAAAACTGACGAGGAAAGGTAACACATGGCCAGCGAAAGCTCTTTTTTTGAGAGCCCAGGTGGTCGTGTGGTCTAGCGGGACGGCTGCAGTGCAGGCGATTTGGTGTCACGATATCACAGTAGCATGGGTTCGAATCCCGGCGAGGGAAGAACCAAAAATTTGCGAAAGCAAATTTACAGATCTAACATTGTTGGGTTGATGTTAGACGAGTTGTATATACATTATGTACACAGCCATGTATCACCATCATTGATGGCGATCCGATGGATACATCTGTTGTAGGGTTGTCACTGACTCAGACGTACTTATGAATATAATTATTTTCTGTAACTGTATCTTACATTAATTTGTAGGATCCTTTACTATAGATAATTTAGCTGATCTGTAACAATAACATCTTCATGCCTTATATATCATGTACTGTAGTACGCCGCTAGATTAAAACTGACGTGGAAAGGTAACACATACCCACCGAAAGCTCTTTTTTTGAGAGCCCAGGTGGTCGTGTGGTCTAGCGGGACGGCTACAGTGCAGGCGATTTGGTGTCACGATATCACAGTAGCATGGGTTCGAATCCCGGCGAGGGAAGAACCAAAAATTTGCGAAAGCAAATTTACAGATCCAACATTGTTGGGTTGATGTTTAGACGAGGTATATATATATATATATATATATATATATATATATATATATATATAAGTGTCTAAGAATGTAACTTTAACACACTAATGAGTGTTATAAAATTAGTTGTTATATTTTATATATTATTCACGCAATATTTCGCTAAACAAATTAGCTTCATCGGGCGTGTGCATCTATCTAGGTGAAATCGGATGCATGACAAAAAATATCTTTGTAGCTTAACGTTTTTGTGTAAAAGTTTAAAATATTGATTGATGGGGTATCAAATCAGCTCAAATCAAGAGGATATAAAACCAAAAATAAATCCCAAATTTGTCACGGATGTTTTTAAGTCTTGTGAAGGCCATAACTAGTGGTGATCATCCATTGTTCAGAAGCATTGGAAAATTATAGAAAATGATTTTAATCTAAAAAAAAGTATTTCATCACCACCAGTCATGGCCTTCAGAAGACCCAAAAACATCCGTGACAAATTAGTGACATCTGTACTAGCAAATCAGTCTAATCCATCGCCCGGTTGCTACAAACAATGTGGTCGAAGGAATTGTTTGTGTTGTTAAGCTGCCAATACAAGCAGTTCATTCATCAGCTCCGTTACTAAACAAAATTATACCATCTACTCTAATTCCAACTGTAAAACGGAGAACTCAATTTATATATTAACATGTGACACTTGTGGCATTCAGTATGTGGGAGAAACAATGGACAAATTTAATATTCGGCTCAATAACCATCGTTCATCGTACAAAACCAACAAAAACTGTCCTCTCACAAAACATCTTCGTTCAACGAAACATCCTTTTGATAATGTTACTTTCCAAATTATAGAAGTCAACACCGAGTGGGACACCACAGCGAAAAGGAGAAGAGAAAACTTTTGGATCCACCAACTCCACACTTTAGAACCTGATGGTCTTAACGAAAAAGACGAAAAAAGATGCAGGAAAGATAAAGAATAATTTAAAACAAAGCATCGTCCTTTTAATCCCGGAATATTGGCCAATGGACGTTGCTGACTTCACCTACCAATTATGTATTTTCAAGGTAGCTAACTCCAAGTGCAACATATACATTGAGCTGCAAAATTTTCTTATTTTCAAAGCAGCTAAATGCAAGTGCTCATAGACATTGAGCTGCAACATTTTCTTATTTTCAAGGCAGCCAAGTGCAACATATACATTGAGCTGCAAAAGTTTCTTATCATCTCCGATTTCACCTGGATAGATGCACGCTGGATAAAGCTAGTTGGTCTAGCGAAATATTACGTTTATTTTCATTATTTTGTAAATATTTTAAACATTCTTATATTTACATACTAAATAGTGTGTTAAAATTACATTGTTAGGCAATCTATATATATATATATATGTATCACCATCATTGATGGCAACCCGATGGATACATCTGTTGTAGAGTTGTCACTGACTCAGACGTACTTATAAATATAATTATTTTCTGTGACTGTATATTACATTAATTTGTAGGATCCTTTACTATAGATAATTTAGCTGATCTGTAACAATAACATCTTCATGCCTTATATATCATGTACTGTAGTACGCCGCTAGATTAAAACTGACGAGGAAAGGTAACACACGGCCAGCGAAAGCTCTTTTTTTTGTTAGAGCCCAGGTGGTCGTGTGGTCTAGCTGGACGGCTGCAGTGCAGGCGATATGGTGTCACGATATCACAGTAGCATCGGTTCGAATCCCGGCGAGGGAAGAACCAAAAATTTGCGAAAGCAAATTTACAGATCTAGCATTGTTGGGTTGATGTTTAGACGAGTTATATATATATATATATATATATATATATATATCGTCTAATACCAGCCAACAATGTAAGATCTTTAAATTTATGGAAGCACATATTTTGTTTTTCCTTGACCGGAATTCAAACACATGCTACTGAGATATCGTGGCACCAAATCGCATTGCACTGTGCCCAACTCGCTAGACCACTCGACCATATATATATATATATATATAAAATGACTGAATAAGTAGTCAACGATTTATCTTACAGGGCGATGGATCATCTAATATGATTCTGTACACTACAAAATATAATGTATAACAAGTCAAAAAGGGTACAACATCCCCATAAAATAACTATAACATGAACAAATATTAGATATTTCGGATAACATATATCCTTCTTCGGTAATAGCACGATGTCAAATTAATCATGTCAATATATTCAAATTCAGACACTATCAAAATCTTGAAAGTTTATACAATTTAAGCGGACACCACAGACGCTGGTACAATTTTCAAATTTCCAAACACGGCGCAAAGATTACAAAGATATGCCAAATAAAAATAGTCATTTGCGATGTGAACTGGCACAACTTTATATTTCCAAAGGTTGTAACAGTTTAGATGTTATTACTGCATGGAGGGCAGTCCTCAAACAAAAAAAATCAAAAATGCCCTAACCGATCCAAGTTGGTATAATATTTCAAGAAAGTTAAGGACAGTTTCCCCAGAGGGCACAAACGAAAAAACATAGAACGAGTCACTCATTTTCCTGTCATCACTTGTTTCCAGTAACTCCGGCTTCCGTACTGGCTTTGAAGATTTTTTTAAATACCAATTTAAATTACAGGGCTCCATTCATTTGGAATGGATGTATAAGTACGTAGCCACGTTCAATTATTTTTCCTTGTTAGATAAAACTTATTTTTCTAATCATCATTAACTGCTATTCGTTTGGGAGGCTTAAATATGTAGTTTCTGTTGCAATATCCCTACCGTTGTCAAATTTGAAATATTATACAAACTTGGATCGGTTAGGGCATTTTTGATTTTTTTGTTTGAGGACTGCCCTCCATGCAGTAATAACATCTGAACTGTCACAGCCTTTGGAAATTTAGAGTTGTGCCAGTTCACATCGCAAATAAATATTTTTATTTGGCATATCTTTGTAATCTTTGCGCCGTGTTTGGAAATTTTAAAAATTGTACCAGCTCTGTGGTGTCCGCTTAAATTGTATAACTTTTCAAGATTTTGATAGTGTCACAATTTAAATATATTGACATTATTCATTTGACATCGTGCTATTACCGAAGAAGGATGTCTGTTACCCGAAATATCTTATATATATCAGCTTTCGGTGGCCCAGTATATATATATATATATATATAAACAAGTCTAAATTGAAAACTACGTTTAAACCTATGATTGCGTTGGACAAAAACCGCAGTTAGATATAATGGGCCACCGAGAAAGCTGAATGTTTAGTTCAGTCTATGTGTCCGATTGGTTTAGAGCGCTGGACACAGTGCAGGCGGTGTCGATCTTCCAATAGCAAGAGTTCGAAATTTTGGATTTAACATTGTTGTGCTAATATTTAGAGTAATTTTATATATATATACATATTCATTCAATCCTATGCAGTGTTGTCGTGAAGCTCTGTCGTGAAAAGCACAGGTTCCAGCCCCGGTCGGGGAGGTAAAGAAACAGGTCTACTCTAACATCGTTACGTTGATTTTCTAGGACTTTTATATATATTCTTACGCCTGGTATTTCTTAATCATAATAAATTCGACGGACAAGGTATATTTTACAGTTGTCACGACACACAGACAGACATACATATATACATATATGTATATAAATATGTATGACAAGTCTTAAAGGGTACACCATTACAAAAGACACAAACATAATGAAAGAATGTTAAATATTTCGGATAACTTATATCCTTCACCACTAAGATGGAAATTATTCTCATATTGACATTTGGTTATAAAACTGAAATTATAATCTTGATTGTTATACAAATTATCACTACCAGTGTATTGATTCCCTGATAATAACAATCAAGACTATGATTTCAGTTTGACTACCACATGTCAGAATAAGAATAATGTTAGTGATGTTGTACCCTTTAAGACTTGTTATATATTTCATTTTGTAGTGTAATGTATCTGAATTATATTATGCATCGCCCCGTACGATTTATAGTTTGCTATACTTCAAACATTTTATAAATATGTGTGTACATGAATATATATCTGCTATAAAATGTCAGCTAACTGACGACGACGTCCGTAAGTATTTCGATGGACTAAATTCGTCTTCAATTCTATGTACCCTTGGTTCAATACACTTTATTGGTATTAAGTCTTATCTGAAAAAAAAATCACTTAGACAACTTCCTGGATGGGTAGTGTGAAGCAAAAAACAAAGGTCAACAGCAATGTGCTGAGGGATAAAAAGTTTATAAATTGAACATTTGATTCTTTTTTTAAAAGAAATTTTTGAAAACACAAATCAAATTCATAAACATTATTTGTTTGAAGTATTGACGATGGTGAAAATGTGTCTTGAATATAGTTTTAACTCGGATCGTAGATTAAAGAATCACGAACATTGATTGGAGTGAAATGGTTTTTTCTGACTGTATTTCTCGAACAAATCTTTAAAACATCTTTGTATGTGCATCTGATTTACACCTCCCTTAAATTGACCATGAGGGTCGGTTGAAAACAAAACTTTACGACAAAAGAGATGATTTCAGCTTTCCAATTGTGAACTTTCCATTTCTAAGTAGCAACATTCCAGCAGCACCTGCATACGGGGTATATATCTCCCAATTGATACGATATTCCCGTGCTTGCATTTCCTATCATGATTTTCGTGATAGAGGGTTGCTGCTCACAAGGAAGCTATTAAACCAAGAGTTCCAAATGATGAAGTTGAACTCATCCCTTCGTAAATTTTACGGACGCCATCACGAGTTGGTTGACCGTTATGGAATAACCGTTTCACAAATGATATCGGATATGTTCCTTACGTCGTAACTACAATCCCCTTCCCTTTCATGAATATGACTTACCGAATTAGACTATTTACCGGATTTGTAATCACATAAGCAACACGACGGGTGCCACATGTGGAGCAGGATCTGCTTACCCTTCCGGAGCACCTGAGATCACCCCTAGTTTTTGGTGGGGTTCGTGTTGTTTATACTTTAGTTTTCTATGTTGTGTCGTGTGTACTATTGTTTTTCTGTTTGTCTTTTTTCATTTTTAGCCATGGCGTTGTCAGTTTGTTTTAGATTTATGAGTTTGACTGTCCCTTTGGTATCTTTGAGAATGGAAATGTGGATTGTGTCAAAGAGACAACAATCCGACCATAGAACAGACAACAGCAGAAGGTCACCTACAGGTCTTCAAAGCAGCGAAAAATTCCCGCACCGGAGGCGTCCTTCAGCTGGCCCCTAAACAAATATATATATATACTAGTTCAGTGATAATGATACCATACTAAACTCCAAATTGTACAAAAGAAACTAAAATTAAAAATAATACAATACTAAGAAAGGCCAGAGGTTTCTGACTTGGAACAGGTGCAACAATGCGGCGGGGTTAAGCATGTGTATGATATCTCAACCCTCCCCCTATACATCTAAACAATGAAGAAAAGTAAACGCATAACAATACACACATTACTACTCAAGAGTTCAAGAGAAGTCCGAGTCTAATGTCAGGAGATGTAACCAAAGAAAATAAACACAATGATAATGATACATAAATAACAACAGACTACTAGCAGTTAATTGACATGCCAGCTCCAGGCGGCTTCAATTAAACTGATTGAAAGATTATGTCTTCATCATATGATTATCAGACACAATCCTTCCCGTTGGGGGTTTAGTATCATACCATCATAACATATATGAAAGGACATAACCCGTAAAAATAAGTAGTTTGAAAAGATGTTTCATGTAGCACATGATAATTATGTAATGTAGGTAAAAAAAACATCTAACTCGTTATCAATTAACAATACAAGTATTATTGACATGTTATAAGAAGGATATACAATGTATTGATGTGCTCCACAATAATATAGAATTAAAATCGACCGAGCTCCTCTACAAATTAACTAATCAGAACAAACATAGAACATCTTCATCCCCTGTCAATGACTTTCGAACAAATCTTAGATTCTGAATGTTTCACAACAGAGTAAATTAAAACTAAATCAGTATAACTATATTATTCATTACAGAAATGTGTCACGAGAAACAGCTTGAATGGGAAGACGAAAAAGTTGCAGAAACAAGAGCAATTATTCGACTAAAAGAAATGATTATAAATGATAACGCAGCAGTAGCTGTTGGGCCGTCGGGTTGTGGTAAATCTAGTGCAATTCATTATATCGCTGTGCAGTTAGCTAGGACAATGGATTATGAAATTATGATTGTAAACAGTCCTGAAGAAATCATAAATCTATTCTCTCGTAAGAGTCGACAGATTTTTGTGATCGATGATGTTCTTGGCGTTTCCACATTCGATGAAACTAAAGCACAGAAATGGATAGATATGTCAGCAAATATTAATTTAATTCTAAAATGTCATGACGTAAAACTGTTAGCTTCATGTAGATCAAATATTTTCAGACATCGAGTAGTCGAAACCATTGACGTTTTATTTAAATTTAGTTGCGACTTTTTATCAATCAACTATTCTTTAACAGATAGTGAAAGGCAAAATATTGCAAGTTGCTATTTGACCAATAATGAGATAGAAAGTTTAAAAACTTCCAATGTATTATCAGAATTTATTTTTTTTCCATATCTTTGTCGAACTTATTCTAAAGAAACATCAAGTAATATCATTGATTTCTTTTCAAATCCAATTAAAGCTGTTAACGATCAGTTTTATAAGCTTTTGTTTGCAATTGACCAAACTACATTTGCGACGTTATTCCTATTTGTCGCCTTTAATAACTGCATCATGGAAAGATTGTTTATCGAAGAATTAAAAATCAAACCTATCATTAAGTATATTTCTAAGAACTTTGAATTAAAATCAAAGTTTTCCCTTGAGACTGTTAAGAAAGAAATAGAAAAACTGACAGACATATATCTAACAAATCAAAACAATGCATATAGATTCATCCATAATAGGATATTTGATCATTTAGTGCATTTTTGCTGTGATCATCAATTTGACATTACACTCGAAGTAGCACACACAGATGTAATACGAGATCGTTTTGTTTTGCAACGTTTACTGAAAGAAAATCAGTTTTTTGCCGTGGAAATTCCACCAGAAAAAGAAGACAGATATTTTGAAAGATTGATAAAAGACTTAAAAAACGGTTTTGTTCAAAATGTGATCGCAAATCAAAATTTAAAAGATAAATCTTTTCAATCAAAATTTTCAAAAGAAATTTTAGAGGACGTAGTTGTTTCATTGCCAGAAAAAAAGGTTTTTTCATTGTTAATGTCTGTGATAGATCGAGATTTATGCGATATTGTACCTCGTCTGATGATAAATAAACTTGATTTAAATCAACTATACTGGAATGGTGATACACCTCTGTGTATAGCTGCTAGAAAGGGATACTATGAGGTTGTTACACTATTGTTAAAGCAAAATGCTGATCCAAATTTTAAAGCTTGTTCTTACATGTGTAATCATTTTAAAAATATGTATCCTGGTATTATAAGAACACCTTTTAAATATCACTGTGAATCCCAAAATATTCGGTATTCTCCTCCTCCTATTCCTTCCTATCACATCGGTAAAAAACCACGCTCAGGCTGGTGGTGTCAACGTTTTCGCGGTCTTCTTCATGGATCGACACCAGAACAAATAAGTACGAAGGTTAAAATATCACCACTCCATATAGCGACAAGTAAAGGTTATACACATATTGTAAAATTGTTATTGACTTATAATGCGAAGCTAGAATACATCACTACCTATGACGAAATTGCCTCACCATTGTATATAGCCTCCGATGAAGGTTACACAGACATTGTTAAGTTGTTTCTAAGGAGCAAATGTATTCTTAGTGTATTAGCAACTAAAAAACAAAATGATACACACACATATGATGAAAGTCATTTATGTTTTTATAATTCCTTAGGTATAGCTATTGAGAAAGGTCATAGTGAAATTGTTAAATTAATGCTGAATATGAAAGATCTTTATCAAAATCAGAATCAAATACAAATGAGGGAGCACCATACTGAAACTTTATATTGGAATATATTTGTAATTGCTATTATCAATGGTCACCATGAAGTAGTAAAATTGCTTTTAGAAAAGGATTGTTATTTAAATCTTAGCAATGAAACAGATGGTTTGCCACTTTTCAAATCCATATGTGAGGGTAAAATTGAAATTGTTAAATTTTTATTAGAACATAAGATCAATCCAAATCTCTGCTATAGAGATAACGAATCACCATTGTTCAGATCTACGTCTATGGGAAGAATTGATATTGCAGAATTATTGTTAAAGCATAACTGTAGTCCTGATATTTGTAATACGTCTAATAAATCACCACTTTATATAGCCTCATGGAAGGGAGATATTCAAATGGTCAATCTACTTTTGGAATATAAAAGTGACCCTAATATACATGATAACAAAAAACAATCTATTCTTCATGTAGCTGCTTTTAAGGGTCATACTCAGATTGTCAAATTATTATTAGATAACAATTGTAGTGTTAATGTATGTAATGAAGACAACGAGACGCCTTTATTTGTGGCTTCAATGAAAGATAAAATTGAAATTGTAAAATTATTGTTAGATCATAATTCCGATCCTAACATATGTTCTAAAGACAAAGAATCGCCCCTCTTTATAGCTTCGTCTCAGGGACATACTGAGATCGTAAAATTATTGTTACATTATGACAGTGATTGTAATGTCTGTAACAAAGACAATATTTCCCCTTTGTATGTTGCATCACGACAGGGTTATATTGAGATTGTGAAGTTATTGTTAGATCATTGTGTTGATCCTTATAAATGAAACAAAGATAACGAGTCGCCTCTACAGGCAGCGTTGAGTAGAAGTCAATTACAAAAGTGTTTATATTTGTCCTCATGACATTACTGTATTATTTCAACTCATGAGGGGAAAAAAAACAAATATTTTAATAGTGGCATTTCAATTTTGAACATTGATTTATTCATGTTACTATATGTTTGGTTTTGAATGTATATACCGCTTATTATAATAAATGTGAAAACTCTATCTCAATTTTGTTATGCCACAAGACTCTTTATCCAATTTCACGGACGTTTTGATAATACATTTTCTTAGATTATAGTGTTTTGTATCATACAACTTAAAAGATTGACAGTGCTTTTAAGTGGAAATAACTTTAGACAAGAACAAAATTTAATGTTTAACACGTCAATAAAAAAATCAATCTAAAAATACAGTTATTTCAAAATAAATTAAAGTTATGAAAGTTCGAGATTGGTCTCAGCAATTACCTTTATAGTCCGGCGGCTACAAGCATATTTCAGACGAATTGTGCACAACCTGCTACAAGCATGAAATTTGGCATAGACCTTCCTCAACTATTACTCTTTTATTTCAGATAGGGAGGCATTTGAAAAAAATGTCTCACTTCCAGTAAAATCCAAAATGGGGGACTTCATACTTAAATCAGCCTAATATCAAAGGCTAGTATTTGAAAAGGTGTTATAATCATGCTACGACCATAATATTTGGTACAAATCTTTGTTTTGTACTACTTTTGGATATATTATATAGTTTAGATGTCTGAAATAAATCCTACTTCCGGTAAATTCCAACATGGCGGACATTGTACTAAAATAAGCTTATTTTTTAGGGAGGGTAATTGAAATGTGTTTAAACGTATTGCTACTATTGTGCAGGAACCTTACTTTGGTGCTTCTAATGGATACAATGTATAACAAATCTGTCTTTAAAAACCCTACTTCCGGTAATATTCAAAATGACGGACATAGGAATATCAATTCATTATTTAAATATTCAACTTTTTTTCAAAATGTAAAGAAAATGTTTTTTGTGCTGGTCATTTATATTTTGGCTTTAAGTTATCCTCAAAAACCCTAATTCTATTCTGTTGTAAATGTTTAAATACAAAAATGACACTTCCAGTAAAAAATATGGCGTAAATTTCAAAGATGAGTGCTCAATCCATTTCTTCGATGTAGAGTTTTGGGTAGATTGATTAAAAAAAAAATTAGTATAATACTAAAACATTTTTAAAATTACTACTATTTGGCCAAAAATACATGTTTATTCACAGTCCCTACCACATGCACACAAAGAAGTGCACTGGAGACCCGATTTTCCATATTAACAACGACCGAGACATCCTTTCTTACATCCACAATGTACAAGCTTTTGACAAAATGATGAGGCCTCAGAAAGAGTTTTTTGAAAAGCGATCCACTTTGTGCCTTCGCCATCCATTAGCGCCTGGACTAGGTAGCATAAGAGCCAATCCAATGCTCGTCCCCCTAAACACTTTCCCTAGTACATTGCACGTTTTACATGCTGTAAAAGAGTTGACCAAGTTGAGGAAATAGCCTCAATTAGCCTTCCCTTTTGTGCAAATAGTTATTTTCTTGCTTCGTTAACCATGTTATCCCCATCTGATAAGTTTGTGCGATCTTGCAGTAAAACCCCGGTAATTTCGGTTGATCAATCATCATTCTTTATATTAAAGTCAAATCTTCAAATGCAATCAATGACTCCTATGCAGTCTTTTTTCTTTCCAAGCAAAGAGAGAACCGTATCACAACCGGTAAAGATATTGATCACAATAAGTGTGTGTGATCACTTATTGCCTAGTACATTTGAAAGACCATTGATAGATAGGAATCCAAAGTGTTTTGCCTTCCCAAACACAATCCATAGTTCGTCTACCCCTATGTCACGAAATAGCGACACAGTAATGACAGCATCATCAGTAACAACTGTTCGAATCATGACTCGTTTTAGTTCGTGTTTCACTGCATCAGACATATGCACCATGATTCTTGTGTCAGCATCTTAATGTGAACATGGTGCTAAATTTGAAATACATCACGTGGTGGATAACACTGAAAATCCTGAGCATTTGTTGCTACAACTACCATACATATCATAAATTTCAGCCACTCTTGTTACAGTTTCAAGGTATTTTATTAAGGTAAGGACATGATAATTAGCATACTCGTTAGGAAACACCTTGAAACTGTAACAATAGTGGATGTAGTCTCGGATGCGTACATAGACAATACTGGTAGTTTGAAGGCTGCTACAAGAAGCAAGAGCTACATTTTGGGGAAAGAGAATCCACAGACGAATCCAGGGTCAAAACAAATTCCTAGAAATTGGCAAAGTGTTCTGAGAGATGACGACAATAAGAAAGACATTTTTAGTTTTCATTCACAGCAGCTTGCGAAATAACATTTTGAGGAAAAGGTAGTTGTAGCAACAAATGCTCAGGATGTTCAGTGTTATCCACCACTTGATGATGTTTCAAATTTAGCACAGTCGATACTGATATCATTGATGTTTCGCTATTCCGTGACATAGGGGCAGACGAACTTTGGTTTGCATTTGGAAGTGAGAAAACTTTAGATATATATCTATACATGACCTTTCAAATGCACTAGGCATTGAGAGATTACACGTTTGCCGTTGGTGACATGGATGGCGTTTGAAGATATGACTTAAGCATTTAGAATGAGTACAAAGCAAGAAAACATGCGTTTTTGGGAGAGGAAAGACTTATTGAGGCTATTCCCATGATTCGGTCTCGTCTTTTTCAGCATTCAAAGCGTGCAATATACCATGGCGGCTATGAATGAGTAACAAGCTTGGAATTGGTTCCTATGCTAACTAGTCCAGACGCTTATGTATGGCAAAGGAACAAATATGATCCTTGGGAACCCTTTTGAACTCTTAGTGAGGCCTCTTCATCTTATCAGGAGCTTGTACATTATGGATGTAAGAAACAATACCATTCTTTGTAAATGTGGAAAATCAGCATCCGATTGTGAATAAACATGTATTTGCGGGCTAACGAGTATGCTGATTGGGTATTATGTCCTTACCTCAATAAAATACCTTGAAACTGCAACACAAGTGGATGAATTCTCGGATGCGTATGGTAGTTGTAGCAACAAATGTTCAGGATATTCTACCTTATCCACCACGTTATGTATTTCAAGTTTAGCACAATGTTCACATTAAGAGGCAGACACTAGAATCATGGTGCATGTATCTGATGCAGTGAAACACGAACTTAAACGAGTCATGATTCGAACAGTCGTTACTGATGATGCTGTCATTACTGTTTCGCTTCTCCATGACATAGGGGTAGACGAACTATGGATTGTGTTTGGGAGGGCAAAAAACTTTGAATTAATATCTACCAATGACCTTTCAAATGCACTAGGCAATGAGTGATCACACACACTTATTGTGATGCATGCCTTTACCAGTTGTGATACAGTTCTATCTTTGCTTGAAAAGAAAAAATACTGCGAGGGAGACATTGATCGCATTTGAAAATGTGACTTTAATATAAAGAACGATGATTGATCAACCTAAATCACCGGGGTTTTACTATAAGATCGCACCACAAATTTAACAGATTGGGTTAACATGGCTAATGAAGCAAGAAAATAACTATTTGCGCAAAAGGGAAGGCTAATTGTGGCTATTCCCTCAACTTGATCTAGTCTCTTCCAGCATGTAAAACGTGCAATATACTTAGGCAGGTATTTAGGGAGACGAGCTTGGAATTGGCTCTTTTGCTACCCAGTCAAGAAGCTTGTACATGTAAGAAAGGATGATGTGAAACATCGTGTCTCCCGTAGACTGCCTTGTGTGCATGAGGTGGTGATCGTGAATGAACATGTCTTTTTGGCCTAATTGTAGTAGCAGTTTTAAAAATGTTTTAGTACTTAAGTAATTTTATTTTGTTTTAATCAATCTATCCAAAACTCTACATCGAAGATATGGATTGAGGAGTCATCTTTGAAATTTACGCCAGATTATTTATTTTTTTACCGGAAGTGATAACTTTGTATTTAAACATTTACAGAATATAATAAGTGGTTTTGAGGATAACTTTAAATTAAAAGCCAGCACAATAAACAACATTTTCTTTACATTTTGAAAAAAGTTGAATATATAAAAATGAAATTGATATTTCTATGTCCGCCATTTTGGATATAACCAGAAGTAAGGGTTTTAAAAAAATATGCCTTATACATTGTATCCATGAGAAGCACCAAAGAAATGGTTCCTGCACAATGTAATGATAGTAGTAATATGTTTAAACATATTTCAATTACCCTTCCTGAAAAATAAGCTGATTTTAGTACAATGTCCGCCATATTAAATTTTAACGGAAGTAGGGTTTTTCAAGACATCTAATCTATATAATATATCCAAAAGTAGTAAAAAAAAACAAAGGTCTGTACCAAATTTTATGATAGTAGCATGAAAATAACACCTTTTCACATACTAGCCTTCAAAGGTTTGTACCAAATTTTATGATAGTAGCATGAAAATAACACCTTTTCACATACTAGCCTTCGATATTGGGCTGATTTAAGTATGAAGTCCGCCATTTTGGATTTTACCGGAAGTGCGAGATTTTTTTCAAATGCCTCCCTATCTGAAATAAAAGAGTAATAGTTGAGGAAGGTCTATGCCAAATTTCATGCTTGTAGCAGGATGTGCACAACTTTTCACAAAGCCGCCGTACTATTATACTCGAACCCGACAAAAATAATAGATTACTATACATGCGTCAACAATTCTGCATAACTATAAGAAAACAATTTAAGGGCAGATGGTATCAAATGCACATTCACACTCAGACGAAGTCTAAGACTAAATACCATCGCAATAGCAAACCACTTAAAAAAGACAAACGTTTATAAAACACAACAAACAAATAACATGAAGACTGAGCAACAAGAATCCTCTAACAAACCGGGACAATCTTAGTACTATAATTAATTCTAATTTTCACCAAATGTCAAACACGTAAGTTTTTCCAAATACAACAGCTGATAAGGTTTTATACAATCAAATTAACTTCACACATTTTCAACCAAAATGAAAGAAGAAAACAAAGAAATGAAAAGTAAAGTAACAAAAACACCAAACTAAAATGAAAATTCAAAACGGAAAATCCCATAGCAAATGGTGAACGAGAAGTCAAATGAAAAAAAGCTCAAACACGCCAAACAAACAGAAACCAACTGTCATATTCCTGACTTGGTACAGGCATTCCCTATCTTAGAAAATGGCAGATGACACCTGGTTTTAATTGTTAGCTGCTAAACCTCTCACTTGTATGTCCGTCTAATACAGTTCCATTATATTGACAACAATTGAAAGGGATAATTCAAAACGGAATGTCCTTTGGCAAATGGCAAACGGAAAATCCAGTAGTAAATTCAAAAAGCTCAATCACATCAAACAAATGGAAAACAACTGTCATATTTTCACTTGGTGTAGGCATTTTTAACGTAGAAAGTGGTGGATAAAGCCTGGTTTTCTAGCTATCTAAACATCACACTTGTATGACAGTCGAATACGAGATCATTATATTGACAACAATTTGTGAATAAAACAAACAGACATAATAAATAAAAAATAGAGGTATGCAGGTAACATTGTGTTGTACTCTTTATCACTATAAAACCAATGGATTTAGTGTAAAGAAGTCATAAACAGTCAGAGAAAAACATGACCTTTTACAATGCCATAAATACAGGTATCGACAGATCCATAAATGTGTATATGTATATAACATACTGTAGTAATATTTTGTTTAATTTGAATTTACTGATAACAAAATCAATATGTATATCAATAAAAACAATATTTAATGATCATATTGGTGAATTGGTAACCTTTTAAAATAAGTTTATATATATTTAAAGAAGCGATAAGTTTAACAGGATAATTTTTAAATTTCCGGGCACGATTAACAAAAAATTCTTTGTGTCTCTAACCTCTTTAATTTTGAGTAATAAGTAGAAACATCATCATTTCGGACCCCGAAAAAAGTTTTGGTGCCCTAGGTCCGTCAAAGTTGGTCCACAAATTTTGGACCCGACATAACAAGTGTAGATCTCGACAAGACACACATGTTTTATATTAAAATTTATCAGCCATCGTTTACGATTTTTCAGTAAAATCAGTCAAGCTAAGGTAAATCTCTGAGATCAATTTTTATAATCACGTGAATTGATGGTCATTGGTTAAAATCTAAGGTGGCTACAACTTATAGTTTTTAGGTTTTAGTGGCCAACCAGCATTGGTTAATTTTCAATAGAGCATAACCCTACCAATAAGTCGTTGCAATTTTTCTATCCATATGTAACGAAGAACCAGGGTCTGTTCCTCAACAAATTCCATCCTTTTATTATGGTTACGGATTTTTGAGTGCAGGTCAAAGTTCAAGTTCAACCTTAAAAAGCTTTAAAACACACTAAAATTTCTCTAGATAAATACCAAAACACATAATTCGCTATATGGGACATGACCTTGACCTTAAACCCTGTGACCTTTGTCAATGTCATTAGTCTTCAATGTCACTGTTGAAGATACCATTGGTCTAGTACCTTTGGTTGAATAGTAAAAGCTCGATTATGTCTATTCAGAAGCCTAAAACAAGGGTTATGCCTCTTATAGAAAGGTCAAATCTTTTCGGTCAAAATCTAACAAAGTTATGCAATAATGACTTAACCATTCTGCACTAAGTACTTGCTGAGATCATCTGATAACAAGGTGTTATGTCAAAGGTTAAGGTCAATGTCAACCTACAAATTTGACCTTGATGAATTTTCTAAAGTCACACAGATTAATGATGATTGGTGAAAATCTTAGGTGTCTTCGATTAACGTTTTTTTTAGTTTTGCTGGCCAACTGAATGCGGTTTATTTTCAAAGAGGGTTACCCTACCAATGAGTCGTTGGATCTTTTTGATCAAAATGTACCGAAGAACTAGGGTCTGGTCTTGAAAATGTTTCATCCTTCGCTTTTTTTTCTTCCTTTAACAATTATGGTGTTTGAACGATAACAAAGTTTTCAGGTTTTGGAGGGATTGCTCCGAACCGACAAAAAAATTTGACTCACAGAGTGAGTTCCGGTTAAGTGCTTGTGACACTGATACGAAATGCGAACCTGAAATTCAAATGCGTCTGAAAATCCCAGGGCAATCTCGATAAATATATAACGAACACAACTTGTTTCGAAAATTGTAATTATAGTATTACACCAGAAAGGTTTACATAGTAGTCGATAGATTGGTAAAATGAAAGAAATAAAAATACAATATTTTACAATGTATACGAATTAAATATGAACGTTAAATACAAGATTATTAATCGAGTAAAGAACGAAAGTAGAATTAACAGTTCATTTCTATGAAATAAATAACTAACAGTTCGTATATATTTATAAATCACTATCCAAAAATAACAGAGTTAAAACAGATTATTTTATTACAGTTAATGATTGAATCAAACGTACCTGACAGTGGTATATCTCGATTTCCTAAGAAAGTTACAATGTCGTCCATTTTCCATGTGTTGAAATATTGAAGCGGACGGTGTCACAGAAATTAACGGTAGTCGATAAATGCGGTGATTTAAGAAATCGGTCCAGTTAAATTTGTTCATACACTTGAATATCTGATTACATAAACTATAGTATTAATTATACACAGCCATTCTCGATGAAAAGAATCATGTCAACGATTGGTCGTGTGTAGACGGATGCTTTCCATTTACAACTATTCGTACTTTTGCTTTCCGGACATGTTCGTCGGAACCTTTGAACAAGTTCAATATAACTCCTTTGGGCAATTGAGTGCGGCAAAGGTTTTTGTCCTTTAGGAGAATGATGTCTCCCTTGATAAGATCACGGCGATCGTCGGTTCATTTTCGTCGTGGTTGTAGTAACAGCAGATACTCTTTTCTTCAACGGGACCATAAAACACTGGCCAGAGCCTGTACACGACTCCATTCGGCTAGACATAGATCCCGTTTGTCAAATTCTCCAAGCTGATCTGAAGTGAAGATGTAATCGGTCTTTTGTGTCAATAACATTGCTGGTGTTAAGATTAGCGGATTCTCTGGATCTGTTGATACTGGTACCAGACCGAGGTCTTGAATTGATTATTGCTGAAACTTCTGCCATGAATGTATTTAGCACGTCGAGCGTTATATTCCTTCCAGCGGCGTTGATAAGCATAGAGTCGAGTATTCTCCTTGTGATACCAATCATTCTTTCCCAGGCTCCACCCATGTGGGATGAATGTGGCGGATTGAAGATACAAGTTGTACCAGAACTGTACAGAAAGTTCTTGAAGGGACTATCTTCAACGTTGATTGACTCAATCTCTAAATCGTCGATGTACCAATAAAGTTCGTTCCACGGTCAGATTGGAAAATCTTATCTTGACCTCTTATAGCGGCTAATCTTCTGACCGCGTTTATGAAGGCTGAAGAGCTCATTTCCTTGATGAGTTCGATGTGAACAGCGCCTGTCACTAAGCATGTGAAAAGAATTGCCCAACGTTTTGAGTTAGCGTATCCACCACGTGTTTTATGGGAAACAATTGTCCAGGGTCCAAATGTGTCTATTCCAACGTTGGTAAACGGAAGTGATGGTTTAAGACGGTCCTCTGGCAAATCAGACATGATTTGACACTCAGTTTTTCCACTTTGTTTGCGGCATGACACACATTTGTGAATGAGCGAAGAGACCAAGCGCTTAGCTCCGACGATCCAGAATCCTGCGGATCGAATCGCTCCATCTGTGAAGTGGCGACCTTGATGTTTATCTTGTCATGGTAGTTTCGGACTAATAATGTCGCTATATGATGGTGTCAAGGGACGATCAATGGTTTCTTTTCCCGGAGGTTTCAGTCAGATTTAGCAATAAAGCCTCTTACTCGTGATAGTCCTCGTTCGTCCAAAAACGGATTAATGTTAGATATCGGGCTCCGCTTATGAGTTTATTCCTGACGTTTAATGCAATCTATTTCATCTCCGTAAACTTCAAATTGAGCTGATATTAAGAGGAAATTTTCGGCATTCGAAAAACCTTCTAGAGAAGTCACTGGTGCTGCCTGTTTTGACAAGTGGAAACGGGAGAAACGTTATAAAAAGGCTATCGCTCGCACAAGTAATGTCAAGTTGGAGAATCTGTTGAATCTATTATATCATTTCCAATACCTTTATGCTCAAGTGTGGCAAATGTTTTTGCAACATTAACAGTTGCACGGATGTCTCCATCTGGGTCTTTTAGCTGATATATGTCCTCAGAATATCATACTAGAATAACACACGAGTATCTTTTAAAAAATGAAGATGAACCACAATGTGTACCTTGCAACTGCAAGTATACTATTAAACATGTTTTAATTAATTGTATTGACTTTGCTGATATTCGTAAGAAGCATTTCAATGTCAATAATATGTATGATTTATTTAATAATGTTCCATTTACAAATATTGTTGCATTTTTAAAAGAAATTGGAATTTATTATAGAATATAAAAATGTTATTATATTTAAGTCGTTTTTAATTTTTATCACGTTATTTTACTCATATTGATTTTTATTTGTAAATAATCAATTTGCTTTAGTCTAGAATTTTAGTATATTGAAGGACTTTTTGTTTTATTTTACAAATACGCTTTAAATTGTAAAAATATTCAAATTAGCTCTCGCCGCGATATAGCCTTTTTGTGCTAATGCGGCGTAAAGCAACCAACTATCAATCAATCAGTCCTCAGAATTCCTCTGTTTTAAAAAAAGAAGTTGTCTTGGTCCTAATAATTATTCACTGCTATGAGTTTCGTGAGCAGGTACGGACCTCGTTCCCGAATCTGCGGGAATACGGTTCGTTGGTACATAATTCCATTGACTTGGAGGACTAAATTTCCTAATCTCCTCCACTCTATTAGCGACATAGATAAAGAACCTTCTTGTCTCGTTACTGATGTAACCTAAGACAACTTTACTGTCTGTGTAGACTTTAACCTTGTCTATGTGTAAATCTAAGTTATCCACCATGGTTTGTGTGATCTCAGCTGTTAATACGGCAGCAGATAGTTCAAGTCGTGGAATAGTATGACCACTTGTTGCTGCAACTTTAGCTTTCCCAAGAATAAACTAAATTTTAGGTTCAGCACTGCTTTCGGTCGTGCGTAGATATACAACAGCCGCTATAGCTTTTTCTGATGCATCAGATAAGACAGGTAACTCCTTTGTGGCAGTTTTGCTAAGATACGGCACGTAGGTACGTGGAATGCGTAATGTTTCGATAGCAATTAGAGTATCTCACCAAAATTTCCACTAAGCTGCTGTCTCATCAGAGAGAGGTTGGTCCCAATCAACGGTTTCTGATACTATTTTCCCTTATAAGAGTTTTCCTTTTCTACGTCGTGCGTAGATATACAACAGCCGCTATAGCTTTTTCTGATGCATCAGATAAGACAGGTAACTCCTTTGTGGCAGTTTTGCTAAGATACGGCACGTAGGTACGTGGAATGCGTAATGTTTCGATAGCAATTAGAGTATCTCACTATAATTTCCACTCAGCTGCTGTCTCATCAGAGAGAGGTTGGTCCCAATCAACGGTTTCTGATACTAGTTTCCTGAATAAGAGTTTTCCTTGTATAATAAACGGAGCCAAAAATTCAAGATGATCGTAGAGACTGTTTATCGTTGATAAAATTCCTCTCCGAGTGATCGGTTTGTTTTCTGATGATAATTGAAATTAGAACTTGTCAGTGTTTACGTCCCAGCTGAGTCCAAGACTACTTTGTAGGGGTTTGCTGTCGGATTCTAAGTCTATATCCTTTAGATTTGAAGCCAAATCACTGGCATGAAACGCAGACATAACTTCTGCACAATTAGAGGCGAACTTGTGAAGCCTTAAGTTTCCATACTTTGCTCATGGTTGCTGTGTGTCCTTCATGAGCTTAGCAGCTTCCTCTTTTGTAGGATATGACTTAAACCGTCGTCAACATAGAAGTCTCTAGTAATAAAGCTAGTCACGTGACTGCCGAACTCATGTTCCGATGCCTGGACTGCTTTTCTGAGGTCAAGCGTAGCAACGGCAGGGGACGAACTATTTCTAAAAACATTAACTCTCATGCAGTATTAGACAAGATTTTCTTGTAAATCGTTGGCTTCATGCCATAAAAATCTAAAATAATTCCGGTGGTATTTTCTTACTACAAAGCAGAAAAACATGTGTTGAACGTCTGCAGTTACTGCAACCATTTCTTTCCTGAAACGCAGCAGTAATCCCAATAAATCATTGGTCAAGTCTAGACCTGTTAACAGGACACTGTTGCGTGAAACTCCGTACATTTGGCGGTAGAATCAAACACACCCCTAATCTGATCGGGTTTATTCAGATGATAAACGCCAAACAATGGCAAATACCAGCACTCTCCTGGTCGTGCAATGGTGGAGCGAGCTCTGCATGTTTATTGTTTAAGATCTTACTCATAAATGTAAGAAAGTGCTCCCGCTTTACTGGGTTTATATTCTTTATATTCAGACTAGTGTCTAACATATTAGCACGATGAAGAGCTTGTTGTCTGTTGCTTGGCAATGGCTGTCTTGGCACTGGGAACGGTAACGGTGCTACCCAACTTCCTTCCATCTGCTTCATAATAAAATTTTGTCCTCATATGACATACCAGGCTTTTCATCGTCCCTTGGGTTTTTTTTAAAGAGTGGCGATTTTAAGACTTTCGTTACAGGGTATGTGTAATTTTCCCGGATGTCAAACTTGATTGTGCATGGTTGAAAGGTTGACGGTTGTACAGTAGGTAGATTGTTGGTTATTTTGACGTTTAATTCAAAGGGCTCGTGCTGTTTGTTAATGCAAGTCTACCACTTTCACCAACCAAGTTTCAATTGATGTGCATATGGAGTTCTGGGTGGTCCTATGCGCTGGTCTAAGACGTCGTGTGCCTCTATAAGGTCTCTGCCAATTAGGAGAAGAATTTGGCAGTTTTCCTCTAATGGTGGAATGCTTCCTCTGTGTTCTTTTAGATGAGGGTGATGCATTGTGACTTCCGGAGTAGGAATTTCGTCCCTATTATTGGGACTATGATCACATTCTATCAGGACCGGCAGTTAAAAGTGACTACTCTGCCTGAGCACGTTGATAAGGTATAGTTCTCCGGTTTATCTGTTACGTCGAAAAGATTGAATAATTCAGGCGATGCTAGTGACCGGCTTTGATCGTTAATAATGGCATACATCCGGATAACATTGTCCCGGTTATCCTTGTGATAAACATTCACAGGTAATATTTTAACATAGGATTTTCCGTTATATGCATCTTTGTATATCTCAGTACAGGCAGAGTTCACTGAGGTAGATTTAGTTTTAGAGGATTCAACTTATGCGTGCATTGCATTCCCGGCTCCTGTGTGTGGTAGAATCACAACACTTGTAACCGACATTGTTTTCTTTTAGGAGACCCTTGACTTGGCTCGGAACACTCGACATTCATTTAAGGAATGCTTTGTATTGTGCAGAATACAAAGACCTTGTTTTCTAGCGTCTCCAGATTGCTGCTGCTCAACCACCGTTTTGTGAGCACTAACTTTAGTCTCTAGGTAAGACGGGGACCTTGGCGCAGCACCTTCTGTATAAGGTGTGATCTTTGACCCTAAGATGAATCCATGATCATTTTCAAGTTTGCTAATTTCACTGATGAGATGCGGATAACTCTGTTAAGGATGGAAAGACAACGTCGTGGTTAGATTTATATTTAGACGCCTTTGTAATCCATTTTTCTTGAGGTCCATAGGGTAGTTTCTCAAGGATAGGATTTATGTCAGACGATGAGTTGAAATAAGCTAGCAGACATCCCAGCTTGGGATTTTCCATGTGATATTCTATTTCTGATAGAATGTTAGACAGTTCATAGAGAAAAACGTGCGTTGTCCTTATACGTTAAGGTTGGGAATTTGGCAAGTTTACTCGTGAGAGAGGCCTCCAACATTTCTGGAGCACCATACCGCTCGTCAAGCCTAACCCATAATCTTTGTATACCTTTTGCAGGATTATAGGCGTTCAACGCTCTTATGCTATAGTGGCATGTTTAGCAGACTCAGGACCAAGCCACTTGAATAATAAATCAATCTGTTTCGAGTCAGATACTTGTAGCTCGTCTGTCACGTTTCTAAAGCTTGCTTTCCATGTATGGAAGGATTCTACCCGATCGTTAAAGCTTGTTAATCGGGAGAAAAGAAGGTCCTTACGAAAGATAAATCTAGTAATCTCCGATGTAGGGTTGATTTGTTGCTGGTGTGCAACAGGGATCTCTTCTTTAACACCTGTTTTTAGTGTTCAGCAGGGATCTCATCTGAAAAGCCTAGTTTTTGTATGGCGGTTACTATTCCCAGATCTTGGATTAAAGTAACTTCCGTTGACTTTGTATCGGAAGGCAATACAGCAGATGTCTATGGCGGCAAGTTCAGTGCCACGAATGACACGAACTCTGGTGCTTCCTGACTCAGCTCAATCTTGCCAGGACTTTGTTTATCTTGTGAGTTCCTGTTACTTCCTTTACAGCAGTTGATACAAGAAGTTTATTGACGAAATCTTGTACACGCTGGAACGGGTCTTCCTTTTCGTCAGGAAGATCGTTAACTGTTTGGCTTCCGTCGTATTTCAGGATACGAGCCTCGGCTTATGCACACTGAAACTACTCTTTTTGCTTCGAGAATGTCCCTAGGCCTTAAGTTTGAATTTGTCTCGGACCGCATGAGCGACTTCCTGTTCTATTTGAGTTTTCTTGCGAACTGCCTCCTGTTCTTTTTAAGCTTTGATGTGCTCTTCGTCCTGTTCGATTCGGGCTTTCAGGTGAGCAGCCTCAGCAATTTTACGTGTGACCTCTTGTTGCGCTTCGGCTTTTCCAGGTGTGGCCTCTTGTTTTGCACGGATGACTTCTTGTTTTATTTCGGCCTTAATTTCTGTGTGTCTGTATAGGGTTTGTTCCTGTAATACGGCTTTCTACTTTAGGAGGGCAATTTCTTGCTCGGCAAAGGCTATCTTCGATCTAGAGGACTCTTCCTTGGCACGCTTTCTCCGTGCTAGGCTTGACATGTCCGAGACGTTTGAGCTCCAGTTTTTCGAGGTGGTCTTGCCCTTAGATGTCTTCGTAGATTTAGCCTTGGCAATGTAAGGCGATGCTCGTGCAAAGTTTCAATTGCCAGGTCGACTTTAGACATTCGGATATCCGTTGAGAATTTGCACGTATCAATGTCTTGAAGGCTGTCTAATGTTCTTGTATTTTTTAGAAATTGCAAGTACTCGTCTGTGAGCCTGCGATCAGTAGTACAGACTTGAACAATTTTATCTTGTGCTGTTAACAATTGCTGGAGGTCGATAGGAGGCTTGGTCGTGTCTAATAACTGAGATTTTAGGTTTGACCATAGGGCCTCTAAGTCGTGATAGAACTTGTTACGTTTTTCTATAAAGGCTACCTGTCCCTTTTTGGTAATTTCACGCACTCGCCTGGTCTCGGCATTTGCATCTAAATTTGTTGTTTAAGACGGATTTTCTTTTAGTTCTTCTGTGACAGTTCCCTAGGGGGGCTGAACCTCTTCTTGCTGTTCCGAGTGACTGGGATCTATGATGTAAATCAACTACTTGTAGGCAATGTTGGTTCAATGTTGGTTTGCTGCCTAGGACGTAAAAAATGTGTTGCGTAGTGTCAAGGTAACAGCTACGAATGATGCTCCGTTTTATTTCGTGTTCAGGAGATTTATAGAGACTAGTCGTCGTCAATTTGCTATTTTGAGCCGGACACAACTAGTTTAACCTGGTGACTGCAATTGCAATCTCTCTGATTTAATGTTGTATCTGAATATGAGAGGACAAACATATTGTAATGTGACTTACCTCGTTTCTTTTAATTCACTGGATAGAAGTCATCTAGATTAGAATCTAGAACGAGAAAATAATCAGTATTGATTGGATGTTTATGTTAAGTCAAAATAGTTTGCTTATATAAAAAAGAAGATGTGGTATGATTGCCAATGAGACAACTATCCACAAAAAGACCAAAATGACACAGACATTAACAACTATAGGTCACCACACGGCCTTCAACACAGAGCAAAGCCCATACCGCATAGTCAGCTATAATAGGCCCCGATAAGACAATGTAAAACAATTCAAACGAGAAAACTAACGGCCTTATTTATGTAAAAAAAAAATGAACGAAAAACAAATATGTAACACATAAACAAACGACAATCACTGAATTACAGGCTCCTGACTTGGGACAGGCACATACATAATTAATGTGGCGGGGTTAAACATGTTAGCGGGATCCCAACCCTCCCCATAACCTGGGACAGTGGTATAATAGTACAACATAAGAACGAACTATAAAAATCAGTTGAAAAAGGCTTAACTCATCAAATAGACAAAACTACAAGTTATTGCTTTTATGCTGAGCCTGACTCAATTGAAAATTGAATTTATAATATTTCACCAGAAAGGTTTACATAATAGTCAGTAGATTGGTAAACTGAAATAAATAAAAATACAATATTTTACAATGTGTACGAATTAAATATGAACGTTAAATACAAGATAATTAATCTAATCAACAACGAAAGTAGAATTTACAGTTCATTTCTCGGAAATAAATAACTTACAGTTCGTATGTGTTTATAAATCACTATCCAAAACTAACGGAGTTAAAACAGATAAATTTGTCACAGTTTATGGTTGAATCCAACGTACTTGACAGCGGTATGTCTCGATTTTCCTCAGAAAGTTCAAATGTCGTCCATTTTCCATGTGTTGAAATATTGAAGCAAACCGTGTCACAGAGATTAAAGGTAGTCGATAAATACGATGATTTATGAAATCGGTCCAGTTCAATTTGTTCCAGATAAATATGAAAACATGTAATAAACATTGAATGTGGAACAGAATAGCCTTCGTTATGATTATGTTTATTAGAGTGTCATATATGACGAGAAATATCATATTGATTTGTGTTATAACACATTTAAATAAGAGCCATCAAATTACCAAAAATAAAGTAAAACTCTCACAGTCTATCAAATTTTGTTGATCAATAACAGTGATGACATAATCTAGTCTTAGTGAGTAAATGTCATTTGTGTCCATATCGTCTTATACGTCAGATGGTTTCTATCGAAGAGTTGTCTCATTAGTAAACATACCAGATCTTCTTACTTTGTTTTGTAAACCAAAGACAACAATTGAATCCACTACACGAAATCCCGGATTTGAAGAGGTATGCAAATGTTATGTAAATGTATTCAGAGACCGACATTTACATATATTTACAAACCGCTGCATTTAGTTTATCTTGTCTTTACATGTAGTAAATATCAACATTTCTTGTGCTATACCCTCCTATAGGCGGTTATGAGAGACCGCGGTTTATAAAATATATTAACACCTAATCAAACCATTTTAAAGTTTAGAATTTGCATATATTTATAACCATCTCAAAACTTTCGCAAACTTATGTATTTGTATACCTCTGCAAATGGAAATCTTTGTCATGTATTTTTCTATGATGTAAATTTATCCGCAAATGTGTTTCTTTGTCTAGGTAGCAAAGCATCATCATTCAAATAATTTTATAAGGGTTATAAAGTGTAAGGTGCATCTACATTTGCCTGGTATGTAAACCAATTGAAAACGAGAACTTTATAGAGGGGTGTAAAGCATCATTTCTTTTAATCTGCAGAGACCTGTCAAATGTACTGTAAAGGAATATTTTTGTAAGTCTTTATAGTCGGCTGAAATGTATGTCAAATCAGAACATATCAAAAGCCTTTGAGGATATTCCTAAATGTATGGTAAATACATAGATTTGCAGACAATTTGTTTAATTAAGAAATGTGGCCAAATGATAATATCAATGACATGTGTAAATATATTGGGCATATGTAACTTTGAATACATATGCAAAGAAATGATAAAGAAAGATATTTCAGACAGCTAGAAATGTATGTGTAAATATATTGGGCATATGAAACTTTGAATATGTATGCAAAGATATTATAAAGAAAGATATTTAAGACAGCTAGATACTGGTAAAGCTATGATATGACACATATAGCTACTTTGGGATTGGTTTTGGCATATTGGTAATATCATTTATTATACATGTATTTCAATAATTTCGTTTTAATAATAAAAAAAAATAATCGGGTCTACATAAACGGTTCTTGATCTCTTGATGTACTGCGTGAATTTCTTTATCCATCAAAATCTTCTACTCTCGGGAAGTTATGATGGTTAATTCGCGTAGCATAACACGATCGTCTCCTTTGAGTATCTCTTTGAAACTTCTAGAATTGCATGAGTCATAATTCACTCTGTTTATAAAACATAGAATTTACTTTTTTTAAAAGAGACATGTACTACAATATGTATTATATGTTACCGCAGAGACATTTATACTATTTGTATATGTCTCTTGTTACTGGTAGAAATAAAACATATAAATTAAGCCAAAACAATACTAGATAATAACAAATTTAAAATCGGTAGCGTTCGGAAGGTTATCGAGCGATTTATCAAGTTTTTATAAAAAGTCCAAGTTTCTGAAATAGTCTAGAAATATTCCTTCATCTGTAGTAAAGTTGCCACATAATATTTGACACAAAACACATCTTGAGAGAATGCACACATAATTATATAAACGTTAAATCTATTGAAGAATATATTCCTTATCCGTTAAGTCCTTTCACGAGATGTTGAACTCCGTGTGCTTCATGAAGCGTCCTCTGCAAAAACTTTCTTGTTAAAGTTAAAAATTACAAACAAAGAACCAGTGAGTCACGTGTCATAATTGACACACAATTTACCAATGAAATCAAACAAAATCGATAAATAACATCATTCCATGGACGAGATGTAGCCCTTTCTCCGATCAACGGGGTTTATCATGAGTTAAGTGTGACAATTATCACCTTTTGCAGAAAGATCTGGTCCGAAAAGATCAATAGAAGACAACCGCTAGTATCAATATCCATCAATATAATAAGGCACAAATAATTATCATTTCTTTATGATTTATAAATTGTCTTAAAACAATGCTCCCGTTGTCATTTGATTGTGTTGTTTTAAGGTAGCACAATACAAAGATTTGTTTACTTCCAATCACTAACCTTTGAAATGCTGTAACTTTCTTATGAATGCATAGAAAATAATAAAAGAGGTATATATAGATAGGTAAAAGATTAATCTTTTAAATGAATGCAATATTTTTATTATGCAATCATTGTGTAATCAATTATTATGTAATTAGTGGCAAAATCTGGGTAAGTTCACTTGAATGAATTTAGCTCTATCATCTCTTAAACTATACAGAAAATTTTAACGAAATCTTAATCAACACATCATGGGCTTCAAAAGGGTGTCTCAGATTGTCTCTATGGTATTCCATTCTCTCATAAATCTCTAATTAGTGTAAACATCCTAACCACATAAAAGAAGATAATGTTTAATTAGGTGTAGAATTTGTTCTATACATCCTATCTGAAATCTGAGACACCCTTTTGTAGATAATGGCCATAGGAACAACATATAATAAAATCAACCCTCTAGGGACACCTATGCAGAAGCTAATTTCATTTGAAAGTGGAAATTTGGTGAAAAATGTTTTAGACACAGTTAACATTATAATTGATTACATAATTGTTGCATAATACTAACATTGCATTTATTTGAAAGAGTAATCTGTTAGCTATCCAAAACTACCACTTTTATAAATTTTCAAGCATTATTAAGAAAGTTACAGCATTTTAAAACTTTGGAGTTGAAGTTATAAAATCTTTGTATTGTGCTACCTTAAATACGCAAAACTTAAAACAAGTTATCGAACTATCAGTCATTCGTAATCTCATTTACCGCCTATTTTATACTAAAATTTTACAGCGTTCAATTGTACTTTGACAGGAATCTTTTTTTATACGCTCGTTTATGGGACGTATTATGGTATACCGTTGTCCGTCTGTCCGTCCGTCCGTCGTCAGCATGTCGGACAATAACTCAAAAACGCTTGACCCAATTCGCATGAAACTTTGGTGAATTGTTAATATCTAGCTCCTTTCGTTTTTTATAAATTTTAGATTTTAAGTTTCTAAAGTTTAAATATATTTAATTTTTATACTTGAACATTTATGTAAAATTTGTATTAAAAAGGAAACTTATTTTAATTATTGTTCTGTTAATGTAAAGTTTACCGAGAACTGTCTCATTGACACTCATACCAAATCTTCTTCCATTTATATCGTACATGTATTTGCAGAATTTTTATTTTTTTATTTATCGACTGAATGAGATAATTTGAATCGTTAAAATTTAGAACTATACATGAAAACAGATGCCTGCGACCCCTGTTGTTTCGATTAGCATGTTTTCTAAAGATATCCGCGTGAAGTTCACAAATTTCATCGTGTATTTGATCACCTGTTGTGAATTTCAGATAACACTGTCAAGTTCAGTCAAACTCGTGGTTAAAACTTTCCTTTACATATCTAACTCGAATAATTCAAGCCCTTTCCGTGTCCGATTTTCTCCCACACGCCTTCGTAGATCAGCGGAATATAACGACTGAATTATTCGGGTTATTACATATCAGTAATATTATTTTCCGGGCAGGGCACTCCCCCCTTTTTTATATCATACTCGGAACATTATTGTATACACTTTTTCTGTGGTACTTTCTTTATATTTTTAGGCGGCATGCAATGAAATTTTGGAAAATTTGCTGATTAGTTTGAGAATATCAGGGACATACATTCATTAGTATGTGCTTCGATTGGCTTATATCTATAACAAAAACAAGTGCTCTAAGACTATATCATTATTGTTAGTGAGAGACCTATCTTTCCATCAACGAACATGTAAAGCGTGTATAAAAATTGTTGAAACTGAGGAACATTTATTGATAGAGTGTCCATTGTAAGATGAACTGCAAACTGATCTTTTTTTAGAAAAACTTTGTCAGAACATCCTAACTTTAAAAAAAACAATCTAATTTGAAAAATGGTCTATTGTTCTATAGGTAGCCAGTGAATGTGATAGAAGTGCCAAAATCTGCAAATTTATTTTACATATAGAAGACGCTGCTTTTCACGCCGTTAAACTGTTTGTCTTAACTGAAGACATTTTTTAATAAATTTGAAAATTTAGCTGTACATTTATACTTATTCATTATTAATACGACATTTCTGTTTTTTTTTCACATAGCAAAATTAAACCTATTTGAAGGACAATATGTTTATGTACTGTAGCGTGTTTTCCATTGTAATTTATAAACAAACTGCATCGTCGGGGGCAAACGTAGTACTACTATAGAAGCATTTAGTGTTGAAGGCCAATTTTGAAATGTCTCTCAGACATCATGGCTGAAAAGTTAGAGAAAATATAAATAAACATACAATTCTGGGAGGTAAAACAAGAGTAAAAGCAGAGACTGAATTTATTCTTTTAATAAAAAATCATAATGTTGCAATGCGTTTGTGTTTGTGTATGTGTATTCAAATTCTACGTTGTCTCCTATTCGGGTTTACGTCGAAAGATATATATATATATATAAAAAGTGCCTAGAAAATCAACCTACCGATGTTAGAGTAGATTTGATTCGTAACTTCCTCCCCGGTGCCGGAGCTGGAACCTGTACTTTTTTTCTAACTTCTACGACAACACCGCCTAGCATTGTATATATATACAAAAAAAGTTTCTTTTCAAGCGGTGTACAGAATTATATATTAAAAATTAAATACACAAAAAGAGTTTTAAAAGCAGCATTGTCTAGCGCTTTCATCCATCTTGGGACTTTTCAAGACTATGAACGTCGTTATGAACGTCGTTATGGGGAACACATTAGTATTATGACGTAACGTCATTGTTCGTAAAATATTAGTAGTATGACGCAACGTTATTGTTCATGTAACTACTAAGCATTAAGCTTGGCGTCAAACACTTTTATAAATTTTCTTTCTAGTTCTTTACGGTATTCTTCTGTTGGTTCTGTACATTTGAAGAACGGGAAAAATTTGAATTTTCCTCCCGCACAAATATCTAAATGTTCGCTCAACGGAATTTGTCTGTACTCGGGTTGCCGTATTTGCTGTTTATGGATCCTGACCCGTTCACACACACTATTTCCTGTTTGACCGATGTAGTTTTCTTTACAGTTGACACATGTTATACAATAGATTACATTTTCTGATTTGCAAGTCATATTTGCGTTTACTGTAAATTTCTTACCGTTTTTGAAATATTTCGTACTGCCTATTTCTAAGTAAATATAATTGTCTCTGGAACATACTCCACAGCGTGAATCGCCACAAATTTGTACGGATGATATCTTCTTAACTATATCAAATCGCGCTTTTGTAAGTTGGCGTTTCAAATTTTTCGGTTGTCTTCTACTATAAATGATCGATTCTTCTGTTACCAAATTTTTCATTGTTTCACTTTGATGTAAAATCGGAAAATTCGATTTAATAAACTTGAAGGCATTTGGTAATGACGGATCATGAGTAGTCACAAACGGGAGGATATCATCATCGGTTGTATGTTCCTTCGGTGTCCTTAGTTGATTTGTAGACATTTTATTTGTCCTCTCGATACTGTCATCTATAAGTTTTAATGGGTATTTCTGCTGTAAGAGATACATCTTCAGTTCTTCTAACCTTCTTTTGCGAAGAGTTTTATCTAATACAATTGAACATACTCGTCTTGCCATACAATATGGAATGTTTCTTTTTGTATGTGATGGGTGGCATGATTCAAAATTTAAATACTGGTGTGTATCTGTCTTCTTGTAATAAATATCCGTAATGATTTTATTGTTTGAGAGTTTAATTAAAATGTCTAGAAATGGGAGTTCCAAGTTACTACTTTCAATAGTGAATTTTATTGACGGATGCAATGAGTTAAGAATTTCATGGAATTTTTCTAAGTCGTCTGTTGATTTACTCCATAATATGAAACAATCGTCTAGAAATCTTTTCCACTGTTCATATACATAAGTTTTGAATTCCTGTCCAAAAATCTGACCAACTTTTTCGTATAGTATTTTTTCTAAGTTTCTAAAAAAAGTTATGTCCGCTAATACCAAGTTACGTCAGAGATGATATAGACTTTTTGAGGTATATACCTGAAACAGTTCCGAAAAATACACTCCTTACAACATTTGATGTTACCAGCTTGTATACAAATATACCGCACGATCTAGGAACAACGGCAATAAAATATTGGGTTGAAATAAACCGAGAAATTGTCGACGGCAGATTCGATACGGAATTAATTGTAAAAGCTTTGAAAATCATCCTTGAAGGAAATATTTTTTATTTCGATGGTGAATACTACAAACAAATTAAAGGAACTGCAATGGGAACAAAAGTTGCGCCTACCTATGCCAATTTAGTTATGGCTTACTTAGAAAAAATACTATACGAAAAAGTTGGTCAGATTTTTGGACAGGAATTCAAAACTTATGTTTATGAACAGTGGAAAAGATTTCTAGACGATTGTTTCATATTATGGAGTAAATCAACAGACGACTTAGAAAAATTCCATGAAATTCTTAACTCATTGCATCCGTCAATAAAATTCACTATTGAAAGTAGTAACTTGGAACTCCCATTTCGAGACATTTTAATTAAACTCTCAAACAATAAAATCATTACGGATATTTATTACAAGAAGACAGATACACACCAGTATTTAAATTTTGAATCATGCCACCCATCACATACAAAAAGAAACATTCCATATTGTATGGCAAGACGAGTATGTTCAATTGTATTAGATAAAACTCTTCGCAAAAGAAGGTTAGAAGAACTGAAGATGTATCTCTTACAGCAGAAATACCCATTAAAACTTATAGATGACAGTATCGAGAGGACAAATAAAATGTCTACAAATCAACTAAGGACACCGAAGGAACATACAACCGATGATGATATCCTCCCGTTTGTGACTACTCATGATCCGTCATTACTAAATGCCTTCACGTTTATTAAATCGAATATTCCGATTTTACATCAAAGTGAAACAATGAAAAATTTGGTAACAGAAGAATCGATCATTTATAGTAGAAGACAACCGAAAAATTTGAAACGCCAACTTACAAAAGCGCGATTTGATATAGTTAAGAAGATATCATCCGTACAAATTTGTGGCGATTCACGCTGTGGAGTATGTTCCAGAGACAATTATATTTACTTAGAAATAGGCAGTACGAAATATTTCAAAAACGGTAAGAAATTTACAGTAAACGCAAATATGACTTGCAAATCAGAAAATGTAATCTATTGTATAACATGTGTCAACTGTAAAGAAAACTACATCGGTCAAACAGGAAATAGTGTGTGTGAACGGGTCAGGATCCATAAACAGCAAATACGGCAACCCGAGTACAGACAAATTCCGTTGAGCGAACATTTAGATATTTGTGCGGGAGGAAAATTCAAATTTTTCCCGTTCTTCAAATGTACAGAACCAACAGAAGAATACCGTAAAGAACTAGAAAGAAAATTTATAAAAGTGTTTGACGCCAAGCTTAATGCTTAGTAGTTACATGAACAATAACGTTGCGTCATACTACTAATATTTTACGAACAATGACGTTACGTCATAATACTAATGTGTTCCCCATAACGACGTTCATAACGACGTTCATAGTCTTGAAAAGTCCCAAGATGGATGAAAGCGCTAGACAATGCTGCTTTTAAAACTCTTTTTGTGTATTTAATTTTTAATATATATATATATATATATATATATATGTTTGTTAACAGTCATAGGATAAAAGAGGGTCTGGAAAAGGAGAGAGGTGGGTGTTCTTCAATTCTTAATATTATTTACGCCATTTTTTCTCTATTCTATATAAATTTTGCCCATTATTCTCTTTTTTTATATTCAAGAAGCCCAATATTCTCTATTCTTAAATTTTTGGCCTATCCTTTTCTTTTCTATTCTTTATTTTTTTAGCCCATTATTTTCTATCCACACCCTCATAGAAGATGCCATTCTAGTTATCTACGTCTTTTTTTATTTCACTTAATTATTATGATTGTATCTCTTAATGTTATTTTTTTTCCTTTTTTAAAAGTCGTGTCTTTTTCTAATACCCCAGTCCCACTAGGCCACGATCGCACTACGATCTGTGAAAAAAAATGCAAATTTTGATGATCGTAGTACGATCGTGTAGATCGCAGTAAGGTCGTATAACGGTCGTGGAGAGGTCTTCAAGATCGTGATGAGCGTGGCTAACTTTGAACATGTTCAAAACAATCGTGGTGCGGTCGTGGCGAAATCAGATCGTAGTAGAAGCGTAGTGAGAGCGCACTAAGATCGTAGTAAGATCGCAAAGGTCGCTGTACCATCGTAGCGAGAGCGTGATTCTATTCGGAGAAACTGCGCTACGATCTCATTGCGACGTTAATATTACGACCTCACTACGACCATCACGTTCTCATCGCGACCCAATTACTCTCCACTAAGACTATACCACGCTATTCACGACCATAGTACGATTCTAGCACGCCCTTGCCATCGTCATCACGCTCTTCAGACGACCTGACTACGTTCATAAGTTTGCACCGTTAGTGTAGCGATAAGGGAACACAACAGGGGTCCAGTTTATGTCCCAGGTTAGGGCATTTTGTTCTGAAATTTTCTCTCTTCATGTAGGCAAATGCACGGACTTGTTGATCTTTGAACGTATTCATAAAAGACATAAACCTAGTCGGACCATGGAAGTGGAAGTATTATATACTTCCATGGTCGGACAAACCTTGCAAACTGTATGCAAAATTTCACTCAAATACACCAAGTTCAACATTCTGTCGTTCGTGAAAAATTATTAAAGAAAAAATGATCCTGAGAATATATATGCACCCTCAAAATAGGTAAAAAAAATATATCGGCGCAATATATTTAAAAATGCCAAATTTTGCAACCTGTCATAAAATAAAAGAAAAAATTGACAAGATGCGAATCGTTAGTGTATGTACTAACACCAGGTACATCATTTAAAAGTTTAAGCTTAAAAACTGTACATAATCCTACGAAATCAGCCGTATAATCCTATACTAGCTAGTATACCAAGTGCGGGACTGTCGAAAGGACACTGGTAAAACAATATGATCCCAGTATTTAGCCAAGGGCACACAATTTATATTAGCATATATAATGATGTTCTATTTTATAAATTATTATAAATCATTTGGTGACAAAATATCTTTTTGTATAAGCAGTTCATAGTGGGATGGTACTTGGGAGATATCAAATATAGCAAGCTAACATGTACGTCATTTTGACTTTGATGGAAAGTTGTTTAATTGGCAATCATATCACATCTCCTTATGTCATAATGGTTTGAGTTTTTTCAAGACTAACAAATACGTACTAGGAGAATAAACTATGTTGCTGTTATAGCTTAAATCTTACTATTGTTGTGAACATGTGATGTTTTAATTTGATAGATTTAATACTTGCTATACTAAATATACTTATTTCGGGGCATTTTATAGATGACTATGCGGTATGGGCTTTGCTCATTTTTGAAGGCCGTACGGTGACCTATAGTTGTTAATTTCTGTGTCATTTTGGTCTCTTGTTGAGAGTTGTCTCATTGGCAATCATACCACATCTTCTTTTTTTATAATTATTATAACTTTCATATTCAAGAAACCAACAAATCTTTACTAAAACTACCGTAACAGATTAGCAGTAGAAAAATACCTTTCCATTCTGCATTAGTCACGTGTTATCTATATGTCTTTGGTTTTGATTGTCGTTAATTGGCCGGTTGCTGTGTATATCCCACATTTCCATTTTTGCAAATAAAGAAATAGCACATAAACACTTGTATACTTGTTAGAAAAACTCCCTATAAGACTGAATACTCTCGGGCTTTTCCCGACGCCCATGTGACCAATATGCCCCCCACCAAAAAGGCACCTTTGCTAATCGCATGCGAGTCGTTTTGTCTCCCCACTTTGTGAAAAGGTGCGTTTTTACCAGCTGTACCAGGCCTGTGTATCATATCTAACTCAAAACACAAAAAACACACCCATCTCCGAAGACCAATGTGCAAATTAATATGAATCTAAATTCAAAATGATTTTAAGATTTGTCCCCCGCGCGACCCGTTGATGGAAACATTGAAATATCGGGCGTCCGTCCTTCCGTCCGGTCTTGTTAGGTCTCTAACGGGTAAAATTCTTGCCAGATTTTTATAAAATTTATATATCAGGTATATATCAGCATTGTTGCTGACAAGTTTCAAAAATCAGTGCCGACAAACTGCTTATTGCATTGAGTAAAAACAAAAAGCGACTCAAAGACAAACACCAGTTTACAAGTATACGACATAAACATAAGGATGTCAGAATGTGACAGTAAACCGGATTTATTTTACATTTATTAATGACTAGAAAAAGACTTGCTATTTTCATTACAGGATTTCCAGTCCCGTTATTGATTTATTGTTGTACTGCAGACGAGCAGGCGGACTGCTTCAGTCGTTTCCGTGCGATGACTAAGTCTTATGAACCTTTCATCTAAAGGTTTTCAAATTTTAATATGTTGTAACTGGTGGGAAAATGGAGGTAGAGTTCGATATTGACGATTAACTTTACATCATTCAGCAACAACATTATTTTGATTTGAAATGAAATTCTATTGCTAAGAAATGTTTTAAAATTTTGAGCCTTCGATTAGAACAAATACATGTACTGGGATTTTTTTTCATATCATTATACCTTTAAATAGGATAAAGTCAAGATCGGGAAACCAAAGGGCACCAAGATATTTTATTAAAATTTTGAATTGATTGAATACTACCATATATATCTTTAGAATAAAACTGATACAGGAGCAGGAAGGTTATTGAAATTGATGTAGTTTTTTTTCCATTAATGTTGGTCATTTTTATTCTTGTTAAAACACGAAATACAGAGATTATACCTGATTCAAAAATTAAATTACTTGATTTGCATCGAATCTATTATATCTGCTACATGTATGAGAAGCGGGGAAACTAGAATGTTTTTTTTTTTTTAAATACAAAAGATAATTGTTTAAAAACAGTTTTACTGTATATAATTTCAACATATTTTTAGATACAATGTTACAGTAACTGTCCTTATTTCTCTTTTAATTTTCTAGCATATAAACTTTTAAATTATCTGCGTTTTTCAAAGTATTAACACGTTTTCACGAATACAAACTGCATGTTTAATGATGTCTTTATCTGGCAACTCTTGGCCTGCGTAATTGGTATAATCTGTTTACAACATCTGGATGTTATTATACACAATTAGCGTTACATTGTATTTGATCAATTTTGGTAATTAACACATACGGTTTTCCTTTTAAAGTACCCTGTAGTGTTAAAAAATGAACCATTTCAGTCAGAAAAATCCCTTCATTTACATACAAGTGACACATTTACCACCTATTAATTTAGGGATCGTTAATTCATGCTCTTTCTTCGCAGTATAGCCAGTCGAGGTTGTTAAAAACTCCCATCATCATCATCTCTTTCTTCATTGTATTATTAGACATTTTCAATTGAAAACATAAACATTCTGACAACATTCTGATAAAATACATGTATGTGTATACTCGTGTATTTTCAAATCATAGGATCATGCAAAACCCACGCCTTGGCTGAAGTTATATTGAAATAATTATTTTGTATTCTCTTGTTTAAAATGAAAAAAGATCACAAATAAGCAGAAGCGTAACTAACCTTTTTCCAAGTCCACATCAAGGTTGGTAGACTTAAGCTTGATGTGTACAAAACATACCGTGTTTATCGATTTGATCTTATTTATTCTAGTTTAGAGTTCATTCTTAATGACATCGTTGTTTTCATATTTTGAATTACAAAAGGAAAAGCTGCTTACAATTTAGTACAGTGTTATTATAATAGTGCATTTCTCCCTACACCTGAGATTCATGTAGTATTTGCAACTGGACGTTTACACAAATCAATCCACCTACCCATTTATTATGTGGCTATAAGATGTAAAAAAAATATCAGCTTACTGTTACAAATCATCGTCTTAGTTAAAGTTTCCGTTATGATTCAAGCATATCGAATTGTAAAATCTGCTGTAAGGAAAGTAATGAACATTTTAAAGCCGTGTTTTGTTATGCAAGCAAGATCTTAAAAAAAATTTCCATGGTTCTGGAGTAAAGCTGTGGATATTTCCTTATTTATTCAAATAGAAAAAAAAATATCAACGGTCCGACATATAAAAAGCACCTTGCCATTTTTTAATATCATTAATTATATCTTCAAGCAGTTCTGTTTTGAATCGGGAAGAACAATATCTACTTCAATTCAAATATTCGCTCGGTGTGACTCTCTGAAACAATCAATACGTGAACTTTGCTGCAAAACGTACTATACAATATATGGATTTATTTTTTCCGTAAATATGAAATAATCGACACATCTTACAGCATTTACTAGGGTCTGAATGGGGTCTTTCATATCTGTATTCTATGATAATTTAGATCATATTCCTCTATTTCTTTTATATTTTATGCCCATTGTCACGATTATTTTCTATTCTGTATATATTAGACCCTTTTTATCTATTTTTTTGGGGAGTAAATTATCTTCTTTTTTTCTTCTTTTAGCTCTAATCACGACCCTCATTTACGTTTGTTGTGCATGCGATATATAAACTGCAGTCTCGCAAAGCTATACCTGTGTGAAGACAACTTCACAGTATCAATGTTTCATATACTAACTACGAAGTAAATAAAATGCATTTCTTTACGTAGTACATGAATACATCCGACAAATGTTTGCAAAAATAAGCAAATATTTGTCAGCATTTACTTCGGTTGTAAATGTTTTATAAACCGCGGTCTCTCAAAAACTTTGCATACGTCTATAAAGATATGTTGCAAATATTAATATTTATCAAAATAACTATGATAGTGGAAAGTATTAGTAAATAAAATATATGTCTTTACATAAATAAACTATATCGACAAATGCTTGCAAATATAACACAAACATTTGACAGCATTTACTTTGGCTGTAAATGTTTTATAAACCGCGGTCTCTCAAAACTTTGCATACGTCTGTAAAGATATGTTGCAAATATCGATATTTATCAAAATAACTATAATAATGGAAAGTATTAGTAAATAAAATACATTTCTTTACATGCATGAACGATATCGACAAACGTTTGCAAATATAACATAAACATTTTACAGCATTTACATTGGTTGTAAATGTTTTATAAACCGCGGTCTCTCAAAACTTTGCATACGTCTGTAAAGATATGTTGCAAATATCGATATTTTTTATCAAAATAACTATAATACTGGAAAGTATTAGTAAATAAAATACATTTCTTTACATGCATGAACGATATCGAAAAACGTTTGCAAATATAACATAAACATTTGACAGCATTTACATTGGTTGTAAATGTTTTATAAACCGCGGTTTCTCAAAACTGCCCACATCTCTGTAAAACAAATATGTAAATTTTAAACTTTGCATACATCTCCTATCCTGGAAAGTGCATGCAAATCTAAGGCCTATCTGTACATATCTTTATAATATGAATAAAGATATGGAAATAAAATTATTATCTTTAGCATATCTTTGAAACGTCCTAAATAATGTCAAAGGAATAATGCATTTACATATACATTAGTAGATCCGCAAATATATCTGGCAGAAAAGTAGTTACATTTGTCAAACATTTACATGATTGCCCAAATTGTTGTAAATCTGCCTTTTCGTGTAGTGATCCGTGATATAGATACAATGGATAAGCGTTGATTCTTGAAAAAGAAACCATGAGCCCGGAGGGCGAATGGTTTGTTTTTCATGAATCAACGCTTATCCATTGTATCTATAAATGAACTATTGTGTGGATGTCTTTTAAAAATTAACGCCTATTCTTAATTAGAAGGTATTGTAAGTGAGTTTAAATAACCATGTAATCGTTTCAAATGATTCATTACAATAAATTGAATATCACATTTAAATGGTTAAAACAAAAATACAATATATTAACACAACACGTCTGTCGTTAAAGATCTTCATACTATCAGGCATATGACTATTTTCTGTTTTTACAAAATAAGATATATTCGAACTTATTTCTATTAAAATTGAAAATGGAAACGGAGAATGTGTCAAAGGGTATACACCACGACAAAGAACATATATATAGTGCATATAATAAGTATGTTTCCGAAATTACTAACAAATAGCCTAATTATAGACAAATCACGATTTTCTAGCATAGGACTTTACGAATTAACAGTTGTAAAATTACGTAGTTAAACAGATGAAATAATATTATATTAATTTATAAAACAAAAATGGACAAATCATGAGAATGTAATCATTTTTGCTTCAAACATGTGGAATAGCCAACAATAATCCAAAAATAAACGACCAAACTCGCTTTTATTTTACAAATTATCCACAATAACATACAACACAAGAAAAAAAACTGGAAAAGTAGACAAAAGGGACAACAAAGAGAATTCAAAATCGAACCTAGAAAGTCCGTACCTTAACTCATTTATTTTAACCATGAAACCTCATGGCTACCATTTCATACTATTCGTTTGCCTATTATGTATATATAAAGGTAAAAGACCGGTGTGTCTGTTGTACCGATGTATATCATATATTCATTTATATATATAAAATAGACAATTAAATCGTAACCGATTGTTAGCCCAGAGGTCTCGTCGATATGTTGATGTCAGTAACACGTATCAGAGTTTATGGACGGGTTCGAATCCCAGTGAAGGCATATAGAAATCACAAAAATTAAAGGTAAGTTTTTAAAACAATTCCATTAGTGAATAGAAATCAGTTGATTAGTCAATTCAAACTTAATGAAATTAGGCACACAAAAAAAAAAAATCTAATATCATATGGTGAGCCCATTTCAGCGTCAGATTTAGGAAGCGTTGAATCTAGATAAAGAATTCACGGTAAATGAATAGGCTGACGTCACCACAATGGTTTAACAATGTTCAAATCTTGAAAATGCATTTGGAATATACAGATCAAGATAATAAAAAAACAGATGCTCCGCAGGGCGCAGCCTTATACGACCGCATAGGTCGAACCCTGAACAGTTGGGGCAATTATGGACACAACATTTAAGCTTGATACAGCTCCGAATTTGGATTGTTATTAAAAAGTTGACACAACATAGGTTTCTGACACAGAATGAATGTGGTCTAAGAACTTAAACTTAAAAACTTAAAAATTTTATATTGGACATTTATCTATTATGGTCCAAGATCCAAAATCTAAATACATGGTTAGATTCAGCATATCATAGAACTCCAAGAATTCAATGTTTTATGATATCAAATAATGTTCAATTTTAGACCCTTTATACCTCAATGAGGACCAATTTGATAACCGGGCCCAAATATTAAAAAACTAAATACATGGTTAGATTCAGCATATTGAAGAACCCATATATTCGATTTTTGTTGAAATCAAATAAAGTTTAATTTTGGACCCCGATTTTGACCAACATGAAAACTGGGCCCATACTCAAAAATCTAAGTACATGTTTAGATTAAGCATTTCAAAGAACCCCAAGAATTATATTTTTGTTAAAATCATCAGTTTAATTTTGGACCCTTTGGACCTTAATGTTTACCAATTTGAAAACAGGACCAACCAGATGCTCCGCAGGGCGCAGCTTTATACGACCGCAGAGGTTTAACCCTGAACGGTTGGGGCAAGTATGGACACAACATTCAAGCCGGATTCAGCTCTAAATTTGGATTGTGATTAAATAGTTGACACAGCATAGTTTTCTGACACAGACTGTGGTCTAATGATCTAAAAAAATTGTCTTTGAGCAATGCTGTTGAATATTAATCCTCTCAAAAAAATATTTGAAGAAATTTACTTTTTATTTCTTAAATCTGAAATGAGAAAAATTTACCCCCTCCCCCCCCCCCCCCCCAATTTGTTTTACATCCCCCTTTCCCTTATTCCAGAATTGATCTCAATTCAAATTTCTAATGGAGTGTGCAACAGAAACTACTCATTTAAATACATCATAAAATATTAAAATGTAAATAAAAGTGCTTGTCACAACTGAATGGTAAAGATTGTTTTAAATTATTATTGCTAGTAAAAGTGAATATACATTTTATATTGTATAAAGCAATGATTTAAGTTGATTCAACTACTTTTCTGGACAATGAAAGATAACTCCAATTTTCAAAGAATATTTCATATAGCATTGGTTTAAGGTGATTCAACAACCAGTCTTGACAAAGAAAGATAACTCCAACTTATTGTCTTGAAACTACAATAATCATTGCTAAAAATAACTAAAAAGCTTCATCAGCAACATTTAATATTGGCAAATTTCCAATGAAGTTTATTAAACTAAAGTCATTGTCAAATTTCCAATATACATAATTTAAAAGCAGTTTAGGAGAGATAAACAAAAAAGCTTCATCAGCAACATTTTATATTGGCAAATTCCAATGAAGTTTATTAAACTAAGTTATTAGCAAATTTCCAATGGAATTAATTGATAATAAAGTTTTTGCATATTTCCACTTTAGGTGAGATATTCAAATGAGTTTCAATTTCCAACCTTACACTGCTTTTAAATTATGTTTTGTATTTTAGTAACTGTCCATTAACCTGGAAACCCTTTTCCCCCTTTTTTTGCACCTTATTCCTAATCGGTTTGAGCCATTACTCACAAAGACACTTCTTACCATGCCTTTGTAGTATTCCAATATCCAAAATCTAAATACATGGTTAGATTCAGCATATCAAAGAACTCCAAGAATTCAATTTTTCATGAAATCAAATAAAGTTCAATTTTGGACCATTTTTACCTCACTGTGAACCAATTTGATAGCCGGGCCCAAATATCATCAATCTAAATACATGGTTAGATGCAGCATATCGAAGTACCCAATACATTCAATTTTTGTTGAAATCAAACAAAGTTTAATTTTTTACCCCCATTCAGACCAACTTAAACCTGAGCCCATAATCAAACCAGATGCTCCACAGGGCACAGCAGCTTTATACGACCGCAGAGGTTGATCCCTGAATGGTTGGGCAAGTATGGACACAACATTCAAGCCGGATTCAGCTCTAAATTTGGATTGTGATTAAATAGTTTACACAGCATAGGTTTCTGACACAGAATGAATATGGTCTAATGAACTTTAAAAAAGAATTAGCCTTCGAGCGATTCACTAAGCTGTTGAATATTAATCCTCTCAAAAAAAATCAAACACCACCCCTCACCCTAAATTTTTTTCACATCTCCATTTCTCTTATTCAAAAAACTGATCTCAATTCAAATTTCTAATGGAGTTTGCAATAAGATAGCTCCTCCTGCACGATCAAATAACATAGCCAGTCCAATTGTACTCATGTATTCCTCCTTTCTACAAAAAACACGAATATTGAAATACAATCTGAAAAAATACTAAATTAGCATATCATAAGCTGTTAGCTCTCCTTTCCTCTTTTTTCTCCACGGTAGACGAATACCAAAAACAAAATGTACCGATTGGTTATTGACCGGAGATATTATAATAACCAAGGACACTTTCAATCAAAACTTTTCAAAAGTTGTAAATTATGGTAATTTGCTGGGTGTTATTTTCCCGATCTTATTTCGGACCCTCTGATTATAAGAGGGCGTATCTAATCAGTCATGCCCAATTCACTTTCAGTAAATTGAACCACAACTCAAAGACCTATAACGGGTATTTAAGTTCGAGATTTGCCTTTTTCGTCTGTTCCTAATTTTTTCCCCTCTATTCTGTACTATTTCCTCATTTTAAACCACATCCAGACACTAACTGTATCATTTTGAAAATTATGCCAATGTATGACGACAACTCATCTCACCTGCTTTTCTTTAGATCGTCGAGCATGACCTCTTTCATTTTGTATGCCAGTTCAAGTGTAAAATTTTCATCTTCACCAAAAATCTGTACCAACCGGGTACAGATCATCTCTGAAGAGGCAACAGACGATATCCTCACTGGGGCTTTTTCACCAAAAAATTCGGATAAGTCAAACTCCTCCTTATCCAAGCCAAGTACAAGATCAAGTGCCCGTTCTCCATAAACAGGTTGTTTACTATGAGGATCCTCCCCTGTTATAATTTTCGTTATATTAATGGCTGCTTTTCTGAGGTAAGTGCGCGTATATCTCTTTAGAAGGTTCTTGTTTCCAAGTCGAATTAGATGTAATAATGTTACACAAGATGACGCATTTCCCATAGTGGCTCCTTCCAGACATACACTCGCCCAAACACCGTTAGCACCATTAAGTATGGCCTGTTCACAGAAAATGAATACAACAAAATATCAACCAAAGCATAGCACCGTTCAGTAGGGCCTAATAATAGAATGAAATAATTATAAAAAAGATCAATGAAACCCAAGAAATGGACAATATTTGATTTAACAAGACAACTTCTTGGTAACATCCATTGCTCTATGATTTCAGTAGAGTGAAATTATTGATTTTATTACACAATTGAAATTTTTGCTAGTATATTGTTTTCTGACAACCCAGTAACACAATGCAGCCAATGCTAACCCGTTTTTGTGTTGTCGTTTTTTTAATCGTATCAACCGCTTACGCATTAAATGAGCGTTTCAGAATCTTATAAGGATTATGAGTATTTTTACAGTTTGTATCCACATGAAAATAGCATCACGTAATCGTTGAGTTTCAATTGTTTTAGGGCATACGATATAGTTGAAGGGGAGGTTATGACGTTGCTAGCGTTAAATGTTATTTCTCGCAACGTCAAACTATGACATATCAGAATAAGGTTCCTTTTTCGACTAATTCTTATCATTTAGACTGAATTAACTTGAAAACGAGTTCATCATGCTCATGGACCCCTTATTTTTATTACAGCATTATGATTGAATACGTATGAATTTAATTTTTACCAATTTTTTAAAAAAAAGACAATAAAAAATGTAATAGATGAAAAACAAAGACTTACCTCAAGTGCAGTATAATCGGAATATCCAAATTTTTCAAGCATGTGAATTAAGAGATGTCCATTCCAGTTGTTAGCATTCATCTTTTTGCGAATGTATTCTGTCATGAGACCAAATTAATCGGGAAGACTGGTACCTATCGGTTCTTCAAATAATAAACCAAACAGCTTCAGGTGGCTAGGAAGCCTTGCCAAATAATCTATGATGTAGAAAATTCTTTCCGAATTAAATGGTATGACTTCTGGTAAATCCCGGAAGTTAACAAATACCTTTGCCTGCTTATGACGATTTACATGGATCCAAACAAGCCATTTCTTTATTAGTTGTGCCATCTTTTCGACTGAAAATTAAAAGAAAATGTATGTAATATCACCAAGATCTACTTCCAGAATGACATTCCATAGACCGACTTCTTTGAGTTTTCGAAGGCCAACTTGTAGTATTTCAGTATTCGGTATCATATTCTTTACACCTGTATTATACCAACCGAAAATGTATTTAATACCCATGATAATTGGACGTTTCAGAATCTAAAGAATCATGGGTAATTTCAGTGTTCGTACCCCAAAATGAAAATAACGTCACGTCATTGATCGAATTTATATTGTTTATGACATTTTTAACCAATCACGACGGTTAAGTGTACACTTTTGAAAATATTACCCAGGATGCATTAGATTCTGAAACGGCGAATTGACATGTATGTGTATAATGTTTACAAAATTGTTTTATAGTCTAGCACGACTCTTTATAAAGTGGTTTTTGATGTTAATGTGTATGTTACTATGCTGTATATTTGTATGTAAGTGGCGGGACTATAATAAAATATTAATACTGTCTTGCCTTTTCTTGTCTAGCAAGTCCCACAAAGGAAACGGAAAAAACAACAAGATTTGGTAAAAATCAGGATCTATGCAATATGCCATATGAAGGTAGTCTCATTTAAGAGTTGTCAATAAATTGCATTATTTATATAACGAGAGAATGGTCAAAATATTGTTAAAGAATGTCATGTTATAGTAAAAGTTATATTGAGATAGAAAGTCTGTTCGTTTGAACTCTAAGTACCAAATTAAAATTCTATTACCATGAGAAAATAAAGAAAATAATTAAAGAAATAACGGTTTCAAAATTTAAGAACTTATCACAAAATTCTTCAGGCATTTGGATCTATATTACATGAGTCTATTGGTCTCAGGACAGAAAAACTCTCACACAAATACGCCTTAATTAAATTACACCCGTAAACTTAACAGGCATTGGTATTGATGTGATGTTCAGCATCAGCATGATTCATCTTTTGATGTTTGTAAGTATATATATGTTACAGTAAATAGGTGAAATTAGGAATTACACGTAATTACTAAACATTTCAGTAAATACCTGTAATCACTAGCCAATTTAGTAATTACATGTATTTACTAGTTGATTCAGTGATTACTGGTATTTACTGATTATTTATGTCATTTTTACAGCTATTTACTGACTTGATTTTTTTGTTTTAAAATTAAAGACATAATTCAAGATACCAAACAAGAAAGTAAAGGAATAGGGATTTTTAGGGCTTATACTTAAGGATTAAGGAATATAAGGCACATCAATAGTGCATACTCTTTGGAGTTTGTGAATCGAAACTGGAAAATGGTGGTTTAATACGTTTTGAAACTCCCTAAAAATCAGCATGCAAGACATTGATATCAATCCAAAATTTAGACAGACATTTGTGGGAAGTTTGAAGTGATATTGATTTGAATAAAATGGTAAAAAGTTTTATCCAGACAAGTTATAGATGAAGTTGGAATTTTGTTTCAGGCTGATGATTTTGTGCAGAGTTGTGGTCCTTGAACTTTGAAAATTAACTCCACACTTACCCCTTATGCTTGTAAATATTGATTTCAGAATTGGTATTAAGTTAACAGATCAAGTTCATATTTTGTTTATATCTGATGATTTTCTACATAACTTATATATTCATTTTGTGGCATATATGACCCAAAAAAAATAAATAAAAAGCAATTTAAAGCAAACACTGATATACATTATAACTCAAAAATATAAATCACGATTGATGAATAAATTGAGTTAAAAAAAAATCAGTTGAGCGATTCAGGATCTTGAGAGCCTATTGTTTATATTAATTTTGATTTTCAAGTTGCCCAATGACATAAGTTAAATTTCTTTTTCTAAACAGTTCATCAGTTTTCCTAGTTTCTCGTTTTTATATAGGGGACTGTTCTTTTTCCCATTTGAATGGTTTTACACTAGTATTTTTGGGAGGCTTTTATAGCTTTCTGTTCGGTGTGAGTGGAGGCTAAGTATTGAAGGCCATACCTGGACATACAATGGTTTACTTTAAAAAAAAAATTTGTTACTTGAATTGAGAGTTTTTTCATTTGCATTCATCCCACATCTTTCTATATCTATTAACTATGAAATTGAGAAAGAAAATGAGGTATGTGTCAAAGCGACAGCAATGGCTTCTTCTGTCGGACATTTGTGATGAATCTAATCTTTATGTGGATTGAATAAGTCACCTTAAAATTTCACCCCTTTTGTTGACATTATTTTCATTTTTGTCGAGCATGCATGTGACTTTTATCGCAAAAACGCGAGACAAAGCGAACCAACCTATGTTCCGTCATCAGCGGCTAAATTTTGATAACTTTCTTAAATTATCCTGGATTTCTACCAAACTTGAAAAGAAGCTTGTTTATGATCATAAGACAAATATTATTTTTTTTCCACATTTTACTATACATGTTATATTAAATGAACTTGTTTGTAATTTTCATGCCATTTAACATTAACTTTTTACTATGACTGGGTTTCCACCAAACTTGGACAGAAGCTTGTTTATAATCATAAGATAATATCTTGAAGTAAAGTTTGTAAAATAATACTTTTATCGTATATTACTTATGGCTGATCTTAGTTTTTTCCAAGTTAACATTAATTTACGTTCAAAGAGGTCCTATTATTAACTTGCAAGTGAACAACTCATCAACCATGTTTCTCAGAATATTAACAAAATAGAACCAGTGAGATTGCCTGCTAAAAGTGAATTCTAATTTCATTATAATTAATGACTTAACAACACAAAAATCATATTTAATTTGCTATATATTTCGTAGCTTATGCACCAATAACAAAAAAGAACATTTTAGCTAGGTTGATCACTTTTGAAGAATATTCACTGATCTTCTAGTAGGTATTACCATAACTTTTGATCAGCTGACCATATTTCAACATTGTTTTAACAGTTAGTAAATAGGCGTAAAAAATCATTTAAAAATTAGTAATTACTGGTAATAACTGGGCAGTTTTAGGAATTACTTGTATTTACTAAGTGCATCGGGAATTACATGTAATTCCTAAATTTTAGTAATTACATGTATTTCCTAATTTCACCTATTTACTGTAACATATACATTGTAAATGTATCGATACAAAATGTTTTAAATTTGAAAGGTCAAATGGACCTTTTTAATTTAAACCGTTTGATTGTTGTAATATTTCATGATTGATTTTAATATTTTCTCTCAAACCATCGGAATAGAATTGATAAAATTACAACAAAATATAGACACCAACATAAACCATATGTAGCCAAAATTATCCATGGTTTAACCAATAAATATACCATGTACAAGGTATATATTTATAATGAGCTTTCAATTGTTGACTTAAATTTCATATTACTTTTCTTTCTTTTACATTCAATTTGGTTGTAGTTAAACATAAGCATACCATAAACATGTACTAGACAGGTATCAGCGCTTTGCCTTTGTGCCAAATAAATCTTTCATTCAGGCATCAAACTTTTTTTTATATTCCCCAAAATAATATATTTCAGTTGGTCAATAACTAATCAACGAAAGTTAAAACGTTTCCGTTATGTGTTATCTTTACCTTGACGGAAAGCAGTATATTTGTTTTACAAAAGAAAAATATAACCAAGTGTAATAAAAAAATACTGATTTATTTTAAATATTTGATCAAATGAAATACACCCGTATTAGGTATAACAATTCGAAAGTAATGAATATGAAATAAACAAAACCAAATTTATCTTACTATCTGTCAGACTTGGGGTAATTGTAATTGTAATCGTTAATCAGCTGTAACTGATTACAATTTTTCAAGTAATCAGTGTAATCATTAATCAGCCAAAAATCTGATTACATGTAATTTAATCTAATCAATTACTTTTCAAAATACCCTGTAATCATGATTACTTTTTGATTACATTCTGATTACTATGAAAAAAATCTAAAATTGTGTTTTTGGTCATTAAATGAACCCCTTTGTTATTCATATTTGATAAATTTATAACATACTAGAATGGTTTGGTTACTTTAAACATGTCTACTTCAGTAAAAAACAAATGGTTACAGTATTGAAAAGTCAGCATTAGCCTTAAAGCAGAGACATATAATACAATTATATACCTTTTATCTTGTTAAAAGATATGGAACATACATTTATATTATTCGTTTTTTTTAAATGATCTTCATAAAAATATTTGATAATAACTGTTATATATTCAAGTAATACTTTTCTTTAACCCTGAATCATAATCTTTTGTTAATTTTTGTGATATTGTCAACTTTGAATTGACAGGTAGGAGACTAATTAAGGTTTGTTTTTATCGCAATTACCAATTGAGTATAGCTGTAGGGAAATATATATGATAAAAGATATATCAGACATGAAAATTTATCTAATTAGCAAAAACTAAATCAAAAGTTGGACAAATATGTTGTTTAAAATTTTTAAAAATGTATTTGGACTGGACATGTAAAATGCAATGATTTTTTGTACTTGCATATTGTTTGATTAAACATTTCTATTAAAATTTAACATAGTTTGAACTGGTAACTTTATTTCATCCATATTTAAACTTCCCTAATCTGCAACTTGGAATACATATAAATTATGAAAGAGGTCAGAAGACAAAGAAAAAACTCTTGATTATGATATATCTTTATTAAATTTAATTCAAAATAATTCAGAGATCATTGGTGATAAAGTGTAATGTATATATGTAGTGAAATTTGGTGTTTATTTAAATAAATGTAGTTTAATTTGAAGTCATCATTTTATAATTGAACCAAATAAAATACTTTCTCAAAAATGCTATAGTCATATTGAACGTTTATTCATTCACATCATTCAAAATGTTTTGTTTTTAAATTCATTGTAATCAGATGTAATCATGATTACTTTGCCAATGTAATCATTAATTTAATCAGATACTTTCAGAAATGATGTAATCATTAATTTAATTTAATCGTACAAATGACACAGTAATTGTAATTTAATCAATTACATTGAAAGTAATCGGACCCATCTCTGCTATCTGTAACTTCAGAGAAGGCAAACAATCCATTTCTGTCCTCGCCCTATCAACCAGCTCTGTATTAATATCATCTACGCGTGTCATATGAGAAAAAGACGCCACGATTATATTTTCGAAGCCACATTTCTTAACCTCATTGTAAATTTCCCATTTACTCTCTAATGTATGACCTTTCAACTGCCCAACTGTACTTTCACGAATCGAATTATCTAAAAAAAAACATCAAGATCTCTCAAAATATGATATATATCACGGACTTCTTCCGCATCCTTTTCATAGCTATTTACAAAACTATTGGCCGGTCGGTTTCCCATCGTATATCACTCAATTGATGTGAAGCTAAAATAAAGTTGTCCTTTCTCTTTCACAGGTAATTGTTATTTGATTATCGTTAGTACTTCCACTTAGTATTAAAGTCTTTCTATGAAAGTATGAGTGCCACCTACAGACAAACTGTTCGCCACGAAGCTGTCTATTTTGTTTTGGTATGCATTATGTAACAACGCCTTCTATTGTACTAAACATCTTATAAATAATTCAAACATTTTTTTTCAATCTTTATAATCGAGTAATTTGTTTCAAATAAATGAAATTGATCAGACCTGAAACACACCAGGGAATTATCTTTTACAACTTAACCAAGGTCAACAATAGTTAATAATAATATATTATCGGCAACGTTACACACTAAATGCCAAAAAACGGGGATTGAAAATATATCATGCATTCGAAAATGTTCCCCTTGATACAGTTTATAATTCTAAAAATGTTAAAAAGATATTATCAGTAAAAATTAAAATGCTAGTATGTTTTAATTTACAAGCACAAACTAATTATAATTTTATGCAAATGTGACCATTAGTTGTTTTGATTGCGTACAAATGTTCTCGGCAAATAGATTATTCAATAATTTGGGAATCTTGATAACACAATGTTGTCTGCTTTTTCCTTATTTTGACATTTTTACCTATTATGATATGATCTTTCTTATTGTAAAACTAAATTAGACTTTTGACCCCATTTTCATGGTCCACTGAATATAGAAATTAAAAGTGTGAGTTTCAGGTTAAAGTTTTTGGTCAAGGTAGTTTTTGATGAAGTTAAAGTCCAATCACTTTAAACTTAGTACACATGTTTCTTATTAGTTGATCTTTTTACTTTTAAGGCCAAATTAGATTTTTTACTCAATTTCATGGTCCACTGAATATAGAAATTAAAAGTATGAGTTTCAGGTTAAAGTTTTTGGTCAAGGTAGTTTTTGATGAAGCTGAAGTCTAATCAACTTGAAACTTAGTACACATGTTTCTTATGATATGATCTTTCATATTTTTCAACTAAATTAGATTTTTGACCCCATTTTCATGGTCCACTGAACATAGAAATTAAAAGTGTGAGTTTCAGGTTAAAGTTTTAGGTCAAGGTAGTTTTTGACGAAGTTAAAGTCCAATCAACTTGAAACTTAGTACACATGCTCCTTATTAGTTGATCTTTTTACTTTAAAGGCCAAATTAGATTTTTTACTCAATTTCACGGTCCGTTAACATGGAAAATGATAATGCTAGTGGGGCATCCGTGTACTTTGGACACACTCTTGTTTAAGCCTTTAATGACTGATAAGATATCAACATTGATAATTCAGAGTACAATCTGTAGGTAACGTCAATTGTCCTTGTTTTCATACATCTTACTGTATCTTTCATAATAAAATTTATAGAATAACACATACGTGTAAAGTTTGAGGATTCTCCAAATAAATATCACATTTCTGAACATAACTTAATAATAATAATTGTAATAAATTCAAAGTAAAAGGTGACAGCACACGGGGTCGTGCGTATTTAATGTGTTGCATTATATTTTATGTTGATTAGCAAAAGAGCCAAGTAAGCTTTTCTTAACACTTGGCGTTCGATATTTGTCTTCGTTGTCGTCCTTGTCGTCAACTTTTACAAAAATCTTCTCCTCTTTAACTATTGGGCAAAATAGAACCAATATTGGCCTCAATCATAGTTAGGGTATATTATTTGAAAAATGTATCCGATGACTGCGCCCCTAAACAAATATGTCCGCCATGGCTGAAAATAGAACATGGGTGTAAAATGCAGTTTTTGGCTTATATCTCTGAAACTAAAGCTTTTAGAGCAGATATGGCATTGTTGAATATTTAATAAGGTCAATTTATATCAGTCTTGAAATTGTCAAACGTATCACACAACTTGATGATGGGTGTCTACCCCTGAATAAGTAATCTTAAGTGTTTCGTTGTGATTTTGAATATTATAATGGATATAGATAAACTGTATACAGCAAAGTTGTTCAGCAAAGTAAGATCTACATATTAGTCAACATGATAAAAATGGGTTATTTAACCCTTAAGGGCATACGATACAGTTTTGAACCTGTATTTACAAGTTGATGAAAATTTGCATATAGGCTATTTTTTACCTGATTAAATCAAATATGTAATAAAAAATATACCTTCATGTGCTACTTTTGGAGTAAAATGAGGTCGAAATTTGGTATATTTGCTCAAAATGCAGATTTGTGTCCGTATTTTCTTTTTCGAAAGAAAGACATAACTTTTTTGTTGTAAAAGATAAACACAAATGGTTTTTTGTTAAATAATCTGTAATTTCTGTATTTTATAAGTATCATTAAAAATTATGCAATTTTTATTCAGAAATAACTCATATTTATCAAATGTTTATGAATAGAGGAACAAACGTCATTTTTTGCTGCATGTTTATCAAAATTAAAAAAAATCCTCTATTTACAGTTTTATAAAATTTGGGTCACATAATCTCCTTGCAAAATGAAACAAATTGCCGTTTTAAAAAATAGGGGTCCATGCACTCGTTTTCAAATTAAATCAGTTTGAATGATAAAAATCAGTCTAAAAATGCATCTTTTCCCGATATGTCATTGTTTGACGTCGCGAAAATAACATTTTACGTTATCAACGTCATTACCTCCCCTGTAACTGTATCGTATGCCCTTAAGGAGTAATTGCTCTTCAGAGTAAATTTTTTACAAATTTGTGTAAAGTTTGGTAATCTTTTACAAAATTTGTATCCTCTTAAACTGCTGAGACAAATTAAATCAAACTAGCTTGTTGTTCGGTTTGAGCCAAGGCTCCGTGTTGAAGGCCGTACATTGACCTATAATGATTTACTTTTATAAATTGTTACTTGGATGGAAAGTTGTCTCATTGGCACTAATACCACATCTCCCTATATCTATAGATCACAATCATCATTAGGGTATTTTGTTTTAAAAAAAATATGTATCAGACGACCCCGCACCCCGCATACCAACCAACCTGGCTTACATGGCCAACAATAGAACATAGGAGTAAAATGCAAGTTTTATCTATAATTCTTTTAATAGTTATAAAGAAAAAAGTATGTAGGAGCAAATTCGTTCAGAATAATAAGCTCTATCAATTGTTCATATACGTGTAAACTGTGAGACATATTCTAATAGGAGTTATTGCCCATAACTGACAAATTTCATTTTTGCGATGAAAACTATGATATTTAGAGAGAAACTTTTATTTTTGTAATGCCTTTTGTAATGTATTTTAATAATAATATTAATAAGTCAAGGAAACTAAACAGACTAAATGATCAGTAATACTATATTAAAAAATAATGATTTTTGACATGAGGTCTATCCTCATCTATAGTGTCCTTTGTTTGATATGCACATTTAAAGTCTGTTTTTCGTTTTTCACACGCAATATTTATTTTAATCGTTAATCAATTTCATTCAGTATCAACATCGAGATGTATTAAGGCGATTCGCGGACTAATTTGTTTAGTTAGGTGTTATGTGTATTATAACAACGCCTTCTATTGTACTAGACATCTGATAACAAATTCAAACATTTTATTGTCAATTTTCTATATTTGTAATCGAGAAATTTGTTTCAGCGTGATGAGTATGAATAAGAATAAATTCGTTTAGGTCAGATTGATATACACCAGGGAATTTTTGGTTTATATAACTTCATTAAGTAGGGCCTGGATCGGTGATTCTTCATTTCAATAAAATATTGTTACCCTTCTTTATTTTAAATGTAGTTGTAGCAACACTGAATATAATGTCTAGATAAAAATCATCCACAACTAAAATCTTTTTATACTTGCAAAGTATCTATTATGAAAAAAAGAAAATAAACGACCCCCCCCCCCCCTCCAATATACAAAAAAAAACATGACAAATGAGAATTGTAGATATATCAATCGTTCAAAATCATTCTCACCGGTTCATCTTGATATTCTAAAAATACAAAACAATAAAACAATGTTATCAGAAGAGTGCTAGTAGGTTATAATAATAAGAATAATTCTAATAATTTATCAGAACCAATAATTTTTTATGCAAATGTTTCCATTATTTATGGCATTGCGTACAAATGTACTCAGCGATTAAGAAATGCAATGATTCGAATATCTAAGTCATGTCCAGGTAACGTCAATTACCCCTATATGTATTTCAATTTCTGTAACTTAAACAAAGCAGTAACCTTTTACATAATTTCAAATAATACCAAACACACCAACTGTACGTGTATGATTTGGCACTCCAAAAACAAAATATCACATTTCTGAACATGATTCAAATCATATTAAAGACGTCTCAAATCTTATGAGAAAAAAGTAAAATCACAAAAATACTGACTCCGAGGAAAATTCAAAACAGACAGTCCCTAATCAAATGGCAAAATTAAAAGCTCAAACACATCAAACGAATTGATAACAACTGTTATATTCCTGACTTTGTACAGGTATTTTCTTTTGTAGAAAATGGTGGATGGACTTGGTTTTGTAGCTAGTTAAACCTTTGATTTGTTATAAAGTCGCATTAAAGTATTTAGTATATAGTCATATTGTCCGATCATACCTTTATCAAGTATTGAAATCCAATATACACGTAAGGCTTGTGTAGATGGTAGAGGTGTGGGTGATAGGGTCGTGGCTGGTTCCAGCAAGCACGTTTAAACCGTCACATTCTTTATGTGTCTGTCCTTCATCTAGAGCGTGTTATTCGGTGTTAGCCGTTAGTTGTTGTTTATCGTTTTTGTTTTTCGTGATTTTAAAGAAAAACTTACATAAACCAAACCGTCATTTTTCTCGTTTGTATTGGTTCACAGTTTTCATTTCATATATAGCTTTCCATGAGAAATGGATTTGCTCATTGTTAACTGCCGTACGGTGACTTATTTTTACGTCCTTTGAAAACTGATGAAAAGTTATGTAATTTGCATTTATCCCACATAATTTTTTTCAAATAGTGTTTCATTTTTTCCTATATAATATTCCAGCAAATTTTGTGTTTTTATAGCTCATAGCAATAAAGGAACTTACACGCCATCTGGTTTATCTCTCATGTGTTTGTATTCGTTTTGATATAATCTTAATCGGAACATTTCCTTTGCATAACAATCTTAATAGGCGAAAAGAAAAATCGAACACGACGCAATCGTATTAACGGTGAATTCTCTTCTTTAAAAATATACCAAAAATATTGACACAAATTGTAATTTCAATGACAAAGAAGTACTATAAGTCAACTTATTTTTGTGGTTACTTTATTTCGAGTTAGCCTTTTCTTCCGCAAATTGCGACTAGAATAGCTGTACATAGCTTGTAGAATGTCAATGATTTATATTTTTTGTCATCACATAAGTATTTTTTTTACAGTTTATCTACAAACATTGCGGTAAAATACAGGCTTGTGTATAACTATGACGATAGTTGATCAGTTTGATCAGTTTGATGGTATTCTGATCAGTGTCAATTTGATGGAGCAATCAATATGTTCTTTTATACTTCAAAACAACACACCTAAAAGATTGTAGAATTTGCAATCGCCCTGAATTTAATCCTTATAAAAATTAATTGGCATATTTGGTACCCCATTACAATCACCATAAAGTGCTAGTTACTAAGTTAATATTTTGTCTGCGTTCAATAATATTCTGTCTAAATCTCAATCGACACACTTTAAACACAACATCAGGGGAGTTAAAGTTTACAAATGTACCTAAGTATGTGGTTTCTTCTATGTATTTCTCCTTGCGTAGAGATTTACTTCCTAAATTTTGTTTAGCAAAATATTCTTTTTCATACTGTATTTATAAAGTTTTCCCCCACGTCTTTTTATGCCTGAATATTGCTTCCAAAATTCTCCTAGCATTTCTAAATAAAATCAAATAGTAATCCACTAAAATAGTTCGATGCACTTTA